>JAGDQO010000087.1:0-490110 GCA_018342035.1 Solanum appendiculatum
GAACCTTCCTTAGAAACTAAGATATAGATCTTTAATATCTCTTTGCATATTATCATATTATTATTGTTTGATCATTCTTGAATTATCTGTTTATATTTAATATGATTTTGTCTATAAGTCCTTAAGACAGTATCGTTTAAAAATGGAAACCAACCAACATATTTTAAACAGTGTTAACCTATCTTCTCAAGCAACTAAGATTGCTAAACTTGAAAATGATCTTCAAAACGGGAATATACCAGAAGAACCTTTTAAAGCTATTTATCATTTAGGTAAATTTAATTTATTTGTTAATCACAATATTAAAACTTGTGAATCAACTGTTGCTATTAATAATTCTCTTGAAATTATTCGTTTGTTGAATGCTAACGATATTAATCGTTATAAAAATAAATTTAATTATTTGCATATTGGTTTGGTACAAGTTGCTGTTAAGCTCCTGTTCAGGAAAGGCTTAGATATTCCTATTTGTGTCCTCCTTAGAGATGATAGATTTCTTAATTTTGATGATTCGCTGTTAGGAGTTCTTCAAAGTAATCTAGCCGATGGCCCGGTTTACTTTAATTGTTATCCTAACTTTTCAATAGACATTAATGATCCTAATGTCATGGATTCTTTGACACTTAATGTCAAAACAAAAAATCTTAATAGCAAAGCCAATACTCGAGAGATAGCGATTATCTACAGAGTATATTATCGGCTTATGTCTACTACTCTTGCACCAAAGGCTCGAATTGAGAGCCAAAAGGGTGTAACCATGCTCATGGAGGCCAATCATGAGCATAGTTCAATATTCGTTCCTAGATTGATCAATTGGAATGACATTCTGTCTAACGACGAATGGCATTTTGATGCTATCACTCAACCTTTTTCCTCTCACTCAGAGAGATCTCGCATTGAAAGGGTTATTCAATATCCTGATGGTTCAATAGATCTTAAATTCCTTGAGAATTCTTTATCTAGAACTACTTCTAGAAGAGCGTCTTGTTTGTCTGTCCCATCAAGGATGGCTCCTCATTCGCCATCTGCTCCTTCGAGGACTGCTCCTCACCCGCCTTCTTCTTCAAAAACCCCGGAGGATGACGAAGATGAAGAAAAACTTGTTCGTAGAAACAACGACAAGGGAAAAGTTACTGGTGTGGATTTTTCGGGAAATGTACCTAAGGTTTATTATCAAGAAATCCCTGGTAGTCCTACAGCCAGTGAAATGGAACCTCCCCCAAATCCAAAGGATTTTATACCTGATCATTTAAAAATGCTCAAATCTGAAAAGAATTTTATTCCTGATCCTCAGATTTTGCAAAAATCTTGGACTCATCCTGATAACCAAATCAACAGAGATTGGTATAAGAATATTTACACTCTCAAGGAAAGAGAGAATTTTGCAAACTCTTGGATGATAGATATGAAAAGAATTGGTTGCGAAATAGACTTCTTTAAGTGGTTTGAGATGACAGGAAAAATTGAAAATCAGAAGGATTCTCTTAAAGTCATCATCAACAAATGGTATACCACTTCAAATAAAGTTATTGAAGATATCACTCCCCCTCTTGAAGGAATAAATATCCCTATTCAAGGAACTATTATAAAAGCTTCCCCTTTTAAAATCCTCTCCTCAGAAAAACCTTCTGTCATTGCTACTAATCTTGATATCAACAAGATTATAGAACAGAATAATTACACTAATCAAATTCTTCATGTCGTTTCTAGACAAATTGAAGATTCCAAAGAAAGAGCCTCTTTTTCAGGAAGGCCTGTCCCTCTATCTTCTACCAACAGCAGTCAGAAAATAGACCCAAACCCTATATTCAGAATCAATGAATTTTCCAGAGAAAATTATCCTAAGCTCAAAAATATCTTTGATATTTCTGACAATATTTTGGATAAAATTAATGAGAAACTAGCCAATTTCTCTATATCTGATAAAAGAGCTGCTTTTAGAACTTCTACCAGTACCAGTGGTAAAATACTTTCCACTATCAAGGAAAATATTGTCCAAAAACTCTCTAATGATAGATTTCATAACCGAAAAAACTATCATAAAAGACCTTCTTTCCCTGATGTCCAGTATGAAGAAAATGCTTTCCTTTCTACCTCCTCTCATGAAGGAAATAGCATAACCGAATGGAATATTGATGGTTTAGCAGAACATCAGATTTACAACAAACTCCATGAAATGGGAATAGCTATTACAGCTTATAAAATAAGAAACTCTTCTGACAGAGAAGCTTCTTCTATGATTGTTGCAGGATTCACTGGAATGTTAAAACATTGGTGGGATAATTATGTTTCTGAAGAAACTAAAGGAATTATCTACAATACTCAAGCTACTGAAATTGTTATTAAAATGGAAGGAACTAATGAAGTTCCTACAGAAGTTGTCAAAGAAGATGCTTGTGCTACACTTCTATATCATATAGCAAAGCATTTTATAGGAGAACCTAAGTTGTTTCAAGACAGAAGTCTTCAAATTCTCAACAATATCAATTGTCCTTCTTTAGATGATTTTACCTGGTATAAATATAATTTTATGCAAAAGGTAATGATCAGACCAGATTGTCATTTTGACTTTTGGAAGGAAAGATTTGTAAGTGGACTTCCACCACTCTTTGCTGACAAAGTTAGAACCAAAATCCAAGATAGGAATGATGGAAAAATTCCTTATGATCAAATGACTTATGGAGATCTTATTAGTGTTATAAACACTATTGGATTAGAACTTTGTACGGACATTAAGTTGAAGCATCAACTTAAAAAAGAAAAATCTTCGAAAAGAAGAGAATTAGGAAGTTTTTGTCAAGACTTCGGTTTTGTTTCTCTAACACCTCCTTCAAGAAAAATCAGAAAGGAGAACAGGGAAAACAAGAAAACTCATCGTAGTAAGTCTAGAAAGACTACTGAAAAAGATTACAAAAAATCTTCCAAAAAGAGAAGAAAGCATAAAGGATTTAGGAAATCCAAAGAGGATGTATGTTGGACATGTGGAAAATCTGGCCATAGAGCTAGTGAATGCAGATCTGGTAAACAGAAGAAGATCAACAGTCTAGAAATAGACGAAGCAACCAAAGAAAAACTTTTTTCTATTCTTGAAGAACCTTTGTCCGATTCTTCAAATAATTCTGATGAATATAGCGACGAAGAAAATATCAACGTCGATTATGATTCAGATTCTAGCCAATCGGGAAAAAACTGTAACTGCACAGAGGCTTTCTGTGTTTGTGATGATATTCCTCAAGTCAGAGTCCTTAGCAATGACTCTAAAGAAGCTTTCTTTGACATTATTGAACATATTAATAATGAAGAAGCTAGAAAAAAATATCTTATAGAACTTAAGAATATTATTCTCAACCAAAAGGAAAAGCCCAAAGCTCGTACTATGGTTGAACCTTTCAGCATGAAGCAAATCATGAATAGGTTTGAAAGAAATGCCGAACCTACTATTTATGATCTTCATCATGAAGTCAAAACTCTTAAAGAGGAAATCAAAGACATTAAAATCAGACTTGGGAAAGTCGAAACTGATGTCATTACTGATAAAATCCTCAAAGAGATTGCCAAACAGAATCTAGATGAAGAAACAGAAGATATCCCTGAAAAGGATAATTTAGATTATCCTCCTTTCAATATTGATCTTTCTGCCACACCTACTCCTAATATCGCGACTACCTCTTGTCCAGGTATCGATGTTATTACTTCTGTTAGACCTCAGAGTCATCATATTCCTATTAAGATTGTTATCAATAAAAATTTCGTTATTAATAAAATTGCTTTACTTGACAGTGGTGCAGATAGAAATTGCATTGTTAAAGGTATTGTTCCTACTAAGTACTTAGAAAAAAGTACTTCCAAATTATATTCTGCTACTGGTGAGTTACTCAAAATTAATTATAAGCTTTCTAAAGCTCATATTTGTAACAATAATGTTTGTTTAACAAATGATTTCATTATTACTGAAGATATTAATGAAGATATTATTCTTGGAATACCTTTTATCACTCAGATAAAACCTTTTGTCACAAACCTAAATGGTATTACTACTTCCATTCTGGGAAAAGAATTACATTTTCCTTTTGTTAAAACTCTTTCCCAAGATGAAAGTAATTTTATCAGAGAAAAAATGGTTTTCCGAATAAACTCTTTATCTCAGCATGTTAATTTTCTCAAAGAAGAAATTAAAATTAAAAAAATAGAGCAAATTTTAAAAACCCCGGAGATGGTTACTAAAATATCCAATCTTCACAAAAAATTTGAAGATGAAATTTGCTCTGATTTTCCTAATGCTTTTTGGGAAAGAAAAAAGCATATTGTTGATTTATCTTACATTGAAGGTTTTAATGAACAAGCTATTACAACTAAGGCTAGACCTATTCAAATGAATCGTGAATTACTTGATTATTGTAAAAAGGAAATTGATAATTTGTTGAAAAATAAAATTATTAATGTTTCTAAATCTCCTTGGAGTTGCTCTGCTTTCTATGTCAACAATAGTGCTGAAAAAGAAACAGGAGCACCTAGACTTGTTATAAATTATAAACCTTTGAATGCTGTTTTAAAATGGATTAGGTACCCAATACCTAACAAAAGAGATTTGTTAAAACGAACTTATAAGGCTAATATTTACAGTAAGTTTGATATGAAGTCTGGTTTTTGGCAAATTCAAATTGCTAACAAAGATAAATATAAGACAGCTTTCAATGTCCCATTTGGACAATATGAATGGAATGTCATGCCTTTTGGACTCAAGAATGCTCCTTCTGAATTCCAAAATATCATGAATAACATTTTCAATGATTATAGTTACATGTCTATTGTCTATATTGATGATGTGCTTATCTTTTCTGATGATATTGATTCACACTTTAAGCATCTTAATACTTTCTTTAAGATTGTCAAGAACAATGGTTTAGTAGTTAGTGCCAAAAAGATTAAGCTCTTCCAGACCTCTATAAGGTTTCTTGGTCATGACCTTTATCAAGGTAGCTACAAACCTATATGTAGAGCCATTGAGTTCTCTTCTAAATTTCCTGATGAAATTATTGATAAAACCCAATTACAAAGGTTTTTAGGAAGTTTGAATTACGTTGCTGATTTTATTCCTAAGATCAGACAAACTTGTGAACCTTTATATAAAAGGCTCAAGAAAAAACCTGTTCCTTGGGGACCTAACCAAACTCAGGCTGTAATTGTTATTAAAAAACTTGTTCAGAGTCTCCCTTGTTTAGGAATCCCTAATCCTAATGATTTTATGATTGTAGAAACTGATGCTTCTGACTTAGGATATGGAGGTATTCTGAAACAAAGAAGTTCTTTAGAATCCCCCGAACAATTAGTTCGTTTTACTTCAGGAATCTGGAATTCTGCTCAAAAGAATTATTCTACTGTTAAAAAAGAAATCTTGTCTATAGTGCTATGTATCACAAAATTTCAAGATGACTTAATAAACAAAGAATTTTTATTAAGAGTTGATTGTAAATCAGCTAAAGAAATTTTACAAAAGGATGTAAAAAATTTAGTGTCAAAACAAATATTTGCTAGATGGCAAGCTCTACTATCTAGCTTTGATTTTCAAATTGATTTTATAAAAGGAGAAAATAACTCTTTACCTGATTTTCTAAGAAGAGAATTTTTACAGGGAAAAAATGAGGCCTTTCAAGCCTAATACTCCTTCGAAAGAAGGAAAACCTATGGCGAAACCATTCGTCTTACCTCCTTTAACACCGGCAAAAACCCCACAAAGACCGGTATTTGATAATAGATTTACTATGCTTGCGGACTATCCAAAATTGCCCGCTCCACCTCCCAATCCTACCAAATTAATACAATTAAGGCCAAATAGACCTTTGACTCCTGGAGCATCAAGTTCTAATATCCAAAATAAAGACAATTATACAATGAAGACCCCCGAGTCGTTTGCTCAAGCTGTTAAACCTGAATTACCTACTCCAACTACTATCCCAAAGGAAGAAAAATTTGACTTTGTAACAACTCAAATGTTACCCCTATTGGCTCTAGACAGAGAGTATGAAAATCTTGAGGTTGGAACTCTTATTAAACCTTGCTACACAAATGGCAACTTTGTTGATACAGATTGTTCTTACAAGACCAGAAAGTTTTACGAAGCTATTTTGGTAGACACAGAATCCATTGAGATTGAACATAACAGGGATGAACAAAATCCTGACTTTATAAGATATTCTCGATTCACTATCAAGAGGATTTTATCACCATTTGAATGGTATACTGATCATTTACACACTCCAGTATCTTTGTCCATGCCGCACAAGCCACAAACTTATAATTGGCATGACTACAAAGCAGCTTGGTTCAATTTTATGTATCTTAGGCCAAGACACACTTGGTTTGTTAAATACTGTCCAAAAATAATTAAGTCGATTATTCCTAAATGGTTCTACGAATGGTGGAACATTTTTGGAGGAAATCTGCAGATACTACCACAACAATTTCACATCAGGTTCACTGAGTTCCAAAGTACTACAGATATATCTACTCTCCCAGAGTATATCAAATTATGGTGGACTCCTAAGCCAACCGGAATCAAGCCCACTATCAACCTAGCAGCAGTCAATCCTGCTAAGCAAAAGGCTTCAAAAGAAGAACTCAAAGCAAAACTCAAAAGAGCTATGGATAATCTTGAAGATTATACTGAAACTCAGATAATGCAGCTAATCAATGATGCCGCGTCATCTGGAAGCAGTAACGGGGACATGTGTGATCTTAAAGGAATCGCACAGTCATATGTGGACCCCGATTATGAATAGGATTATGGCTCTTGGAAAAAGCAGGGACCAAAGGTCGGAATTGCTTTATTCAAAGAGACGTCTTACTATTCCTAAAAGGAATCCCATGTGCTTTACTTAAAGTAATGGACCCCTGTACCGACAATCCCAAAAGAATTGGACCCCTCTATTGACAATCCATAAAGAATTGTCTCTTCAATTATTGTAAAGGAGATTCCTTATTCTATAAAAGGAAGACTCTTTCAACCTTAGAGGGCATCAGCTATTTTCCCAATACTGAAAACCTCTCTATTCCCTAAGCTTTCAATGTTTTTAATGCTTCCGTCTGTAGCTCTTCATATGTTCATATAAATAAAAATTTGTAAGTTTTTATAATTCTCTTTGTTATTCTTCTGTATAAATTTTGTCGTATTTTACTAATACAACTCCGGAGGATTACCGCCGATCCGTTATTGGTATCAGATCGGCGTTGGCAGTATACGTACCTAGCATGAGCAGCTAAGTACTTATACTGTCTGGGGCATGACAAAATTTATATTAATTTATGAACTGATTATTTAAAGTTTTGATTAAACTCTTTTAATATTTTAATATGTTAATTGATATTATGTTCTTAATCTTGTTTCTATAATTGGTGTGAGGTGTTCATTCTTCTCTAAGTGTGTGAGGTAACCGAATAATACCCGGTTCATACGTTGGCTAGCCGAATTGAATAGGTCGTCAAGCTAGGAGAGCGTTTAGACCTTGTATGGTGATCCCGTAGCCAAGATAACTCTAGAGAAAGAACAGATGTAAAACCAAAAGAACCTTCCTTAGAAACTAAGATATAGATCTTTAATATCTCTTTGCATATTATCATATTATTATTGTTTGATCATTCTTGAATTATCTGTTTATATTTAATATGATTTTGTCTATAAGTCCTTAAGACAGTATCGTTTAAAAATGGAAACCAACCAACATATTTTAAACAGTGTTAACCTATCTTCTCAAGCAACTAAGATTGCTAAACTTGAAAATGATCTTCAAAACGGGAATATACCAGAAGAACCTTTTAAAGCTATTTATCATTTAGGTAAATTTAATTTATTTGTTAATCACAATATTAAAACTTGTGAATCAACTGTTGCTATTAATAATTCTCTTGAAATTATTCGTTTGTTGAATGCTAACGATATTAATCGTTATAAAAATAAATTTAATTATTTGCATATTGGTTTGGTACAAGTTGCTGTTAAGCCCCTGTTCAGGAAAGGCTTAGATATTCCTATTTGTGTCCTCCTTAGAGATGATAGATTTCTTAATTTTGATGATTCGCTGTTAGGAGTTCTTCAAAGTAATCTAGCCGATGCGAGATCTCTCTGAGTGAGAGGAAAAAGGTTGAGTGATAGCATCAAAATGCCATTCGTCGTTAGACAGAATGTCATTCCAATTGATCAATCTAGGAACGAATATTGAACTATGCTCATGATTGGCCTCCATGAGCATGGTTACACCCTTTTGGCTCTCAATTCGAGCCTTTGGTGCAAGAGTAGTAGACATAAGCCGATAATATACTCTGTAGATAATCGCTATCTCTCGAGTATTGGCTTTGCTATTAAGATTTTTTGTTTTGACATTAAGTGTCAAAGAATCCATGACATTAGGATCATTAATGTCTATTGAAAAGTTAGGATAACAATTAAAGTAAACCGGGCCATCGGCTAGATTACTTTGAAGAACTCCTAACAGCGAATCATCAAAATTAAGAAATCTATCATCTCTAAGGAGGACACAAATAGGAATATCTAAGCCTTTCCTGAACAGGGGCTTAACAGCAACTTGCACTAAACCAATATGCAAATAATTGAATTTATTTTTATAACGATTAATATCGTTAGCATTCAACAAGCGAATAATTTCAAGAGAATTATTAATAGCAACAGTTGATTCACAAGTTTTAATATTGTGATTAACAAATAAATTAAATTTACCTAAATGATAAATAGCTTTAAAAGGTTCTTCTGGTATATTCCAGTTTTGAAGATCATTTTCAAGTTTAGCAATCTTAGTTGCTTGAGAAGATAGGTTAACACTGTTTAAAATATGTTGGTTGGTTTCCATTTTTAAACGATACTGTCTTAAGGACTTATAGACAAAATCATATTAAATATAAACAGATAATTCAAGAATGATCAAACAATAATAATATGATAATATGCAAAGAGATATTAAAGATCTATATCTTAGTTTCTAAGGAAGGTTCTTTTGGTTTTACATCGGTTCTTTCTCTAGAGTTATCTTGGCTACGGGATCACCATACAAGGTCTAAACGCTCTCCTAGCTTGACGACCTATTCAATTCGGCTAGCCAACGTATGAACCGGGTATTATTCGGTTACCTCACACACTTAGAGAAGAATGAACACCTCACACCAATTATAGAAACAAGATTAAGAACATAATATCAATTAACATATTAAAATATTAAAAGAGTTTAATCAAAACTTTAAATAATTAGTTCATAAATTAATATAAATTTTGTCATGCCCCAGACAGTATAAGTACTTAGCTGCTCATGCTAGGTACGTATACTGCCAACGCCGATCTGATACCAATAACGGATCGGCGGTAATCCTCCGGAGTTGTATTAGTAAAATACGACAAAATTTATACAGAAGAATAACAAAGAGAATTATAAAAACTTACAAATTTTTATTTATATGAACATATGAAGAGCTACAGACGGAAGCATTAAAAACATTGAAAGCTTAGGGAATAGAGAGGTTTTCAGTATTGGGAAAATAGCTGATGCCCTCTAAGGTTGAAAGAGTCTTCCTTTTATAGAATAAGGAATCTCCTTTACAATAATTAAAGAGACAATTCTTTATGGATTGTCAATAGAGGGGTCCAATTCTTTTGGGATTGTCGGTACAGGGGTCCATTACTTTAAGTAAAGCACATGGGATTCCTTTTAGGAATAGTAAGACGTCTCTTTGAATAAAGCAATTCCGACCTTTGGTCTCTGCTTTTTCCAAGAGCCATAATCCTATTCATAATCGGGGTCCACATATGACTGTGCGATTCCTTTGAGATCACACATGTCCCCGTTACTGCTTCCAGATGAAGCGGCATCATTGATTAGCTGCATTATCTGAGTTTCAGTATAATCTTCAAGATTATCCATAGCTCTTTTGAGTTTTGCTTTGAGTTCTTCTTTTGAAGCCTTTTGCTTAGCAGGATTGACTGCTGCTAGGTTGATAGTGGGCTTGATTCCGGTTGGCTTAGGAGTCCACCCTTTAATCATTACTTCTTTAGCTAAGAAGCGTATTTTGTCTATTTCTACCTTGGTGAAATTCCAAGAAATAATAAAAGAAATTCTTTTCTGAATAAAGAACTTACATAATTTGATATACTCTGGGAGAGTAGATATATCTGTAGTACTTTGGAACTCAGTGAACCTGATGTGAAATTGTTGTGGTAGTATCTGCAGATTTCCTCCAAAAATGTTCCACCATTCGTAGAACCATTTAGGAATAATCGACTTAATTATTTTTGAACAGTATTTAACAAACCAAGTGTGTCTTGGCCTAAGATACATAAAATTGAACCAAGCTGCTTTGTAGTCATGCCAATTATAAGTTTGTGGCTTGTGCGGCATGGACAAAGATACTGGAGTGTGTAAATGATCAGTATACCATTCAAATGGTGATAAAATCCTCTTGATAGTGAATCGAGAATATCTTATAAAGTCAGGATTTTGTTCATCCCTGTTATGTTCAATCTCAATGGATTCTGTGTCTACCAAAATAGCTTCGTAAAACTTTCTGGTCTTGTAAGAACAATCTGTATCAACAAAGTTGCCATTTGTGTAGCAAGGTTTAATAAGAGTTCCAACCTCAAGATTTTCATACACTCTGTCTAGAGCCAATAGGGGTAACATTTGAGTTGTTACAAAGTCAAATTTTTCTTCCTTTGCGATAGTAGTTGGAGTAGGTAATTCAGGTTTAACAGCTTGAGCAAACGACTCGGGGGTCTTCATTGTATAATTGTCTTTAGTTTGGATATTAGAACTTGATGCTCCAGGAGTCAAAGGTCTATTTGGCCTTAATTGTATTAATTTGGTAGGATTGGGAGGTGGAGCGGGCAATTTTGGATAGTCCGCAAGCATAGTAAATCTATTATCAAATACCGGTCTTTGTGGGGTTTTTGCCGGTGTTAAAGGAGGTAAGACGAATGGTTTCGCCATAGGTTTTCCTTCTTTCGAAGGAGTATTAGGCTTGAAAGGCCTCATTTTTTCCCTGTAAAAATTCTCTTGTTAGAAAATCAGGTAAAGAGTTATTTTCTCCTTTTATAAAATCAAGGAACTAAAAGAGCAATTGAAAGATTTGTTGGATAAGGGTTTCATCCGACCAAGTATTTCTCCATGGGGTGCTCCGGTCTTGTTTCTTAGAAAGAAAGATGGGTCACTTCGCATGTGTATTGACTACCGCCAATTGAACAAGGTTACTATCAAGAATAAGTATCCTCTCCCGAGAATTGATGATTTGTTTGACCAACTCCAAGGGGCTAGTTATTTCTCTAAGATTGATCTTCATTCGGGCTATCACCAATTGAAGGTAAGGGATGATGACATTCCGAAAATAGCTTTCCGGACAAGATATGGGCACTATGAGTTTCTAGTGATGTCTTTCGGGTTGACAAATGCTCCAGCCGCATTTATGGATTTGATGAATCGGGTGTTTAGACAATACCTTGATATGTTCGTCATTGTGTTTATAGATGATATCTTGATTTACTCAAGGAGTGATAGTGAGCATGCTGATCATTTGAGGATTGTGTTGCAAGTTCTCAAGGACCAATAACTCTTTGCTAAGTTCGAGAAATGTGAGTTTTGGTTAAGATCCGTAGCCTTCCTTAGTCACATTGTTTTCGGTAAAGGTGTCGAGGTAGATCCTAAGAAGACGGATGAGGTTAATGATTGGCCTAGACCTCTATCACCTTCAGATATTTGTAGTTTCTTAGGTTTAGCCGGCTATTATCACAGGTTTGTTGAAGGGTTTTTTTCAATTGCTTCACCATTGATGGCTCTAACTCAGAAGAAGGCTAAGTTTGCTTGGTTCGAAAGGTGTGAAGCGAGTTTTCAAGAGTTGAAAGATAGACCTACATCGGCTCCGGTGTTGACCCTACCGAAAGGGTCCAATAGGTTTGTGGTCTATTATGATGCTTCCAGAATTGGGTTGGGGTGTGTACTTATGCAAAATGGGAAAGTCATTGCTTATGCTTCAAGGCAACTAAAGGTGCATGAAAAGAATTACCCTACTCATGATTTTGATCTAGCGGCAGTTGTGTTTGCTCTAAAGATATGGCGGCATTACTTGTATGATGTCCATGTTGACGCCTTTACCGACCATAAGAGTTTTCAATTTGTATTTAAGCAAAAATATCTAAATATTCACCAACGAAGGTGGCTTGAGCTATTAAAGGACTATGACATGAATGTCCTCTATCACCCTCGAAAGGCTAACGTGGTGGCAGATGCTCTTAGTCGGATGTCAATGGATAGTGTTACCCATATTGAAGATGGTAAGAAGGAACTAGTTCTAGATGTTCATAGATTGGCCCGTTTGAGTGTTTGATTCGTTTATTCCACCAAAGGTGGTGTTATGGTCCACAATGGTTCAAAATCGTCCTATGTGCAGGACGTGAAAGCTAAGTAAGATCTTGATCCGAACCTAGTCGAATTGAAAGAAGCGGTGCTAAAGAAGTCCGTTGAGGCTTTCTCCCGAGGGGGAGATGGAGTGCTTAGATATGAGGGTCATTTATGTGTCCCTAATGTAGATGACCTAAGAGGGAAAATCTTCATTGAGGCCGATGGTTCTCGTTATTCCATTCACCCGGGAGCTACCAAGATGTACCGTGACTTACGGGAGATCTATTGGTGGAATGGGATGAAGAAGGACATTGCGGGATTTGTGGCTAGAAGTCTTAATTTCCAGTTGGTGAAAGTTGAACACCAAAGACCGGGGGGTCTATCACAAGATATTGATATTCCTACTTGGAAGTGGGAAGATGTGAACATGGACTTTATTGTTGGCTTGCCGCGCACTCGGCGCCAGTATGATTCGAATTGGGTAGTTGTAGATCGTCTGACGAAATCAACCCATTTCATTCCCGTCAAGGTTTCTTACTCGGTGAAGGATTATACTAAGTTGTACTTGAGGGAGATGGTTAGGTTGCACGGAGTGCCTTTATCCATTATCTCCGATCCTGGTGCACAGTTTACTTCTCAGTTTTGGAAATCTTTCCAAAAGGGCCTTGGTTGTCGTGTTAAGCTTAGCACGGCCTTTCATCCCCAAACTGATGGGCAAGTGGAGTGTACCATCCAAACCTTGGAGGATATGTTAAGAGCTTGTGCAATTGACGTCAAGGGTAATTGGGATGATCATTTGCCTTTGGTTGAGTTTGCTTATAATAACATCTACCATTCTAGTATTGGTATGGCTCCATTTGAAGCTCTCTATGGTAGAAGGTGTAGATCTCCCATAGGTTGGTTTGAAATTGGGGAAGTTGCTTCGATAGGCCTCGAGTTAGTGCATGAAGCTATGGAGAAAGTTTGACTTATTAGAGAAAAGTTGAAAACGGCTCAAAGTCGACAAAAGTCTTATGCCGATGTCAGAAGAAGAGAATTAGAATTTGATGTTGATGATTGGGTTTACTTTAAAATTTAACCTATGAAGGGTGTAGTGAGATTTGGAAAGAAAGGGAATCTTAGTCCCCGTTATGTAGGCCCATATCAGATTTTGAGACTTATTAGTAAGGTTGCCTATAAGCTTGAATTGCCTAATGAGTTGGCATCAGTGCATCCGGTTTTCCATGTCTCATTGTTGAGAAAGTGTGTTGGTGATCCGACCTTTGTAGTGCCAATAGAGACTCTTGGCATTAAGGAAACCCTTTCTTATGATTTATGTGTTATTGGTATCAGAGCCATGTTGGCAGTATACGTACCTAGCATGAGCAGCTAAGTACTTATACTGTCTGGGGCATGACAAAATTTATATTAATTTATGAACATTCCAGTGGTGCAGAATTTTATAAGAGTTTCCTGAACAGGGGCTAGCCGATGGCCCGGTTTACTTTAATTGTTATCCTAACTTTTCAATAGACATTAATGATTTATGTGTTAACCTTTTAGGATTATAGAAACAAGATTAAGAACATAATATCAATTAACATATTAAAATATTAAAAGAGTTTAATCAAAACTTTAAATAATCAGTTTATAAATTAATATAAATTTTGTCATGCCCCAGACAGTATAAGTACTTAGCTGCTCATGCTAGGTACGTATACTGCCAACATGGCTCTGATACCAATAACACATAAATGACCTAGGGCCATCGTTATAAAATCTTTTTTACTAGCCACGATTTACTTTTATTTTTTATTAGCTACGATTTGACAGTAGCTAAATAACTAACTTTTTTATTAAAAAAATCTAACAGTTTAATAGTGTAATGTAATGTATCAATGTTATATAGATAGTGTTTAAACATGTATGGATATTATATAAATGTTGTATAAACATGTATATATGATATATAAATAATAATGTAGTGTCACGACCCGATCCTTCAGGTCGTGATGGTACCTACTACAACCCACCAGTAGGTAAGCCTAACCTATAGCCCGGAACCAGAAGCAATGAGCTATCAAACAAAAGAGGAACCAATAGAGAAATAAACGATAACGAAGAGAAGAAAGAAGGATCGACATATACATACAACCAAGGAACCGTCCCCAAGACCTGGCATCAGTCAGTATTTGAGCATCTAAACAAAACCTGAGTACAAAACTGATACAAAAACACTACGCAAAAGAAAGATACAAACAGTTTTCGAAAGCAAGTAAAAAATATTCCCAGCCCAAAATAGATGGAAATTGGCAACTCCGAACGCTAGGAGCTCCCCAAATCTCAAAATGCAAGCTACTCCGCACCAAGACTAAATCACTGGCAATAACCCGTACTATGATATGCAGGGGGAAGAAGTGTAGTATGAGTACCAAATGAATGGTACTCAGCAGGCGAAGGCCGATTGAGCTCCACAGCTAAAGCAATCATAAAAAGCATATAAACAGGGACGGAACAGCACAAGCAAAGAAATAGGATCTAACACAAGGTAAAAGCAGGAACAAGAGCAAAGAACTAGAAAACCAGAAGAAAGGAGAAAGAGACAAAAGACGCACCAGCAACCACAAGCCACAACCTAGTTAAGATAAGAGAACACCATAGGAGCTAACCAATTAAGGGCGAAAAACTACAACCACCATTAAACACCTGAGAGCTAGTCTAACTGAATCTAATAGGAAGTACCAATCACAAATCCAGACAAAGACACCCTGAATACCAACCGCAATTACCGCACAAAATAAGAGCAAGCATAATTAGATAATAACAGGCCGGACGCCCATACCCCCGGCCCCCATAAACCAGGGGAACAAATAGCAAACAAGTATACTGGTGATAGGCAATGCCAATGAATGCAAGTTTATAGTAAAAACAAGTAATATCATCGGTGGCTCTCAGAGAACAACAACACCAAGTGTATAGACCCACCCCGGCCCCCGGCCTGCCAGGTGGGACCTATGCGACTCCCTCATCCAGTTCAGTGGTGCACCGGCCAGAGGGGTCCATAGGGGACGCCGAAAGTCCGTATACACTACCTGGGCCCGAACCAGGTCTTACGTAACATAAAACATCCCCGTAGTGGTACCGGAGAGCGAGTGGCAAAGCCGATGTAGAAAAAGGGCGACGCCGCGCCGGATGTCCATAAAAAAATTGAGCACATCCCAGATGCCTCTAAACAGCAGTATAAAAAGAGCATGTCCTTGACGCCTCGAAATTCTCAAAGTCAATTTCTCAAAGTAGTCCCGATGGTATGACTCCCGGTAAAACCCGATTTTATAAAAACAATAGAAAGGTGAGAAAGGCCTCTCAAAATAGTAGTAAAAACCCAAAGGATGAACCGGTATCGTACCACAAACAGGTGAAAAATGCTCAATCAATGCAAGCATGCCATCACTAGCATCCAAACGAGGTGCACGTAATCAGAACAGACATACCCAACCATAACACACTATCACGGCAAGGGAAACTAACCTGGGATCCAATTGCTCCTCGAATACGGCCTCGGGCCCAAAAATACACAATAAATAACAAAACATCAAAAGCCTACCGCTAATCAGGAAAAGCAGAAATCGCGAGATAACCCATCATCAACACAAGGGTGGGGAGGAAATATCTCTAGAATCGACGCCTAACCCCAAAACATGCCGTCTCAGCTCCCAACGAGCACAACTAAGCCACCTATGGCTACGACGAGCCTCAAAGGTCTTAGTCCCTAGCACAAGGCACACCGTCGAAAACAAGCCCTACCGGAAGCTACGCCTAGCTATAAGGACGGTACATTCTACGATAAAGCACCTAAGGCTCAAACCTAGCCTAAGGTCATCACTACCAACCTTAACCAAGGGTAACAATGCTAAGCCCAAAAACCACAACCCAAGCCTAAAGCTTAATTTAAGGATTTTACGAGACAACTCTAATCTAAATCCCAATCGGAGTCAAGAAAGAGGAGATGAAAAAGAGGCAAGTTCTACACTCGGCAATTACCAACCTAAATGACATGCAATCAATACTAACGATATCTAATAAAACTCAATCACAGTAGGAGACCGAAGCCTACCTCAAAGCCAATCACGTGCGTTCTGAATCCGCCCAATTGAAGCTTTCCACCTCCGAATCACCTCTAATTGCTGCCACACTGCCAAAAATAGTAATCACAACATCATTGCGGACGTTTTGACAATAAAAATGCAAGAATCAAAGACGGGCCAATTTCGGAGTCAAAATCAAGAAATGTGGGACCCGCTCTGGATTTTCTGGAATTGACTCCGTGAAGAGGTACCAAACCCTTCCCCGAACTTGTGTTCCAAAATGGAACATCACTCGGGCTCAGATCAGCTCCATGCAACACAATCAAGAAACGCAAAACTTTACAAAGAAATAAGCTTAGGATAGCAACTTACGCCTTGAATTCACGAAAATCGAGGAACACCCAACACTCTCCGAGCCAAGACTCACACAGCCAACACAAAATCAAACACCCGGGACTTCGAATCACTGAAAACCGCATAAGATGAGAGAGATACAATTTTCCAAACTTTCCTCCAAATAAACCCCAACCTCCACTTTAAATACTGCCAAGCATGCATACCTCCGCAAACGCGTCCACTAGCCTGCGAACGCAGAGACCTATACGCGAATGCGGAGAAGAATATCCCAAACCTCCGCGAACCCGGAGAAGAAAGGACAACACCTCCGTGAACGCAGAGCCAATTCAGCAAACGCAGAGAAGGAAATGGTCTGCAACTTCAGTAGTGCACCAGCTGAGTTTTGGCCCTTCCAAAAAACTCTTACAGGATGCTCGGGATTCGTTCAGAACCCCGTGCACGCAAACGAGATATGCTACCCCATCAAATTTGACATTTCGGACTCAACGCCGCAGTCAAAATTTCCATACGAGGTTATTTCGATAAAAAGTGGGTCCCACTCCCAAAGCGCCATTTTAGCCAAATTCCACCTAGGGCCTCGGAATTAGATCGAAAGCCCCGGGAAGCACACGAAGGGTCATTCTAGACCAAACTCGATATTCCAGAACTAAACGCACTGTCGGAATTTTCATCCGAGCGCTTTTTCGAAAAATGTTGATCAAAGTCAACCTTGGACCAAATTTCAATGGCTAAAGTGCCAACAGGCCCCAAAGTCACACCAAAAGCCTCAAGACTCGTGCCAATCATGCTACTAGCCTAATTTGGCCACTCCGGAGCTGATGGAGCCATCATAATTCCATTCTGAGGCCGTTTACCTGAGGTTATGACCTAAATCAACTTTTCAAGTTTTAAAAGCTCCAGAACAGGGAAATGGGCATAAAACCCAAATGAACGACCAAGCGACCAAAAAGTAAGTGCCAGCAAGTCATAAATGACTTGGGGTCGCTATAGAGAAGCTCTAAACGCTGAAAGGATCAGAAAACTGAGGAAATGACCTGGAGGGTCATTACATGTAGTGTATATGTAATGTATCGATATTGTATAAATAGTTATGTAGTGTATATATAATGTATCGATATTGTATAAATAGTTATGTAGTGTTTATGTAATGTATCGATATTGTCTAAATTGTGTATAAACATGTATCAATATAGTATAAATAGTATATAAACATGTATATATAATGTACAAATGATTATGTAGTGTATATGTCATATATCGATATTGTATAAATGTGTATAATCGTGTATGAACTATATAAGAAATTACGTAATGTATCGATATTTATTTCACTGCCATCCCTTCTCGCCTTAATAAATAAAAAAAGAAACGAAAAATAATAAAATGATATAAATATTCATTTTTCCACAAAAAAAGTAAAATATAGAAAAGGAAAAAAGTTTTTTTTTTAAAAAAGCAACAAAAAAATATTAACAATAAAAAAAAATTAATAACGTTATTTAGCCATGGCCACGGTTAAACTGTGGCTAAATAGCGATTAACCTGGCTAATGTATTAAGGAAAATTACCTAAATACATAATTTAATTTATGATATTTTCTAAAATTCCCTACCATTTGAAAAAATTACGGAAATTCTTATTTTCCTCCCTCTCTCTCCTAATATAAGATACATCACCCTTCTTATTCTCACTTCACGCGTAACTCCCAAATTCA
Source organism: Solanum appendiculatum (assembly GCA_018342035.1). NCBI lineage: Eukaryota > Viridiplantae > Streptophyta > Magnoliopsida > Solanales > Solanaceae > Solanum > Solanum appendiculatum. The sequence continues at coordinate 18,525 of JAGDQO010000087.1, forward strand.
CGGCATATGTCAGCGATTTCTTCCAACTCAGCATTTTTGAATTACAATCGTGTTATTCTAGATTTTTTCATCAATTTCAAATTCTTAAAAAGGTAGAAGAATTTCTTCATCATTTTTTTTTGCTTTCAATATATCATATTTGAAATAAAAATTGTTTCAATTTTCTGATGTTCATCTTAATTTAATGATACAAATGGATTCTTGGCCATCGTTTAGTATTAGTCTTACCCAATTAGTTCCTCAAACGGAAGATCTCGTCTCTCATGTTCAACTATGAAATCACCAGTTTCAAAAGCTTCAAAAAAAGGGTGGAAAAAAAGTCTACATTTCAACATTCAAATACATTACAACTTTTATTTGTACATTGTATCGCGTACAAATCTTATCTTTGATACATAACCCCAATTTTTCAAAACCTAAATCAATATGTATCATGTTCATAGTTATGTACTATGACAAATTTAATTATGTTTTAGTACTAGATACATATACCAACTACTATTCAATTGAGAAGGGTATGTGTCTGGAGACATATACCCATGAAATATTTTCTCCAACGATTCCATCGCTTCTGTATCGTTCATACCTTATTTTAGAATCCTGAATGTCTCAGCAAAATCGAGATATTCATGATGTATCTTCTCCAAATTTGCGAAAAATTTGAATCAAAGTTGAAAGGATGTTGAACGATCTGCTTGAACAATTTTGAATTTTGAATTTTTTGAAGTTGTTACGCGTTGTGAGGGATTGATTATCAGTGATAAAATCGTTATTGCGTGTTTTATGGGATTGTAAATTGATTTTCCGTTATTTTTCCTTTTTTAGCGTAACAGACGGAAGAGTTATGTATCGGGCGCTATGTATCCGCGTGTGGAAGAATGCATTTGAAATCCTTTAATTTTAAAAAAAAATTGTAATTTGGAAAAGAGTAGAGATAGGATGTAATTAGCTCTTAACACTACGGGATTTATGTAATTTTTTACATGTATTAATTACATCAAATATGGCCCTTTTATCCGAATTGGGTCATTTTAGGTAATTTTGTAAAGTTGGGTCTGAAAAGTGGTAAACAAATGTTATGGGATGTTAATTGATTCCCTATAATTTTAGACTTCATGTTTGGTTGTGATCACAGCAAGAGTGATGAAAGGTTTGGGTGATTTGACCACTTAAGGTAAATAAGCAATGAATGATTCACGATTTTGATGTCAAAAGTAAGTCTTATTATGTTTAGAATAACATAACATGGTCCAAATTAACTCACCTTTTCAGTAGGAGGAAATTTGGAGATATTTTAATCCCCCTCTTGGTAGAAGCCCTAGTTTGGAAAAATGGGAAGTGTAAAAATTTTCACAAAAGGGTGTATTTGTAGTTTCTTTACGCCTGCCTGACATGTATAGATGTGATCACAACTCAAGAATTTTGAAGATACTAGACCACGAAAGTTGAATTGCAATTGTAGTACATAAGGTTTATTTTTTATACTATGATAGTACAATTTTTTTACATTATCAACATAAAAAAAGAAGTCAACTATAAATAATTGTCTATAAGTAAATCACTTATGCGTGAGATTTTGTTTTGAATGACAACAATATACTTGGTGTATTCCCACAGAATGAGGTATGGGAAGGGTAGAGTGTACGCAAATATTACCTCCACCTCAGAGGTGAGGTAGAGAGACTATTTCCGGTAGACTCTCGACTCAAGACAAAAATAGACTAGAAAAAGACGTAATGGAAGTAGAAGAAACAATAGGTAGTAACAAAACAACAGATGAAAGTAGAATAGTACTACAACAAAATAATATTACAATCGAACTACACGAAACAGCAGATATCAACAAAATTGAAGAACAAGAAACTACAAGCATATCATTAAGCTATTGATAAATCCTTCGTCTTTTGTTGAATACTATTCTTCATATTAAATAGTGTCAATTTGGAAGAATAGGATAAGGAGCAGTTGGCATGTGAAGAACTTTGGCCAAGCATTTCCAGAGATTTATACATGGAGCAAGGCGGATTATATGAAATAATAAGCATGTTTCTTTTTGTTTTGGCTTTCGTGTGAGTGTTTGGAATTGTATTGAACATAATTGTTTTTGGGGTTTTTGTTGATTTTGTAATTTGAGAGTTCTGTTTCGTGCTCAAAATCATAAAATATCAAACAAGAAAATTTTTGAGAAATAGAAGAACACATAAGTAGTTTCGATGATGGATAAAGTGAACATGATTCACTATTTGTTTTCTTATGTCTACTTTATCTGAACAAAATCCTAAATGGGATAGCCGATAGAGATATAGGAGATCGCAGCAAAAAAGGAAACTAATAAATTACAAAAATAAGGGAGCCAAAAAAAAATAAAGAAATAACTGAAGTAAAGGAGCCAAGAAGAAAAGAAATAAAAGAGTAAAGAAGAAAAGAAATAAAGAGTACAATTAAAGTCAAACGAGGAGTCAAAGTTTCCTTATTGGATGAAACTCCTTTTGAGTAAGGAAATCAAAAATTTCCTTATAGGCGAGGACAAGTCACATTCGAAGTGAAAGTCTTAGTCCTTGAAATACTAGGGCATGATAAATTTCCAGTATATATATGTCACGAAGACCATTGCATATTCACGAAATTCTTCATCTTGAGAGCAATAGACATTGGAGCAAAACTGTAAGACTTCGTTGCAGCAACACTGAAATCTGATTCACGAATTGTGTTTGAGTCTAAATTATTGAATATTGAAATTTGATCAATTAAAGGCAAGGGTTATTAATCTTTATTGAGTTTGTAATATTGTGAGAGCTGATGCCTATTATGAGAAGGTTACCAAACCTAAGGACTCTCAAATTGTTAAAATGCTTAATTATTAAATTTTTAGGTTTAATTTTTATACTATGATAAATTTAATCTTTTTGGTAAATTAAAATGATTTCCTCGTAACAAACATTTTCCTCAAAAATGACTTTCTTCATACCAAAAACGAACATTATAAGTAAATGTATTTTACATGGGAAAAAGCTGTCAGTGGAAAATAACAGATGGGGGGCATTTCTGCCATTGATTATTTCAGGGCTGTCAATTAGAGTGTTTTTATGCTAAATGATATTAAAAATAGTATATGGTACTCTCTCGTCCACATTTTAGCATTTTTTGTTCCTCCTTCAATAGCACAGGAGTTCATTTATCTAACTAGCTTTGGTACCTTAATTTTTTGGTTGACTTAATACATAAAATATGCCCTTTAACTTGATTTTAGTTGTCATCTACGCTCTCCGTGTGCACAAGTAGACAGTATAAAATTGAACAAAATAGACACATTCATCTTAAATGACATCCTAAGTTAAAAGACATATTTATGTATCATACCTTTTTGTGTAGGCACAAGCTCAAACATCCAATGCCTCGTTGTTTCTGGTTTCAGACAGAAGCATTATTAATTAGAGAAGAAAGCTCAGCAGAACAAATTAGGGTCGTTTGCACAATCAATTACCAAAACATACTAGGCAAAAACTCAAAAAAAACAAAGCAGATTCGTTGAGTATGACGATGCACAAACAAATTTATTAGGTGAACCATTATACAACACATATAATTATTACTTTCCATATTTTATATTCCCACAAGTTGTATAATGGTTGTTAAAGAAGCTTTAATAATTCACTAGTCCAATGCATGTGCTAAGTAATTTCTGTTATGTTTGACTAAATGCATCATAGGCATTAAAAAACTCATTCTTTTAGCTTTTATATATAACCTTTATGATATTTGGTACCCACTCAAATGATTTAAGGTTGATTTATTTATGCAAATACATTGTAATTTTTGCTGTTCATTTTCCACACTAGTGTTTGACATATTGGACAATCGTAATTCTTTTTCCACAAATCATGTTATCATCCACATTTGTCACCATAAATATTTAGGATTCAGTTACTTCAACTTTCTATCTCTGTATTTCATTCTTCAGCTTTCTTGTATACAACCCTCACTAAAAGTGAAGATGGTTGATGTTGCCTTTGTGTCATTTGCAGTTAAAAAACTAGAGGATTTTCTCATACAGGAAGCTTCCCTGCGTTTAAGTCTCAGACAGGATGTGCAGTGGCTGCGAACTGAGCTGTTTTTCATGCAGTCTTTCCTCAAAGATGCAGAACAAAAGCAAGTTGAAGATCAAAGAGTTCAACAATGGGTGTTTGAGATCAACTCTGTTGCTAATGAAGCCGTTGCTATACTCGAGACTTATAGCTTCGAGGCTGGTAAAGGCGATGATGACAATAGACTTGCTAGCCGTCTTAAGGCTTACTCTTGCATCTGCAGGAAAGAGGCAAATTTCGTAGATCCAATCACTCAAGTATCAAATCATGGATATCTCTCGCAGACAAGAGACTTATGGTATTAGAGATATCAATAATGCAGGAGAAGGGCCAAGTAATCAGTCTGACATGATTAGAACATTGAGGAGAACTACCTCATATGTTGATGAGGATCACATTTTTGTTGGCTTTCAGGATGTTGTAGAAACATTGCTGGCTGAACTTCTCAAAGCAGAGCCTCGCCGAAGCGTCATCTCCATTTATGGTATGGGCGGATTAGGCAAGACCACTCTTGCGAGAAACCTATAAATCAGTCCTGATATAGTCAATAGCTTTCATACACGTGCTTGGATATGTGTTTCTCAAGAGTATAACACCGTGGACCTCCTCAGGAATATCATAAAATCCATCCTAGGCTGCACCAAGGAAACCCTAGATTGCTGGAAAAGATGATAGAAAGAGATCTACAAATTTACCTTTGTGATCTTTTAAAAGAACCAAAATACATTGTAGTGGTCGATGATTTATGGCATAGAGAAGCGTGGGAAAGTTTGAAACGAGCATTTCCAGATAGCAAGAATGGAAGCAGAGTTATTATTACCACACGCAAAGATGATGCAGATAACAAAGGTTTTGTCTATAGACTTCGTTTCCTGAGCCAAGAAGAAAGTTGGGATCTCTTTTCTAGGAAACTACTTGATGTTGGGGCAATGGTCTCAGCAATAGAAAGGCTAGCTAAGGATATGGTGGACAAGGACAAGTGTGGAGGTTTACCTCTTGCAATTTTTGTATTAAGCGGACTACTTTCGCATAAAAGGGGCTAGAAGAATGGCAAAGGGTGAAGGGCAACCTTTGGCAGAACATTAAGGACGACTCTGTTGAAGTCTCGTACATACTTTCATTGAACTACAATGATTTATCAATTGCGCTCAAGTTGTGTTTTCTGTACTTTGGTATTTTTCCAGAAGATCATGTGGTCCATGTTGAGCACATATTATGGTTGTGGATGGCCAAAGGATTTGTACCAAAAGGAGAAGAAATATTGGAGGATGTTGCCGAAGGCTTCTTGAATGAGCTGATAAGACGAAGCCTGATACAAGTGGTAAGTACATTTTTTGAAAAAGTTGGTAAATGTAGGATTCATGATCTACTTTGCGATCATGCCATACAAAAAACATTGGAGGTAAACATTTTTAACATTTATGATCCAAGAAAGCACTCCATATCCTCCTTGTGTCTTAGACATGCAATTCATAGTCAAGGAAAAAGGTATCTCTCGCTTGATCTTTCTAACTTGAAGTTGAGGTCACTTATGTTCCTTGATCCAGATTTTTTAAATGTGGGTCATATAAAGTTCCATAATGTGATCCAACATCTATATGTGTTGTACTTGGAGATTCGTGTTGACAATATGTCTATAGCACTTGATGCCATAGGAAGTTTGTACCACCTCAAGTTCTTAAGATTGAGAGGTATCCATGAGCTTCCCTCTTCCATTGGCAACCTCAAGAATTTACAGTCACTTCTTGTCAATGACTATGGATACTCTTGCCAACTACCCCGCGAGACAGTTGACCTAATAAATCTAAGACATTTAGTTGTTACCTATTCCAAACCTTTGAAACGTATAAGCAAACTCACTAGTCTTCAAGTTCTTAAAGGCATCCATTCTGATCAGTGGAAAGATGTTAACCCTGTTGATTTAGTGAATCTTTGAGAACTAAGCATGCATCATATTATGAATTCTTACTCCCTAAACAACATTAGCAGCTTGAAAAACCTTAGCACTCTCAGATTATTGTGTTATGCTGATGAATCATTCCCAGCCCTTGAATCTCTTACTTGTTGTCAAAAGCTCCACAAATTGTGGTTAGAAGGGAGAATAGAGAAACTGCCTCTGTCGGACCCATTTCCAAATTCCATCATGGTGATGATTCTTTCTCTCTCAAAACTCATGGAAGATCCGATGCCTATTTTGGGAATGTTGCCAAATCTAAGGAATCTCGAATTATTTAGAACTTATGAAGAAAAAGAAATTAACTGCAGCGATAACAACTTCAGTCAACTAGAGTTCCTTCTGTTGGTGTAATATACCACAAATGATATAAATTAAATTTGAAAATAAACTGTCAGATATGAATAAAAAAAGTATCCAGGCTGAGGCGCGGATATCTCGCTCTCTTTAAGGAGATTCAAGCCCACTGCGGCATAATCTACACCGATCCAGCAAAATAACTCTTGACTCGTCCCCTCCAGGATACAATAGCCCAACAACGTCGTACAACTCAAGCAACTCCGGATTAGTTGAAGAGTCCAAAGCTCCACAAAAGAACACCTTCCTTCAATATATAAATACTCTCTTTTGTATAGTGAATATAGTTGAAGACTTAGAATATTTTTCTTTGTCTCAACTCTACCTTTCACTACACTAACTCAATATAAACACAATATAAACTTCTCATCTTTTTCACTCTTTATTTTCTTGTATATCTCTTGTTTTCAACCCAAAGTAAGACCACACTATTTATAGGTGAGGAATTCTTCCTTGCGATGAATAGGAAGATAATTGGTAGTAAATTGGACAAATGAATGGCCTATAGGTTACATGAATAAAGAGGTAGAATAATGGGTGAAATGAAGAGTTTGTGGTTACAAGAGTTACAACAACTAATGACCATATTCTTCCACAATTGATGAGAGTAAATTAAAGAGGCACTAATGTAATGTCCATCAATGGACATAACATGATACATTATGTGACATATAATATATTCTTATTAATATTAAAATGTCACACCAACACCTTCCAAACTTAGAAAGATGGCATTTAGTCACAAGTGCCATGCCTCATATAAAAAGGTCTTGGTATCCATCGTTGTCCAAAGCTAAAGGAGATTCCCGAGAGAATAAAAGACATGGAGCTATTGACGAGGTAATAAATCCCAATATATCCCCAATGATCATTTCATAATTGTAGAGGTATAAATCCCAAATTAATAATAATACTAGCACATCAGAGTGTTAATATGAAGTTAAGTAATTGACACTTGATATTGTCCTGAACATTATTAAGTAATTGATGAATCTTTTGTCTTTTGTTGAATGCTAGTTATAATGTTAAATAGTGTCTTACAATTTGAGTTAAACAGGGGAAGCAACTGGTAATGGAAAATAAAAGAAGCAGATGAGGTACTTTTGCCGATCACTTGAAGATGAAGTTGGATTGCAGAAGCATTAATCAGTGTCTTTTTTAGTGTTTAATCTCTGCCTTTTTGAGTGTTTGAAGAGAATTATTTTTGGGATTCTATGCAAAAATAATGTAATGGTTCAATTGTCTAATATGTTCCAACATCTGTATGTGAGCCTGTTCGGATATAAGCCATTTTGATTTAAAAACACCTAACATAAGTCAATCCGAACAGGCTATTACTCTAATCCCGGCCAAATTACGCAATTTGTCAAAGACACCGGAGGAGAGAGACAGATACGTGAAAAATCTGGTATTCTAACAAACTCTCAACTTCTTTCTTGCTTGCCTCTTCTCCGTTCTACCCAGTTCTAATCCTTTCTTCTTCTTCTCATTTCGGATCTGGATTAAGGAGTTTCATTTATGGCCATCTTTGTTAAGTTCTATTCCAACTCGTATAATTTTAGTACAATTGTACTATTAGTTTCAATTTCCAAATAATCAAAGATCATCCCAAAACATGTAAATACTTCAAAAAGATAAATTTAACTACTCTTCTTGTTAATTTGTTGAGAGTCACTATTGGAAAATTATATGCACAGCGGAAGCATATCATAATCATATCCTTACATGAATAATAGATAACTAATAACGTTTATGCTAGAGCACATAAAATTATGCTATAACACATAAACTTGCTGAAATTTAATTCAAGAATTACCTCTTGAAGCGTGAGCCAATATCTTCAAGCGATTCCACAAGTTAGACAGCAGTTCCACGGTCTTCTACAGTGATCCCAAGTTCACATCCGAACTCTCTCAATACTTGGGTGGGCAAGTATCGTATGAAATCTTCTTTTTTTTCTAGGTTAGGAGAATCCCTATTTATAGAGATTTCCTCCCAATCCAAAAAGGAGAAGAAAACCTAGTTTTCTTATAATTTCTTTTCCCATAGGATTCTGAGTTCTAGTTAAATATGGGCACTGGATGGACCACATAATTAATTAATGAGGCTTCCTATTATGGAAATAATTCCAAAAATTAATTTGAATTATTCTTAACATAATAAATAACAAATCATTTCACTAAAAATTCGTAATTGCACGTCTCTATTTATATTTTGAAATTTCCCATTAAACACTTATGTAATTCCCCATGTTAAGATTATAGATACTAATCAATAAATTAAATTACTGACGAATTTAATTCAATGATTAATTTCCTTTAGAGCACTGCTTAACTTATTTCATGTGTCGGATTCATAAATCCACTTGCAAGGTTTGACATGATGAAAACTTATAAGCTTCTCAAAAAGACATACCAATCAATCTCTATAACGAGACATGGATTCCATCAACTAACTTATTATTTCACTAATATATATTATTATCATCCAATCTACCAGGCATATTGATCCATCTCAGAATCTCACATTTTAATAAATCAAAACAATAATTAATATATACAGATCATAATAGTTATATCATGATTAAGAATATAGGTACATGTAACAGTTTAGTGAATATGTTTTTGTCGATCAGTCTAAAACAACTATCTCTACTCGGTCCCGTTCAATACATACAAAATGCACTAGCATAAGAAGTTTGAACTATACCGTCCCTATAATCAAGATAACTTACCTATAATCTTGTGCTACAATCGTACCGATGACATTTCTAATTTCCATCTCAGATTGTGAACAAAAAACTTTATACTTATAAGAACCGATGATTTAATCCTCTGTGAATAAGCTAAAACTCTATACACTAAATCATCTACTATATAAGTAAACAGGAACCATAACCGAATATATGATCTATTAAAACTGGATGAATAGTTATTCTATAATAAATATTATATCTAAACACATAGTTAATAGTATATATCCCAACAATCTCCCACTTAGACTTTTAACCATCACAATTGTTATAACGTACTATATCTAAATGCATGGTTAATAGTATATACCCTAACAATCTCCCACTTAGATGTTTAATCTTGAAAATTGTTAGAATACTATGTGTAAACACATAATTAATAGTATATACCCTAACAATCTCCCACTTAGATGTTTAATCTTGAAAATTGTTAGAATACTATGTGTAAACACATAATTAATAGTATATACCCTAACAATTTCCCATATAGACTCTTAACTATGCATTTACAACTTTCACAGGCATTCCTTTATTTCTTATAAAAAAATTTTTACCAAGTTGTTTTCTCATGCAATTTCGTCTAGCAGTGCTTCGTCTTAACAAATCGATTTTGTACTAGATCTTATCATGAAACCCTCCAAGAATGTACTTCTTTTTAGGAGTTCTATCATGAAAGTCCTCTTAAGCATACAAAATAAGCCAATCTTTGTTATGATTCTCCCACTACGACTAAGTACTACTACTATAATTACACTTACATATTCTTGAGTCTTAATATTTTCTTCAAAACCTTTCGGTATTGAAATATTAACAACTTCTTCATGTAGTGTTTTTTAATTTGCTCAACATCACTCCTACTACTTGAGGTAGTAGATTTTCTTATGTGTAGTAATGTTTCTCCCACTACTTAAATGCAATGGAATGTCAATTTTGACATATCGATTAGATGTTCTTGAGCGTATGAATTTACAACTGACTCATTTATTATTTCTTTGTTCAGTTCCTGTAAAACTAGTTTACTTCTAGGAACATGGTTTATTAAATGATCATCTTCTAGAAATCTGACAGTAGTGTCAACAATTGCCTTATTTTCTTTAGGATGGTAAAATAAACCTTCTTTCATTCTTTTAGGATACCAATTAACACACACATTCCTTTCTTAATTCTAATTTGCTTATTCTACCTCTCAGCACATGTGCTGGATAATTCCATATCTCAACATGTCATAGATTAAAATTACGTCAAATCTAGCTAGTTCTATAGTTGTCCAGGGTACTGATTTGAAAGGAATTAAATTCAGAATGTGATATGTAGTTCTTAGAACATATCCTAAAAGAAAAAAAATAACTACGAATAAGCCAATCATTAATCTTATCATCTTTATAAGAGTTTATTTCTTTTCTCTTTTACACCAATCTAATATAGAGTGTCTGGTGTAAACAATTGAAATGCAATTATTCTATCAAATAAGTGACTCATGAGCTCTGCAGAGAGGTATACGTTACTACAATCAGATTGCAGTGGCTTCTTATATTTTTCATGATGCTATTTAAATTTATGTCTTAAATATTTTGAGTTTATCAAGACATTTAAACTCACAAAGCATCAAAAAAATATATGTTCATATCATGAGTAATCTTCTGTGAAAATTTTAGAATACTCAAACTCACATCTTGCCTGAATGTTCATTTACCGCACAAATCAGAATAGATTAATTTTAACTTATCACTACCTCTATTTCCTTTTTAAAATTTTTTCTTCTAAATAGGACTCATACGTTGGTAGTGACTTCACTTTCAATGAAATGTTATGTCCATCCTTTAACCAACCTCGAAGTTCTATCTAGAATAAATGACTTAGACACTAGGGTACAGATAAGTTTCATTCAATTTAAAAGATATTTTCTCTTATGAGATAGATTAATATAATTCAATTCATGAGAGATAATACTAATAAAAAAATTCACTCATCAATATACCACAAGAGATAAAATATTCATCAAACTCAATAAAGGAGAGTTATAAGAAAAATATATTAAGTATCCATCTCTAATCTAGTTAGAAACTGAAAATAATTCCTTCCAACATAAGGTACAAGTACAATGCATTCTTTGAATTGATAACTTATCTCTATCGAAAGAAATTCTTGAGTAGTACTAAGTGGTTCAGCAAAGTCTATTGAGAATTTGAGATATAATATATTAAATAGATCATAATATGTCAAATAATAAAATTCAGGGCTCATTTTATACATATATATCCATGCATCTCGAATAGCTAATCGATGGGATTGAAGAACTACTCATGCAATACACATGTACAATGACCGATTATTCACTCCATAAACTTATACAGACCTAACTCAGATGGAGAGTCTACTGTTAATTTAAGTCAAGTGAAAATCCTCTAGTTACATTGATCCAATCATATATTACTCAGTTTAGGAGAGTTAATACAGATTATCAAAACTAGCGATTAAACACATAGTGACTTGTATTAATTTCATCCGATAGGGAGGAAGGTCTAAGCCAACACATGAAACTAATACTTCACTACTATTTAATCTTGGCAATCAAGGGAGGGAACCCTAGAACCAAATATGACCAAAAAACTCATATAACAATCCAAAAAAAATAATATTTCTTACTAGGTCGTTCTTATGATTCTACCAAATTTCAGATCAATCGGAGTCCCCCTTTTTATGAATTTCAAAACTATGATCAATTTGGTTGAAACGTTATTTGGCCATAATAGAATTTAAAATTTTTCATTCAGTAATTCCTTTCACATATTATCAAATAGATATACTAATCAAGAACAAAGAACAAAATTCTAAAAACTATTTACATTATTTGAGTACTATTTTCTAAAAATCAGCATGTTTATGTATACATTGAACATTAAAATTCAAAACACACCTCATAGATATCCATGCATCTTGAACGATAAATTTTGATGAAAATTAGTTACTCATACAACATACATATGTGGTGTCAGATATTCACTCTAACAAATTTAGAACAAAGCTAACTCAGATGGAGAGTATATGTTAATTTATGCCAAGTGAATATCATTATCCCTAGATACAATCAAATATTACTCAGACAGGGAGAGCCAATACAGATCATCAAAACTAGAGATTAAATTTTAATGACTTGTATTAATTTCATCCGATATGGAGGTAGGTCTAAAGCCAACACATGAACTTAATACTTCACTAAAATTTAGTCATGAAGACCATAGAGAACAATTTCTACCACCACTATGTCATAGTCGAGTAATTTTCATTAAAATTAATTTTGAAGATACAAAAAATATCCAAAAACATAATCTAAACAACCTCAAATTACCAAATCACTGTATAACAATGAGTATTTTTAATTTGATCGTTTTTGATAAACCTATCGAATTTTAAATCAATCAGAGTTCAAAAATAATATTTATCTCCAAAGTTATGATCAAATTCAGATTCAAACTATTTAAGGAAAAATAATGAGATCTACATCCTTATCATATATCAATTCATGTTAACTAACCATATGTGCCATGACCCAAGGTACCCCCTAGACGTGACATGGCATACAAGACCCCGAAAGGTTTCATACAAGCCACTTAGCAAACATACACACAAGATCATAGAGGATTAAGAGTTCAAAAGACAATGTCATCTCAAGCTTTTAAGAAAATAGCGGAAATCTACATCTCATGTCTCAAAGCCAATCTAACATAAGAAAGAGAAATAACGTTTGGGACGTAACCCAATACAATGCCAAAATGAAAAAAGAGACATGAAAGTAATAACAACTAGGCTATGTCCTCAAATGGATGAGTACTCACCAAGTCTTCAACAATCTTCTACTAAGCTCTAGGCACGAATAGATGGAGAATGGCCGGACCCTACATTAACAAGTCAATGTAGGCAAGAGTATGCATTAGTACAATCAAGTACCAAGTATGATAGCAATGCACAAAATCCTTTAAAACATGCTAAAACGAAACATTTTCATAACATGCAATAACCAAGCTTAAAACATGATAAAGGTTAAGAAGCATAAAACATAAACCATGGTCAAGCAAGCTAAACATCTTTACTTTACTTGAAGAACATCATAAAAACACTTTAGTTCATTGTTGTGGGAAGTAGCCTTAACCGACATATAAGACCATGCGAGCCATCAACATGGAATACGGTGTATAACCCCACACCGATAGGGCCATCCTACTTGCCAAGGTAGAACCCTTTACTTAACATATAGCTTACGTGGATCCACTAGCTAGTGTCTATCTAGACAAACCTATGGTGACACATAGTTTATGGGACATGGGTAATCGCCACTTGTCCACTCAGTGCTAAGCATAATTCCCACGGATTAGTCATAGTTCATTTATCGTAAGTAGACATGGGTACTCGCCTCTCGTCTACAATAGGGAACATGGGTGATCGCCTCTCGTCCCTTCATTAGAATAGCTCCTGAATTATAAAATCAAATTTAGTCGAGCAAACCTTTCAACAAGTTATGGATCATTACATGTGAGAAAACCTTTCACATTCATAGGTTGAGTAATACATGAGAATTCCTTTCATAACTCAACAACAACATCAACATAACAAAAATTTGGATGCTTCAATCTCAAAGCACCCTTAATTCATAATTAGCTTCATAAGAGACATGCATGATTCCATAAACTTCATCTTTACATAGTTCATCATGCTCATAACTTACAATTCATGGAACTTACATGGGTTCATAAGAATTTATCTCAAATCATGCAATTCAATGCAAACTCATGCTTAGAAAGCCATAAACAAGGCAATTTGACCATAATTGAAGGAACCCACATAATAGAGTAAAATCATAGTTTTTTTTACTGAACATGCTTAATTTAATAAAACCATCATTTGGTCATTCATAATCTCATCATGAAATTCATAGCTTAAGAATCATAGTTCATGCATAGGTTCACATAGACTTCATGAAATTCATGTCTTCACAATTCAACCCAACAACACATTCATAATTTTGAAATTGGGGGAAAAGGCATGGGTTCATGGGAATTCATCTAATTTCATGAAATTCAACTCAATTTATACTTCAAAGTCTATTAATCAATCAATTAAATCAACATTGCAAAGAACCCATGACATGGAAGAAAACCCCTAATTCAATTGAGAACTTCTAACTTGAAAATTGGAGAATTTAGGGATTCCATGGAGGAAAGGGCTCCATGGATGAATACTATCATACCTTGGGGTCTTAATTCCTTAAGCAATTGATGAAGAAAAGCTTGATTCCTTGAACCCTAGCTTTCCCTCTTCTTCTTCTTCTAACTTCTAGAGAGAGAAATATTTGAGAGAGGAGAATTTGGGAAAATCTTGCAAAGTGATTGGAAAGGGTAGTTTTTAAGATTAGAAGTGCTTATATAGCGTTAGGAGGTGAAGGGAACCGACTTAAATAAGTAAACAAGTCATTGGGTGAAAAGACCAAAACACCCTTTTAAAAATAACCGTCAGGCCCTATCTACGGTTTGACCTACAGTCCGTAAGTCAACCTACGGATCGTCCTGTTCCTCCATAGATAGATTCAGAGAGTTTTCCAACTTGGCCCCTGCAACGACGGGTCTCATGCATGGCTCGTGGGTCAACCGACGTACCATACATGGCAACCGTAGATCTGATCTTGGGGCTTAAGAATTTTACTAAGTCTGGAGGAGACATACGAGACCCATCTAGGACTCGTACACTGGACAATGGGTCGTCCTGGCAGGCCGTTATTGAGGTTCTGAAACTAGTCATTTCGAAAACTTGGGCTTGCCACCTACGGGCCGTAAGTCGACCTGCGATCCGTAAGTGGCTTCCGTCATTACTGGCACCAACCCAGAAAATCAAAAAATTTCCACCCTTTCGTGTCCGGGGTATTACATTATCTCCCCCTTGGGAACATTCGTCCTCGAATGGGAATCAAGACATCATAAGGAGGGTATGAAACAAGAACTAACAACCCAACCTAGAATGCAATCACATAAATGCACATATCCGAGGAGGAAAACATCAACTCCAAGCTAAAGCATGTTCAACACATCATTTCATGAAAATTTTATGCAACTCATACTCAATGCACATAATCATAGAGAAATCAATCAAGTCAACTCGCTTTCTCAAAATTTAGACTGTTCATGAACATGCATAAATGAGGAATCATGAGAATATCTAAGACACATGAGACCAATAAAATGAACCATGAGGAACTAGATACCTCAAGATAGAGTAGGATCGGAGGGAAAGAGATGAGGATATCGGGACATCATTTCGGCCTCGGCCTCCAGAGTAGCACCCTCAACTAATTGATTCCTCCAAAGAACTTTCACAGAGGCAACTTCTTTATTTCTTATCTTCCGGGCTTGCCGGTCTAAAATCTCAACCGGGACTTCTTCATAGGAAAGACTATCCTTTATGCCAAGATTCTCCAATGGCACTATAGACGTCAGATCGTCAACACATTTCTTCAACAATGAGACATGGAAAATCGGATGCACCGATGCCAAATCATTAGGCAAATCAAGTTCATAAGCATCCTTACCAATACGTCTCAAGATTTGATATGGGCCTACATAACGGGGACTAAGCTTCCCTTTCTTCTCGAATCTCATTAAACCCTTCATGGGTGAAATTTTCAAGTAAACCCAATCAGCAACATCAAATTCTAAATCTCTCCTTCTAACATCGGCATAGGACTTTTGTCGATTTTGAGCCGTTTTCAGCCTCTCTCTAGTAAGTCAAACTTTCTCCATAGCCTCATGCACTAACTCAGGACCTATCAAAGTGAGTTCACCAACTTCGAACCAACCTATAGGAGATCTAAACCTCCTTCCATAGAGAGCCTCAAATGGAGTCATGCCAATACTAGAATGGTAGCTATTATTATATGCAAATTCAATCAAAGGCAAATGATCATCCCAATTACCCATGAAATCAATTACACAAGTCCTCAACATATCTTCCAAAGTTTGGATAGTACGCTCTGCTTGCCCATCGGTTTGAGGATGAAAGGCCGTACAAAGCTTAACACGAGTACCAAGACCCTTTTGGAAAGATTTCAAAAATTGAGAAGTGGATTAGGCTCCACGATCGGAGATAATGGATAGGGGCACTCCATGCAACCTAGTCATCTCTCTCAAGTACAACTTAGCATAATCCTCCGCCGAATAAGAAACTTTGACGGGAATGAAATGGGCTGATTTCGTCATACGATCCACAATAACCCAAATCGAATCATAATGTCGCCGGGTGCGTGGTAAACCAACAATAAAGCCCATATTCATATCTTCCCACTTCCAATTAGGAATACTAATATCTTGTGTCAAACCTCCCGGCTTTTGGTGCTCAACTTTAACTTATTGACAATTAGTACATTTAGCCACAAACTCCGCAATATCCTTCTTCATCCTATTCCATCAATAGACCTCCCACA
Organism: Solanum appendiculatum; assembly: GCA_018342035.1. Classification (NCBI taxonomy): domain Eukaryota; kingdom Viridiplantae; phylum Streptophyta; class Magnoliopsida; order Solanales; family Solanaceae; genus Solanum; species Solanum appendiculatum. The sequence goes on from JAGDQO010000087.1 coordinate 35,141, forward strand.
AATCACGGTACATTTTGGTAGCTCCCGGGTGAATGGAATATCAAGAACTCTAGGCTTTCGATAAAATTTGTCCTCTTAGGTTATCTATATCAGGAACGCACAAATGACCCTGATATCGAAGCACACCATCTCCCCCTTGGGAGAAAGCCTCAACAAACTTTTTGAGCACCACTTCTTTCAACTTGACCAAATTAGGGTCAAGATCTTGTTTAGCCTTCACTTCATGCACAAAGGACGATTCGGAACCAACATGAACCATAACACCACCTTTAGTGGAATCAACCAACCGAACACCCATTCGGGCCAACCTATGAACGTCGCGAACCAACTTTTTCTTACCATCCTCAACATGAGCAACACTACCCATAGATAACAGACTAAGAGCATCCGCCACCACATTAGCCTTGCCGGGGTGATAGAGGACACTCATGTCATAGTCTTTTAACAACTCAAGCCACCTCCTTTGACGAAGATTTAGATCTTTTTGTTTAAACACATATTGCAAACTCTTATGGTCGGTGAAGATGTCAACATGTACACCATACAAATAATGCCTCCAAATCTTTAAAGCAAACACAACAGCCGCTAATTCTAAATCATGAGTAGGATAATTCTTTTCATGTACCTTGAGTTGCCTTGAAGCATAAGCAATGACTTTTCCATTTTGCATAAGAACACATCCTAGCCCAATTCTTGAGGCATCACAGTAAACCACAAAACCATCGGACCCTTCTAGCAAAGTCAATATCGGAGCCGAAGTAAGTCTATCTTTCAATTCTTGAAAACTCTTCTTACATGCTTCGGACCAAGTGAACTTAACCTTCTTTTGAGTCAAAGCCGTCAATGGGGAAAATATCAAAGAAAATCCTTCAACAAACCTCCTATAATAATCGGCCAAACTCAAGAAACTACGAATGTCCGAAGGTGATAGAGGTCTAGGCCAATTTCTAACCACATCCGTCTTCTTAGGATCTACCTCAATATCCTTACCGGAGACAATGTGACCAAGAAAAGCCATGGACCTTAGCCAACACTCACATTTACTAAACTTTGCAAAGAGTTGTTGGTACTTGAGGACTTGCAATACAATCCTCAAATGATCGACATGTTCACCTTCACTCCTTGAGTAAATCAAAATATCATCTATGAACACAATCACAAACATGTTAAGATATTGTCTAAACACCCTATTCATCAAGTCCATAAATGCGGCCGGAGCATTTGTCAACCCAAACGACATCAGTAGGATTTCATAATGGCCATATCTAGTCCGAAAAGCCATTTTTGGAATATCATCTGCTTTCACCCTCAATTGGTGATAACCCGAACGAAGGTCGATCTTAGAGAAGTAACTAGCCCCTTGAAGTTGATCAAATAAGTCATCTATTCTTAATAGTAACCTTGTTCAATTGGCGGTAGTCAATGCACATACGAAGTGAACCGTCTTTCTTCCTTACAAACAAGACTGGAGCACCCCATGGAGAAATACTTGGTCGGATGAAGCCCTAATCCAAAGATTCTTTCAATTGCTCTTTTATTTCATTAAGTTACGCCGAAGCCATTCTATATGGAGGAATAGAGATAGGTTGCATATCCGGGAGAAGGTCAATACCGAAGTCTATTTCCCTTTCGAGAGGAACACAAGGTAAATCATCGGGAAACACTTTTGGAAACTCATTAACAACGGGGACCGACTCAAGAGTAGGGGTTTTGGAATCCACATCCCTCATCCTAACAAGATTGTATATGCAACCTTTAGAGATCATCTTCCTAGCTTTAAGACATGACACAAATTGACCTGTAGGCATAGAGTTTCCCCCCTTCCATTCTAGGATAGGCTCATTTGGAAATTGAAACTTGACCATTCGGGTCCTACAATCAATAGAAGCATTACAAGAATGCAACCAATCCATCCAAATAATGACATCAAAATCTAACATATCTAGCTCTACAAGATCAACATGAGTGACTCTATGAGATAAAAAGATGGGGCACTTTCTATAGACTTTCTTAACCACAATGGATTCACCAATCGGAGTAGAAACATGAAAAGGATCTAACAACACGTCCGGAACAACATCAAACATCATAGCCACATATGGCATCGCAAAAGACAAAGTAGCACAGGGATAAAGCAATGCATAAACATCAAAATGAAATACTTTCAACATACCAGTAACCACATCGGGAGAATACTCTTGCTCATGGCGAGCTTGAATTGCATAGAACTTGTTTTGCTTTTGATTTCCACTAAAACTCGATGGATTTTGAGGTTGAGTTCATCGACGGTTATCCCCTTCATTTTTATCCACTAAGGGACAATCCCTTATCTTTTGATCCATCTTGCCACAACCAAAGCATAAATTAGTACCAGCTAGACATTTACCCTCATGCTTCTTACCACACTTAGCACAAGTAATCGATGAAAAACCACCACCATTTCCTCCTTGAGGCTTAGGGTTGGACACCCTATCCTTGTTAGACTTAAGAGGAGCATTGGAGGAACCTTAGCTGGAGAACCTTTGTCGAAATCTAGAGCGACCATGTCCATCGGACCTTGAATGTGAGAAATTACCATCACCGGTCTTAGCCCTCTTTTCCTCTCTAGACCTTTCCATAAGCTTTTCCTCTTCTATTTGTTGAGCATGAACCATAAGACGAGAAATATCCATATCATGGATAAGCATAGTGGTACTACATTCCTTGACCACCATTTCGGAAACTCCCTAAACAAACTTACTCATTCTCTTCCTAGGATCGGCAACCATAGAAGGAGCAAATCAAGACAATTGCGTGAACTTCAAAGCATACTCTTTCACACTCATGCTTCCTTGACGAAGGTTGATAAACTCAAGCACCCTTGCCTCCCTCATCTCAAGGGGAAAGAACCTATCAAGAAAAGCAACCTTGAATTTCTACCAATCAAGAGGACCCGCATCATCCGCCCTCTCACTCTTCCATTGGTTTGTAACACCCCATACATTTCAACATGTATACGATTAATTTAGTATTGACGAAAGAATTTAAGCTTGAGAAGTAAGGTGAAAATTAAGCTTAAAATTTAGAGTTGAATGTTAAGTTTAAGTAAAGGGATTAGGATTTGGAAAATGGTATAAAATAAGTGAGGTGGTTCCTTGACTAATTTAAGCTAGTAGGTGACAAGTAGGTGCATGACCTACTTAGACTTTTTGACCAACTTAATAAGAGCAAGTAGCTGCATCACCTATCTAAGCTAAATTGATTTAATAAAGGGGAAGTAATTGCATCACCTAGTTTGACATTTGAGCAACTTAAAAATGGCCAAGTAGGTGGATCACCTACTTGGAAAATTGTGGCCAAAAATCAAGAGGATAGAGGCAGTGGAGTGCCAACCATTATAGGGTTGTATTTGGCTCATTTATCTCATAATTCTTACGTAGAAAAAATCATTTTAGCTCCAGCACTCTCCCTTTCTCATAAAGCTTATAACAGCCACCTCAAAATTCTCTTAGTGTTCTAGAAGAAACCTTCTTCATTTCCAGCCAATGTAAGTAGAAATCTTATGTGTTTAGCTTGATTCTTTCATGAAAGATTAGGATTTCTTGTTGTTCATGCTTAAAATATGGGGCAGACCTTTCCCCAAGTTGACTGCCCTTCTTTTCTTGGTTATTAAGAGAGTTTTCTCTTCTTATTTGGTTTATATTGTTAAGGCAAGTTTAAGCTCTTGAAGGAGTACAATTTAAGAGAAGAAATTTCCAGTATTTGAGGAAAGTTACTGCCCCAATTTTTTCCCTCTCTTTATGTGTAGGTTTGGATGGAGAATTTTATACATATTATTATGAAGAACTCACGGAAAGGTGATTGGAGCCATGTGTTTAGTATTTTCCTATTGTGCTGAATGATTATGGGGCTGTTTAGGAGCTGTATATATGTATTGTTGTTGGAGGCAGTGGGTGGCCTCATAGAATCGTTGAGTGGAGTTATAGTGAATTATGGAAGAAGGGTGTGACACCACTTAATTGAGGGGGTTATGGGAGCTTGCTGCCTACCACACTTTTGTTATACTATTTTGTGTTAAGAAGTTTGCGAGTTTCGGGGGACTTTATAAGAAGGTTGTATAGTATAACGATTAGAGAAAGAAAGGAGGAAAGAACACCCTTGATTTGATAAGTCAGGGATTTACTTCCCGGTTACTATTTTGGGGAGATCAAGTAACCTAAATTGGTTGATTAGCTACTAATAAGAGTTTTATGACTTATTTCATTGTAGATAAATAATCAAAAGGACAGAAGGTTAAATCGTTAAAATACACAAGTTGTGCATTAAGGTATGTAAGGCTATTCAATCTCATATCCTTTGGCATGAAGTCCCATATTCTGTGTACGAACAAATTGAGATCTCTAAGTGATCCTCATGGTAAAAGATACGTTGTGATGGTGTACAATCTCTAGTATAGTTAATGATTATCCTCTTACCATTCATGGTTTCACAAATGTGTCAAACTACTCCTATATGTGTTCATTATCCTATATTGACGTGATTATACTTCCAAGCACTAGTATGACGAAGGTACTCTAAAGAGTAAGTTTCATGAGTTATCCTCTAATTCAAATGAAGATTCATTGAGTCAATAAGATCCTACATTACACATGTTATTAGTGTTCGTATGACAGATACATATTCTGTCCATTATACATTTTATATGTCTTTACGTGGAATGTACACGTGTTCCTTATTTCTATCTGATCATGTGCCTCATTAGTTCACATGTTTAGGCACCCTTTCAGTTGACATCATCTACTAAGTGTTTAGCTATCTTGCCATTTTATATAGTCTTTACCTCTCCATTTGAGGAGTTATAGTCTCTATTTGAAATGAATGTATGCCTCCATTTGAGATGTCCAAATGTATTTTAAATGAACCATGTGCTAGTAGAATCACTTGCTCACTTGTTATGCTACTTAATGACTCATTTTCTACTTGTCCACATGTACTCACTTGTCGCGTGTCTTCATGGCTAATTTCTGAATTTCTTTTAGCCCAATAAGATTTATTGTGTCATATAAATTCCTAAGTATTACTACATTGATGTTACATTTGTTTCTTATGCCATTATTGCTGCCTCAAGTCTTTTATTCACAAGAGTTATGAACAATCTAAAGGATTAAAGAAAAGACGTAAAGATGTATTATTATGGGTGGTAGCCCAGGGGCTGAAAGCCTAGCATGGGTCAATCCTGAAAGCAAAGTTGTATACTTATGGGTGGTAGCTCAGGGTTTAAAATACCTAGCATGGGGCAATCCCAAGTGATGTATTTATGGGTGGCAGCTCAGGGGTTATAATACCTAGCATGGGCCGATCCTAATTTGTATATGTACGAGGACATCATCCAGGGGCTAAAATGCCTAGCATGGCTCATCCTCTTCCACCACTAATTAGCTGGTCATCTTATCGAATTCTACAAAGTTTATAAAGGAAAGAAGAGTAGAGTAAAGCAAAGAATATAATCCACTCAGTACCCCAAAAGTGTAAGTAAAGGTGGTCTTTCATCCTTATCGATACATTTATACATTGATACTTAATTTCACTAGAGTTCTTGTTTTACATATGGATACTTTATGCCTTACATATTCAGTACATTCTTTTGTACTGACATCCCTCATGGGGACACTGTGTTTCATGTCTCAGGTACATGTATTTAAGATAATAGAATCTATCATATATAAGCACAGGATACTCGGCTACCTTTGGTAAGCTCCATGTTGATTCGGGGCTTGTCGAGTCTCTAACATATATTTGATATTTTATTATAGTTAAGGGTATGGCGGGGTCCTGTCCCGACCTAAGCTAAGTGTCTATCTTTTAGAGGCTTTGTAGACTAATGTTAAAGTAAAGCATAAGTATGTCTTGTTTTCTTGTAAGTAAGGCCTCAACGGCCAAGCATATACATCTATTTTGGGCCTATCTATGTTGACCATTTATTAGCGAGTTTTATCTATTCTCTCGCAGATTTATAATTATCATAGTGGCATGTAAGATCAGCACAAGTTATAAGTTGGTTCCCTCGGGCCTTTAGGGCATCGGGTGCCTGTCCGTCTCAATGGGACTTGGGGCGTGACAAAAGTGGTATCAGAGCAAGTCATCCTAAGGAGTCTACAAAGCCATGTATAGTAGAGCCTTACTTATGAATGTGTTGCGCGCCACATTTATAATTAGGGGGCTGCTTAGACATTTAGGAAACGTGATCTTGTTTTATATTCTAGATCGTACGATTGAGTTAAGTAAAATAGTGTATTCTTAGCACTATGATATATGTCATCAAGATTATGCCTACTACGGTTTAGTTAAAGGTGGTCAAGGACCAATATATCCTAAGAGGCAAACTTTTTGAGGAACATTTCATGTTATCAAAATTTAGAGAAAGGCTTATAGATGTTTATACGTTACTTGTACCTACAGTTGTATTTGTACCATTTGTATCATCTTGCTTTTTATGAGCAGGATATAGCATGTTCATTCATATACTACAAAGTAAATGGTTACATAGTCCTAGAGATGGGTTGCATCATTTCCTAATAATGCTTCTGAAAAGAATGTGATTGGTTTTTGAGTCCATGATTTCCTCAAACATGGCTCCTCCAGTGGTTATAGGATCTAATCCTATGAAGTACATTCAATACTTTGTCAGTAATATACATAAAATCTTTAGGATTATGTATGTATTAAAAATAGAAGTGGTTGAGCTGGCTTTCTATTAGTTAAAAGATGTGGCATTATCATAGTTCGGTAGGACATATAACAATACTATTTGCAAGAGATACTCTTAGTGGGCCGATAGATCCCATATTTTTATTTATCATCCCCAGTAAGTTAGTAACTTGAATTTTAAGATATGCATATTATAGGTTAAATTAAATGACTCGTTGGGTTGTTAGAAAACATAGAGGATAAGTGTTTTAGTTTTTGCATAAAAGTGCCCCATTGTTATTACATTTCGGTTATATAGGAACGCATGATTAAGGATTGAGGTTGAAAATATTGAGGGGTTAGCCATAAGTGATGATTTATTAGGATATTCAGAGTGCATGAAGGCATAGATTAATAATCAACAGGAGAATAATTGGTTATATATGAAATAAAGGAGAAAAATATTTGAATACTATAGAATCGAGAGATGAATTGAGTAAAGTTCTTTGGTAGTATGAGAAGGCAACATATGTGATTATTAGAAGAATCATTGACATAGATTGTGTCCTTATTATACTAAATGCTTAGTAAACATGTGTAGTAAGAAAGATATATAGACTCTTTAACAACTGTAATTAGACGCAAAGGAGTACCAAATATATCCTCTGAATAACTTTTTGAACTTTTGATTAGAGACAGAATTCATTTTCTATTGATTTGAATTTTTGTATTTAGTACTAATAGCTACAAGAATAGAGAGTGCAATCAAAAGTTCACTTCGGTAAAAGATATATTTCACCTTATGTGGTACGCTAAAATGTACTTGCATTATTTGTATAAATGAAAGATTGTTTCTCACATGAGATTATTATCAACTAAGAAAAAAGGCAATTTCTAAGGTTTAGGTATGACCTATTCATTTGATTCCTCACTACCAAGATTCACTTGATTATGGTTTATGATGCCCTCAAGGTTCACTTGTTCATTTTCTTATTTGAACCTTAATAAGGTATTAAACATTGAGGGTGGTGTATTTCAGTCCAATAACAAAATAGAGTTGGCCTCAACCTCTTCCTGTATGAATGAATTATAGAGAATTTCTCCTTTGGCTTTTCTCCATTATTTTTATTAACTTAGAAAGAAGCCAGTTCTGATGGTTGGAATACCGATTAGAAGAATTCTCAAGGTTACAAGACAGCATGGGAAAATTGCGTGTGTTATGATGAGTAAAGAAACACAAACAGAACTACACCAATCGTGAGTTAGAACTAGCGGTAGTATTTTTGCTTTTACGATTTGGTAGAGTGTTTCTATAGGCTGTCTCTTTATTTACAAAGGCTTTGGTTGTTTATATGATTGTACACGTTATGTGTCTTATACCTCAGTATGGATTATTTTCCCATATGTTACATATTTCATGGAACACTTGCAAGTAGGTGCTTTCTGCTTCATAAAGTTCTCGCTTTTGTTATATATTTCATATGACCTTGTTCTAGTTCACCAATTACTTGCCACAGATCACTTGTCCATATTTCATAAGCATCATATATTAATGTTTCATATGTTAAAGATATTATAAATTACTAGCTCATGGATCATATGTACCATAAGTCACTTGTCTAGATATTATATGCTTCATAGACCATCTGCTCATATGTCTCATGACTCATAGCCTACCTGTTTACATTATAGACCCCGTAGATTATTTGTCCATGTAGATGGATGGCTAAGCATAGTGCCCTATCAAGATGCGAGGAAAAAAATAGTTAGAGTATCACATTGGCAATCGTGTGTTTTACAAAGTACACCTATTAAAAGGCTTAATGAGATTTGGAAAGAAAGAGAGTTGTGTCCTTGATGTGTTGGGCCTTAACATACAGAGAATTGAACAAGAGGCTTAAGGTAGAGCTACCTTTAAAGTTAAATCACGTACACCACAGTATTTTACAGCCTATGTAGTTTTAACATTTAGGGGATCCATAACTTATTGTAGTATGAAGTCATAGAGCACTTATAACTAGAGAAAGTACTAATGTCTATCCTTCACTAATATATTAGAAAGTTCAAGTAGTTAAGAATGTAGTTTTCGTTAGAGTGTGGTGTAGGAGTCAAAGAGATTGAAAGGGCCACTTGAGAATTGAAGAACTCTACAAAGTTCAAGAATCCATACTGTTCCAAAAATTTCATGAGATTTTGAAATCACTTGTCCTCCTTACCTGATTATACAGTTCACATGCATCTATTCACTGTTTAATAGGATCACCTAAATACTTGTTAACATCATTTCATTTGATATTTTAGTCATGCATCATAAGTTCAAATGTGTAGTTCATACTTGGGATTACATATTCAAAAAGTTCCACATCAAGCTAGTGTATAAACAAAAAGAGATAAAGGAAAGTCATACCATATAGAGTTGTTTCACCTGAAAATATGTCGCCGAGAGGAGCCTTACTTTTTTATTTGACTATTTAGTATGCTTCAACTGTTTAAATGTCATGTGAGGCTTATACATGCATATGGTCAGCTGGCATGTTTAGAATAGTCTCGTTTACAAAGGAAATTATGAAAACATTTTTAGAGATATGCTAGAGTCGACATTATTTTGAGCTACAACCCTCATTCGAGGACGAATGAGGGGATGATGTAACACCCCATATATTTCAACATGTATACGATTAATTTAGCATTGACGAAAGTATTTAAGCTTGAGAAGTAAGGTGAAAATTAAGCTTACAATTTAGAGTTGTGTTAAGTTTAAGTAAAGGGATTATGATTTGGAAAATGGTATAAAATAAGTGAGGTGCTTGCTTGACTAAGTTAAGCTAGTAGGTGACAAGTAGGTGCATCACCTACTTAGACTTTTTGACCAACTTAATAAGAGCAAGTAGCTGCATCACCTACCTAAGATAAATAGATTTAATAAAGGGGAAGTAGGTGCATCACCTAGTTTGACATTTGAGCAGCTTAAAAATGGCCAAGTAGGTGGATCATCTACTTGGAAAATTGTGGCCAAAAATCAAGAGGATAGAGGCGGTGGAGTGCCAACCATTATAGGGTCATATTTGGCTCATTTATCTCTTAATTCTTACGTAGAAAAAAATCATTTTAGCTCCAGCACTCTCCCTTTCTCTTAAAGCTTATAACAGCCACCTCAAAATTCTCATAGGGTTCTTGAAGAAACCCTCTTCATTTCCAGCCAAGGTAAGTAGAAATCTTATGTGTTAAGCTTGATTCTTTCATGAAAGATTAGGATTTCTTGTTGTTCATGCTTAAAATATGGGGCAGACCTTTCCCAAGTTGACTGCCCATCTTTTCTTGGTCATTAAGAGAGTTTTCTCTTCTTATTTGGTTTATAGTGTTAAGGCAAGTTTAAGCTCTTGAAGGAGTACAATTTAAGAGAAGACATTTGCAGTATTTGAGGCAAGTTACTGCCCCAATTTTTCCCTCTCTTTATGTGTTGGTTTGGATGGAGAATTTTATACATATTATTATGAAGAACTCACGGAAAGGTGATTGGAAGCCATGTGTTTAGTATTTTCCTATTGTGCTGAATGATTATGGGGCTGTTTAGGAGCTGTATATATGTATTGTTGTTGGAGGCAGTGGGTGGCCTCTTAGAATCATTGAGTGGAGTTATAGTGAATTATGGAAGAAGGGTGTGACACCACTTAATTGAGGGGGTTATGGGAGCTTGCTGCCTACCACACTTTTGTTATACTATTTTGTGTTACGAAGTCTGTGAGTTTCGGGGGACTTTATAAGAAGGTTGTATAGTATAACGATTAGAGGAAGAAAGGAGGAAAGAACACCCTTGATTTGATAAGTTAGGGATTTACTTCCCGATTACTGTTTTGGGGAGATCAAGTAACCTAAATTGGTTGATTAGCTATTAATAGTTTTATGACTTATTTCATTGTAGATAAATAATCAAAAGGACAGGAGGTTAAATCGTTAAATAAAAAAGTTGTGCAACAAGGTATGTAAGGCTATTCAATCTCATATCCTTTGGCATGAATTCCTATATTCTGTGTACCAACAAATTGAGTTCTCTATGTGATCCTCATGGTAAAAGATACGTTGTGATGGTGTACAATCTCTAGTATAGTTAATGATTATCCTTTTACCATTCATGGTTTCACAAATGTGTCAAACTACTCCTATATGTGTTCATTATCCTATATTGACGTGATTATACTTCCAAGCATTAGTATGACGAAGGTACTCTAAAGAGTAAGTTTCGTGAGTTATCCTCTAATTCAAATGAGGATTCATTGAGTTAATAAGATCCAACATTACACATGTTATGAGTGTTCGTATGTCAGATACATATTCTTTCCATTACATATTTTATATGTCTTTACGTGGAATGTACATGTGTTCCTTATTTTTGTCGACCCTTCTCCATCCACTCGTGGCTAGTTCGTTGCATTTGAGATTTGAAGACTTGGTGAGTTGTCATACTTCGAGAAAAATGCCATGTCTACAGTTTTTTGTCCTTTTACATTAGATTTTGTATGTGTTACGTCCAAAATTTCATTCTATTGATGTATTAGATGGCTTTAGACTATGCTAGACTTCCGCAATTTTGTCAAACTCTTTTAATATGAAATTGTCTTTTGAACTCTTAACTACTATTATTTCGTATGATGTATGGTAAGTGGCTTGTGTGGGGGCTTTTGGGGTCTTGTACGCCATGTCATGTCTAGGGGGTACTTTAGGTCGTGACTATCACCTTAGGTACGAGTCATAGGTAGGTTTCGTAGGTCACTTCTAGACTTAGTGAAATTTAAAGGAAAATGTTGTGACCTACGGGTGGCCATGTACGGTCCGTAGGAAGACCTACCAATCGTACATGGGTCCCGTCATTTGAAGGTTAAAAATGATTATTTCTGAATCTACCTTCGGTCGATGAGGACTGCCCATAGTAGGAACTACAGACCGTAGGTTGAGTCGGTGATTAATTTTCAGGGACTTTCTGGTCTTTTCGCTAATCAACTAATCCTTAAACTAGGTCGTTTTGATCCTAATCCTAGACCATGTATATGTAATTTAAGCCTAAAATCCAACTATTCTAAATCATTCTTTAATTTTCCCCAAATCCCTCCAAGTTCTTCCCCTAAAATTTATCTCTCTAAAGCTTGAAGAAGAAGTCTAGGGTTTCAAGATCAAGTCTCCAAATCTACCATCGATTGTGGACTTTTGACATCAAGGTATGATAGTATTCACCTATGGATTCCTTTCCTCCATAGGTTTCCTAAAATCTTCAAATTTTACAAGATGAATTCTTAGATTGAAATTAGGGTTTTATTCCATCTTCATGGGTTCTTTTGAATTATGATCCAATTGATTGTTTCCTATCTTTTAATGCATGAATTGAAATAATTATATGTTTTTGAGTTAAATTCATATGAATCCATACATGATCCATGATTTTAAACTATGAACCCATGATGAAGCTTATGAACTATGAAAGATGAATTTATGAAGATATGTATGCTTTTTATGAAATTGATGGAAATGAATTTTAGGATGATTTGACTATGAACACATGATGAACTTATGAATCCATGAATATGTATTATGAAAATTATGCATATTTTATAAAATCAATGATTATGACTCAAGTAAGTATATAGATTAAGGTATCTATATGTTCTATGAAACTTGTCCACATAACATGAATGACATCTAGATTTGCCATCAATGCTTTTGGGCTATTTTCAAAAATTAGGTCTTGATTAGTATGGTATCCGGATATGCCATCAATGGTTATAGATCACACTTTTAAAACTATCTCCATTATTAGTATGGCACTTCTAGTGTTAATTTAATGACTATTGGCCTTATAAATCTCTTATGAAAAGTTCATGAACGGTGAAAGGTTTGCTAACGCATGGTCAAAAGAGCTACTCTAAATGATGTAAGCTTGGACTAGTCAATGGAAGATAAAATGGCTATTCTAATGATTTTTAGGTTTGATTGGTAATTCTAGTTGTACCTTTCCATGGATAATAAGATGAATATGATTAATGACTAATTCCGTTGGATTTTTCTTAGCACCGAGGATCTTGAGGTGGAGGCTCAAGAGTCTCTAGAAGCAACCTCTTGTCCCTACAATACGTTCCCCCGTAGGATGGTCTTAATGACCTAGGTAGTTGATCCACCTTAGCTTAGACTCATGGTCTTAACTTGGAAAGTAGGACACTCTATTTTTGATGTGAGAGTAGTACACAAGACTCTATGATATAGCTCACATGGTTTATGTCGGTTAATGATAAACTTTCCACAATAATGAACTAAGTTACTTTCAAAGTCTAATAAGTGTTTTAAATATGTTAAGCTTGCATTGCATTGACCATGATTATGATTTATGTTTTCTAACTCCTTTTTATCTTATGATTTAGCTTTGTCATTGCATGTCTATAAAGTCCTTTTAGCATGATTTCATAACTCTTATGCATTGCTATCATACGTAGTACATTCCATGTGCTAATGCATACTTGTACCTACATTGTTTCACTAATGTAGGGCGTGGCGATTCTTCTTCTTCCATTCATGGATAATTCACTTCATTATAGATTTGAAGACTTGGTGAGTCCTCATACTTCGAGGACGATGTAACTTTTATAGCTTTCTATCGTTTCTGTTTCAAGACTTTGTATGTGATGTATGAGTTACGTCCCAGTCACTTTCCTTATGATGTATTAGATGGCTTATTGAGACAAATGTTAGACTTCTGCTTTGCTTCAAATTCTCTTTGAAAATATAAAATGTTATCTTTAGAACTCTTTTATTCTATAATATTGTATGATGAATTCTAAGTGGCTTGTGTAGGGCCTCTTGGGGTCTTATACCCCATGTCACGTCTAGGGCGTACTTTGAGTCCTAACAAATTTTGTATTCAGAGCACGAGGTTTTAGAAAGGTCCTAGGATGTCGCATAAGCCACGTCGAGTAGAGTCTTATTTGTGAGTGTGAAACATGCCACATTTATGAATAAGAGGCTATAAGATATTAAGGAAAGTCCACTTCTTTCTTTACTCAAAAATTGTGCCATAGAGTCTATCTCTAGAAAGATCCTTCTCCTTAATCTTGTTCAATCCTTTTCAGGATATGGCCCCTAGAAGAGTTTATGTTAGAAGGAAAGCGAATGAGAATGGGGAACAAGAAGCTCCTCAAGTTCCAATCGACCCTTTGGCCGAGAAAGTGACTAATGATGAGTTTTGAGCCGTATTTCATGCATTGGCCCAAGCTTTAACGGCTCAAGCAAATAGGGAGGTTGTGCCTCCGGTGAACCCAAAGGTAGGTATTGCAGACTCTAGAGTGAGGGACTTCACTAGGATGAATCCTAAGAGTTTCATCGTTCCAAGGTTGAGGAAGACCCTTAAGAGTTCATTGATAAGGTATACAAGGTTTTGATGATCATGGGAGTTGCACCATTGGAAAAGGCGGAATTGGCTGCTTACCAACTCAAAGGTGTTGCGAAAGTGTAGTTTGAACAATGGAAGAGTATGAGGGCGGTTGATGCGGGTCCTCTTGATTGGGAGAAATTTAAGGTAACTTTCCTTGATAGGTTCTTTCCCCTTGAGATGAGGGAGGCAAAGGTACTTGAATTCATGAACTTTCATCAAGGGAATATGAGTGTGAAGGAATATGCTTTGACGTTTACTCAATTGGCTAAGTATGCTACAACTATGGTTGCCGATCAAGGGCAAGGATGAGTAAGTTTGTGTCGGGTACTTCCGACTTGGTGGTCGAAGAATTCTTAACCTCCATGCTTGTTAAGGAGATGGACGTCTCCCATTTGAGGGTTCATGCCCAACAAATTGAAGAAGAAAAACTTAAAGAGAAGGCTAGGGATTCAAAGAGGGCAAGAACAGATAATGGTGATTGCTCACATTCAAGGTTCGGTGGAGGTAATCATTCTCAAGGTAATAGTTCTATTAAGAATATGGTGTCCGAGTGTCAGAATTGTGGAATGAGTCATCTGGGTGATTAACTAGCCGGTACGGATATATGCTTTGGTTGTGGAAAAATGGGTCATAAGATAAGAGATTTTCCATCGATTGCTAGGAATACGGGAGATAAACATCGGCGGGCTCAAACTTATCCATCTAGTGGTAGTGAATGACCAGGTAGGTCATATGCACTTCAAGCTTGACAAAATCACGAAGGTTCTGTAGATGCGGTAGTTTGTAAGTTATGGGCTTGTAGCTTGTGGATATGCACTGTTTTATGTTGGGTGTTTCATTTGCTATGGTATGACTCCATGTATGGTTAGTGTGTTTAAGGTCGACCTTGAAATCCTTGTCAAAACTTATTGAGTGTTTACTTGTATAAATGGTTCTATGGTTGTTAAGACTTTGGTGCTATACATGGGTTGAGAGAGATGGATTGAACAAAAAAGGGTTAGTGAGATTTTCTCCCAAGGGGGTGATATAGTTCTCCATGGTTGAAGCATGTGAGTAGAGCTATGTCAATTTTTGAAGGGTTCCTTGTTATCGTTTGGTATATGAAAGCCGGAAGTGATGTGATGTCTTAGTATCCTTATCTCTTTTCGTTATCTTCGGGTCTAGCTTGAGGCACTAGCCCCTCATGATTCACTCATTAGGATTCTTGTGTCTTAGTCATTCCCATATTTCCTCTTGCATGCATGCTCATGAAAAAAATTGATTTTCGAAGATATGATCTAGCTTGATTGATTGCTTCATGATTATGTGCATTTTAGCATGAGCTGCATGGATATCTTATGAAATGATGTTTTGAATATTTTTGAGCTTGGAGTTGATTTTCATACTTGGTACTGTGCATTTTTATGAGTTGCATTCATGTTGGGTTGTTAGATCTTGTTTGTACTCTCATTTTGTTTTGTTGAGTTCCATTCGAGGACGAATGTTCCTATGGGGGAGATATTGTAACACCTCAGATTTGAAAATGCAATTTTGGGGTTGCAGGCATGACTTGTGGCTCCCACCTACAGTAAGTAGAAGTGTTTATGGGCCGTAGGTGGAATCCGTGGGTGGTGGGGAATTTATTTTCCAAAAACAAGTCTCAGAACCCTTTTTACGGTCCACTAGGATGGCCCATCACCCTAAGTACGAGTTTTAGGTAGGTTTCATAGGTCACTCCCAGACTTAGCGAAATTTAAAGAAAAAAGTTGCGACCTAATGTGGCCATGTACGGTCCATAGGTATCCCTACCAACTGTACATGGGTCCCATCGTTCGAAGATAAAAAATGATGGTTTCTGAAACAAGCTACGGTTTACCAGAATGGTCTGTATTAGGACCTACAGACCGTAGGTCAAGTCGGCAGTTAATTTTTAGGGTCTTTCTGATCTTTTCCCTAATTTATAAACGCCAAAACAAGGTCATTTTGATCCTAATCCTAGATCCTATATAAGTCTTTTAAGCCTAAAATCCAACTATTCTAAATCATTCTACAAATTTCCCCAAATCCCTCCAAGTTCTTCCCCAAATATTCTTCTCAATAAAGCTTGAAGAAAAAGTGTAGGGTTTCAAGATCAATTCTCCAAATTCACCGTTGATTGTGGGCTTTTTATATCAAGGTATGATAGTATTCACCTATGGAGTCCTTTCCTCCAAAGGGTTCCAAAAATCTATCAATTTTACAAGATGAATTCATAGATTGAAAAGGGTTTTATTCCATCTTCATGGGTTCTTTTAAATTATGATCAAATAGATTGTTTTCTATCTTTTTATGCATGAATTGGAGTAATTATATGTTTTTGAGTTAAATTCATATGAACCCATGCATGATCCATGATCCATGATTTTAAACTATGAACCCATGATGAAGCTTATGAACTATGAAAGATGAATTTATGCAGATATGCATGCTTTTTATGAAATTGATGTAAATGAATTTGAGGATGCTTTGACTTTGAACACATGACGAACTTATGAATCCATGAATATATATTATGAAAATTATGCATGTTTTATGATGATTATGACTCAAGTAAGCTTATAGATGAGGGTATCTATATGTTCTATGAAGCTTTGCCATAAGACATGAATGACATCTGGATTTTCCATCAATGCTTTTTGGCTATTTTCCAAAATTAGGTCTTGATTAGTATGGTATTTGGATATGCCATCAATGATTATAAATCACGCTATTAAAACTATTTCCATTAGTAGTATGTCACTTCTAGTATGAAGCTAATGACTATGGGCCTTATAAAGCTATTATGAAAAGATCATGAATGGTGAAAGGTTTTCTCACGCCTGGTCTAAAGAGCTATTCTAAATGACGTAAGCTTGGAATAGTCCATGGAAGATGAAACGCCTATTCTAATGAACTTTAGCTTTGATTGGTAACACAAGTTATACCTTTTCATGGATAATCAGATGAATATAATTAATGACTAATTCCGTGGCATTTTGCTTAGCACCGAAGATCTTGAGGTGGAGGCTCAAGAGTCTCTAGATGCAACTTCTTCTCCCTAAACTACGTGCCCACATAGGATGGTCTTAATTACCTAGCTACTGGATCCACCTTAGCCTAGACTCATGGACCTACCTTGGCAAGTAGGACACTCTCTTTTCGGTGTGGGTGCCGTACTAGACTCCATGTTATAGCTCACATGGTTTATGTCGCTTAATGGTCAACTTCTAACAGTAATGTACTAAGTTACTTTCAAAGTATCTCACATGTGTTTTAAATAAGTTAAGCTTGCATTACATTGACCATTATTTGATTTATGTTTTTAACCCCTTTTTATGTTATGATTTGGCTTGGTCATTGCATGTCATATAAAGTCCTTTTTAGCATGATTTCATAACTTTTATGCATTGCTATCATACTTAGTACATTCCATGTACTAATAGATACTTGTGATTGCATTGTTTCTCTAATGTAGGGCTTGGCGATTCTACTCCTTCCGTTCATGGCTAGTTGACTGCTTTAGAGATTTGAAGATTTTGTGAGTCCTCATACTTCGAGGATGATATTACTATTATAGCTTTCTGTCATTTCCATTTTCAGACTTTGTATGTGCTGTATGGGTTATGTTCCTTTTGATATATTAGATGGATTATTGAGACAAATGTTAGACTTCTACTTTGCTTCAAAAACTATTTGGAAATATGAAATTGTATCTTTTGAACCCTTTAATTCTATTATCTTGTATGATGTATGCTAAGTGGCTTGTGTATGGTCTCTCGGGGTCTTCTACACCATGTCACGTCTAGGGTCTACTTTGGTTCATGACAACAACATTGTATCCTAAGGAGTCTGCAAGCTGTGTCTAGTACAGTCTTGTTTTTAAATGTGTTGTGATCCACATTCTATATGGAGGAAGCTATATGGTATGTTGATTGACTATCCTTCTTTTGTTCACCTCGTTCTATAGAGTTGTGTCTTAAGGATTTAGTTTTAGGGCTTATATTTTATTTTTGTTTACAGAGAGATATGGCTGACACCAGACCCAAGAGAAGGTACCGACAAGGTACAATCGAAGATAGCCAATCATGAGACATATGAGGAGACATCTTCTCAGCCCCCTATAGTTTCTCCAAAAACTCAGGAGCCTTTGAGTGCTACATGACCCCAGGCACAACCAGAAGTACCACCTCCAGCTCCTCATATTTCATTTTTTCATGATTTCAAGAGTGCAGTGTGTATGTTAGCATAGTAAGTAGCTACACAGCGCAAGCTAGTTGTGCAAGGAGTTGTTAGACCTTTCGAAGGGCACTGAAGTTTGAGATTTCGTGACTTTCAAGCCTTGAGTCCTCAAGAGTTTACATGGACAGATCGTAGGGAGGACCCTCTTCATTTTGTCGATTAACTTTACATGATCTTCAAGGTCAGGCATGTCTTAGCAACTGAGTCAGTTGAGTTAAAAGCCTTTTGATTGCTTGATTTTATAGTTCTGTGGTACGAGAGTAGGGAGAGATCTTAGGGGAAAGATGCACCTCTGCCCTCATTGAATAGAATTACTGAATCTTTCATAGATCACTAATTGCCTCGAGAGATTTTGGATGCCCGAGTAGATCAGTTCCTAAACCTTCGACAGGGTAGCATGAATGTTTGAGAGTATGGTCTGAGATTTGATTTATTGTCTAGGTATGCAGTAGCATATTTTGATACAAAGCATGAAAGGGTTCGATGATTTGTAAAAGGGCTTGATTCATGCTATATTGATGCTTGCAATATCGCTGCACAAAATGATAATATGGATATCTCGTGGATTCAGACCTTCGCACAAAGCATAGATGAGCGGCGACATCAATAGTTTATACTGTAGAGGGTATAGAGAGAGCAGCAGAAAAGGGCTAGGCCCACTAATTCACATGGAGACTTTCAGGGTGGTCCCAGACCTTGAAATCCTAGTAGGCCACCCAGACCTCACCTACAACAGATCCAAGGTAGTAGACTTGATCGTAGTGGACAATCAGGTCCAGGTGAGGGTTCACAAGCTTAAGGCTCTCAGTAATTTAAGAGTTCAAGACAGATCAAGTCATTCCAACTGTGTCAGTAGGATTCATTTTAGGAGATGTAGGAAAGGTTCTAGAAGTTGTTATTCTTGTGGGTAGGAGAGGATGTGTGGAGGAATAGCAAAACCATAGGTCAGGGTGGTATGGGTCAACTGACTGGGTCATCAGTAGGTTCTTCCTCATCAGTACATTCTACAGGATGTGGACCTTAGACTTCAGCAGTCAGAGGTAGTAGGGGAGCATCTAGTATACACTAGCTGACCGACAGGACTAAGAGTCATCACTCGATGTTAAGTCAGGTAAATTGACTATTTGTTCTCATTATGTTTGTGCTTTGATTGATCAAGGCTCAACCCTGTCCTATCTTACTCCATTTGTTGCGGGGAGGTTCATTATAGCAATAGAGTCATTACATCAACCCTTTGTAGTGTCTACACCCGTTGGTGAGTCTATTACTACAAAGAGAGTCTATCGATGTTGCAAAATATAAATTATTGACTGTTAGACCTTTGTAGACCTTGGAAAGGTAAAGATGGCCGATTTCAACATCATTATAGGTATGGACTGGCTAGCATCTTTTTTTTGATAAGTTGAGTGTTGGATAAAGATTGTTTGATTTTATTTTCAAGGAGAGGCATTGCGAGAATTGAAAGGTAAGAGAGCAGTGCCAAAAGGTAGGTTTAGTAATAATGTTAAGGCAATGAGGATGATTACTAAGGGTTTTATTAATCATCTAGTTCGAGTTCAAGATATGATATAGAACCACCAATTCTCTAATATATTCAGGTTGTTAATGAGTTTCCAGATATATTTCTAGAAGAGCTTCCTTGTATCTCACTAGAATGGGAAATTGATTTTTTCCATTAATATGGTACAAGGTACACAATCTATGTGTATCCCTTCATATAGAATGGCTCCTACTTACCTAAAGGAGTTTAATGATCCTCTGGAAGATTTGTATGATAAAGGATTTATTAGGCCTAGTCCTTCACCATGGGGTGCACCTGTATTATTTGAGAGAAAAAAATATGGATCGCTGAGGATGTGTATCGATTATCGACAGTTGAACAAGACGACTATAAACAATAAGTATCCCCTTTAGAGGATTGATGATTTGTTTGATGAGCTACAAGGTTCCAAGTACTTCTCAAAGATTGATTTGAGATCAGGGAACCATTAGGTATAAGTTCGGGAGAATGATATTATGAAGACAACTTTCAGAACCAGATATGGACATTTTGAGTTTTTTGTGATGTCTTTTGGATTGACCAATGCCCTATTGGTGTTTATGAACCTCATGAATAGCATATTCAGACCATATATACACCTATTTGTGATTGTATTTATTTATGATATTTGGTGTATTCACGTTAAAAAGCTGAGCTTGCAGATCATTTGCGAGAAGTCCTTCAGGTTCTTCGAGATTAGGAACTTTACGAAAAGTTCTGTAAGTGTGAATTCTGGTTGAGATCTGTGGCTGTCTTAGGCCATATTGTATCAGATGCAAGCATTATTGTTGATACACTGAAGATTGAGGTCGTAAAAACTTGGCCTAGACCAGCAACTCTAACAGAGGTTTGTAGTTTCGCAAGGTTAGTTGGGTACTACAAAAGGTTGGTAGATTGGTTTTCTTCACTTTCAGCACCACTGGCAACTCAGAAAGAAGTTAAGTTTCACTTGACTGAGGCTTGCAAGATAGTTTCCAGGAGCTGAAGGATTGGTTGACATTAGCACAAGTCCTAGCCTAGCAAGAGGGTTCATATAACTATGCAGTGTACTGCGACGCTCTAGGTATTGGGTTACGATGTGTTTAGATGCAACATCATAAGGTAATTACCCATGGTTCAATGCAGTTGAGGAAGCATTAGAAGAACTACCAAACCCATGATTTAGAGTTGGCTGCAGTTGTGCATGCATTGAAGATCTAGAGACACTATCTATATGGAATTCGTGTTGACATCTTCACAGATCATTAAAGCCTTTAGTATATCTTTAGACAAAAGGAATTTAAATAGCGACGGTTTCGATGGCTTGAGTTACTGAAAGACTATGACATATATATTTTATATCATCCTTGGAAGGCGAATGTGGTCGCCGATGCGCTCAGTCGCAAATCAATGGGTAGTTTATCCTATTTAGGTGTTGAGAGGCGTGAATTAGCTTGAGAACATCATCAGTTAGCCAGCTTGGGAGTCAAATTCTTCAAGGCAAGTGATAATAACGTCAGAGTTCAGAACACAACCGTATCATCTTTAATCATGGATGTGAAGGCACTATAGCACGAGGATCCCTACTTTCTTTAACTACTAAGACATAAATTGGTTTTATGGACCAGTAATAGAACTTGGTTTCGTACATTACTAAATGTGTACTACCTACTCACAACAATGCCTTCCATAATCAAATGGATCATTGCTCTTTCTTTGGTTACTAAATCCCAAAAAGAGAAATACATAGGTTAGACAGATCACTAATTGAAGTTAGTTTCTTACATTGCTACACGTCTATTACCTTCAACCTACAATGTATTCCACACTTCGATAGACTATATGTTTTTCTTTGTCTAAGGAATCCCTAAATAAGACATACTATGGTTTGAAAGACCAATTATTAAAACTTGGTTTCTTACTTTAGTACATGTATATTACCTCGAACAACAATGAAATCTATATTCGGATGGATTATAGGTCTTTCTTTGCCTACAAAATTCGTGCCTAATAAGTAAATAGGTCTAATGGACTAGTAGCAGAACTTAGTTTTTAACATGACTACTCGTATATTACCTCCTAACAACAATGTATTCCATACTCGGATAGATTATTGGTCTCTATTTGGAAACTAAATTCCTAAATATGAAATACATAGGTTTGACGGACAACTAATAGATCTTTGTTTCTTACATTCTACATATGTATTACCCTTAAAAACTATGTATTCCATACTCGGATGAATTATCGGTCTCTATTTCACAATTAAATCCTAAATAATACATACATGGGTTAGACACACCACTATCAGAACTTGGTTTTTTACATTAGTACCCATGTATTACCTCCTAAAAATAATATATCACATACTCCAAGACATTATTGCTCATTAATTGGCTAGTATATCCCTTAATAAACCATACATAGGTAGGATGCACCACTAATAGAACTTTGTTTCTTACATTACTACATGTGTATTACCCCTAACAATAATGTATTCCATACTCGAATGGATTATTGGTCTGTATTTGGAAACTAAATCCCAAAATAAGACATACATTGGTAAGACATACCACTAATAGAACTTTGTTTCAAATATATATACACGTGTATTACCTACTCACAATAATGTATTCCATACTCGGATGGATTATTGCACTTTGACTATAAAATTCATCAATAAGACTTAAATAGGTTTGACGAGACACTAATAGAACATAATTTCTTATATTTCTATACGTGTATTACCTCCTAACAACAATGTATTCCATACTCAAATGTATGAGTTATTTATGGGTTAAGTAGCCAAAGAAAGACCTATAATCCATCCGAATATGGTATACATCTTTGGTAGGAGATAGGAAACCAAGTTCTGTTAGTTGGCTGTCAAAACTATGCATGTCTTATATATGGATTTAGTAGCAAAAGAAAGACCTATATTCCATACTCAAATGGAATATAGGTCTTTGTTTTGCTACCAAATCCATATATAAGACATGCATAGTTTTGACAGCCAACTAACAGAACTTGGTTTCCTATCTCCTACCAAAGATGTATACCATACTCGGATGGATTATAGGTCTTTCTTTGGCTACTTAATCCATAAATAACACATACATACTTTGGACGGAAAACTAATAGATCTTTCTTTCGTATAATACTAAAAGTGTATTACCTCCTAATGACAATGCCTTCCTTAGATGGAATATAGTTCTTTCTTTTGCTAGTAAATCCATAAACAAGACATACATTACTACACGTGTATTACCTCCTAAATACAATGTAATCCATACTCTGATGGAATACATATCTTTCTTTGGCTATTAAATCCAAAAATAAGACACACATAGGTTAGACGGACAATAAATAGAACTTGCTTTCGTAAATTACTATGCTTGTATTACTCCCTTACAACAATGTATTCCATACTGGGATAGATTATTGGTCTTAATTTGTGAATTAAATCACTAAAAAGGAAATACATAGGTTGGTCGGACCACTAGCAAAACATTATTTCATGCATTACTACACATATTACCTCCTACAAATAATATCTTCCATAGTCGTATGAATTATTGCTCTTTCTTTGGCTACTAAATCCTACATAAGACATACATAAGTTGGGCGGAGCACTAATAGAACTTGGTTTCTTATATTACTACACATGTATTAACTTCTAACAATAATGTAATCCATACTTGGTTAGATTATATGTCTTTCTTTGTCTAATAAATCCCTAAAAAAGACCACAAATTAAAACGTTGTTTCTTACTTTACTACACATCTATTATCTTCAAAAAGAAATGTATTTCATAGTTGGATGGTTTATTGATCTTTCTTAGTGTACTAAATCCCTAACTATGACATACATAGGATTGATGGACCACTAATATAACTTGGTTTTGTATATTACTACACGTGTATTACCTATTGACAACAATGTATAACATACTAAGGTTTGAAAAACCTTAGTACCTTACTACGCGTGTAGGCTCGGATGAATTATTTCTCTTTCTTTGTATAATAAATGCATAAATAAGACAAACTAAGGTTTGAAAGACCAATCATTAAAACTTGGTTTCTTAATTTACTTCACTGTATTACCTTCTAACAACAATGAATTCCTTAGTCGGATGGATTATTGGTTTTTCTTTGACAACTAAATCCCTAAAAAAGACGGTTTTATGAACCATTAATAGAACTTGGTTTTTAACATTACTACATGTGTATTACCTCCTAATAATAATGTATTACACATTCGGATGGATTATTGGTCTCTATTTCACAATTAAATCCAAAAATAATACATACATAAGTTAGACAGACCACTAATACAACCTTTTTTGTTACATTACTACCAATGTATTACCTCCTATCAAGAATGTATTCCATACTTAGATGGATCATTGCTATTTTTTATCTAGTAAATCCCTAAATTAGACGTACATAGGTTTCACGGACAACTTATAGAACTTGATTTCTTTAATTACTACACCTTTATTATCTCATAACAAAAATATATTCTATAATCGGATGGATTATTGGTCTCTATTAGGAAACTAAATCTTAAAATAAAACATACATACGTTGGACACACCACTAATAAAACTTTGATTGTTAAATTACTACACGTGTATTACCTCCTCACAATAGGGTATTCCATACACGGATTGACTATTGCTCTTTCTTTGGCTACGAAATTAATCAATAGGATATACATAGGTTGGATGGACCACTAATAGAATTTAGTTTCATACATTACTACATGTGTATTACCACCCAACTACAATTTATTCCTTACTTGGATGGATTATAGGACTTTCTTTTGCTACTAAATACTAAATAAGACATACATACTTTTGACGGAGCACTAATAGAACTTTGTTTCTTACATTACTGCATGGGTATTACCTCCTAACAACCATGTCTTCCATACTTGGACAAATTATTTGTCTTTCTTTGGCTACTAAATTCCTAGATAAGACATACATAGGTTGGACAGACCATAAATAGAACATTGTTTCGTAATTACTACTCGTGTATTACTTTCTAACGATGATGTATTATATGTTTTGATGGATAATGTCGCGACCCAAAGCATACCCTAGACATGACATGACATATAGAACCCCGGGAGTCCCTACACAAGCCACTTTACATACAAACCCACAACATAATAGAGAAAAGTAAAAAATATCATATAAATGTAAAGTTTGACATTTTTTAGTGGAAGTCTAACAGAGTCTTGACAAGCCATCTATTACATAAATAGGAGCGGTCAGGACGTAACATGTGCACCACGTACAAAATCTGAAAAGTAAAGACATATGAAGACAATAAAGGTGACTTATTCCACGATGTATGAGGACTCACCCAGTCTTCGAATCTACAAAGAAATCCACTAGCCACGAATTGAGGGAGAGGAATCGTCACGCCCTACATTAACGAAACAATATCGACGCAAGTATGTATTAGTACATGACATGTACTAAGAAGGAGGGGAATGCAATAAAATATGAAACATGATCATAAGAGGACATAATCAAAAACATGATATGCATGACCAAGCTAAATATAGTAAAATCATTTAAAGAAGAATAGTAAATCATGAGCATGGTGAATGCATCTTAAAATCATGAGTAAATCTTCATAAAATTTTTAAGGACAACTTAGTTCCTTTTGTGGGATATTAGCTTTAACCGACAATAGACTACGCGAGTTATAACATAGAATCCAATGTAACTCTCACATCTAGAAGAGAGAGTCTACTTGCCAAGGTAGATCTTCGTATCATATCATGTGCTATATGTGGATCAACTAGGTAGGCAATTTAAGGAAAACCTACGGGGCCACGTAGTTTAAAACTAGAGGCTGCTCCTAAAGACTACTCTATTTGAGCCTCCACCTCGAAGTTCTCTCGGTGCTAAGTTAAATTCCAATGGAATAGGCATTATCATACAATTATACGTGGAAAAGTAAAATTCGACTACCAATTCAAGCATAAACATCATAGAGTATCTCATTCAATCTTGAATCAAATCTAAGTTAGAAAACCTTTCACCAAGCCATGATCCCTTAATATGTGAGAAAATTCTTTCACAATTTCATTGACGCTCACATTAAAGCAACCTAGATCATAAAAATCATTTTTCATAAATCATGCAAAAGTTCATGAAAGCCTCATTCATGAATTCATAGCTTCTTCATAAATTCAAGTAAATTAGGGTTAATAGTCAAAATCATGATCAATGCATGGGTTCATGTTATTTCAATTGGAAAGCATGTAATTAAGTTAAAACACTTATGATTACATAAAATTCAAGCAATTGAGTCAACATAAATAAAACACATGAAGAATTCAATGAAAAACCTAATCAATTTGATTGAAATTGAGTTGGAGAATTGGAGAAAAACTTTGGGATCAATGGGTGAATGAAACCCATTGATCAAACCCTAAATACTTTTAGGATCAAAGCCTCAAAGAAATTATGAATAAAGACAGTTGACTTGGAAACTCTAGCTTCTTCTTTTTGACATTGGGAGAGAATTGGAGGGGATGAAATTTGATGGATTTAGGGAATTGAGGGAATGAAAGAGTTGGGGAAATTTTTGGAGTAGAAGGGTAGTTATAGGACTTAGAATTAGGGTGAAAACAACATAGTATAGGCATCAATTGGATAGAAAAAGACCTAAATACCCTTATAAATACTTGCCACATTGATCCTATGGTTGGGACCTATGGTTCGTAGAACTTTCTACTGTTCGTACTGGTCAACCGTAGAACCAACTTTAGAAATCTAAATTTCACCTTACTTCCTATGAGACCTTTCTATGGTTCGTCCAAATTCCTATAGTCTGTAAACCATATACGTAGAACTCAAGTTTCACTAAAAAAATTCACTAAATCTGGAACCTTTCTACCAGGCCTTCCTACGGGGTCCGTAGAGAAAATGACGGCTTGTCAAATCCTTTTGTAGAGCTGAGGTCCAAAGTAAAATCTCTAAATTACTTCTACGAAACCTTCTACGGCTAGTCAACCTTCCTACAGTTCATCTTGTTCATCCGTAGGTCAAACATCAGAAACTTAAAATTCCAAAACTTATCTCTAGGTTTATGACTTCCTTCATATGGCCCGTACTACATTCTCTGGCCCGTTGGTTGGACACGTAGAACCTGTTTCAGTGCCAAAAATCTTCATTTTCCTTTTTCGTTTTGACTTTCAAACTTTTGAGGCATTACAATATCTTCTTCTTGTAAACATTCTTCCTCGAATGGGATTTAAGCAAGGCATTAATTGAATATGGGAGAAACTAACAAACCCAACATGAATGTAAATTTCATCAAAATGCACATAAACATGGAGAATCACTCTGACCTAAATCATAACATCAAAAACCAAGTTTTCATGAACATGCATGCATATGGAAAAATGAGAATGACTAAAACACATGAATCAAAAAGAATTAACCATGAGGAAGCAATATTTCAAGCTAGAGTAGGAGCGGAGGGAAATAGATGAGGATACCGGGACATCATATCGTCTTCTGCCTATTAAGTAGCACCCTCAACTAATTGATTCCTCCAAAGAACATTCACGGAAGAAACTTCTTTGTTTCTCAACTTCCGGACTTGTCGGTCAAAAAACTCAATCGGAACATCTTTATAAGAAAGATTCTCCTTAACTCTCAAACCTTCCAAAGGAATAATAGATGTTGAATCTCCAACACACTTCTTCAACAAAGAGACATGGAACACCCACTACTTAAATAGTGTTTAGCGACGAATTTTATTTCGTCACTAAATAATGACGGATTCGCAATGGAATAGCCATTTTGTTGCAAGAATTGCAAACAATTTTTTGAGCTATCATATAACGACAGATTGAAGATGAAATATTTGTTTCGCCACTGTAAATGAGCACAAAATTTTGGCGCCTAATTTTCGCTACCAATTTAGCAACAAAGTATGTGTGACAAATTTAATTAATATTCCGCGATGAAATTTGTGACGGAAAAACATCGCTAAACTTAAAAATATATTTTTATAAAATTTAAATTATATAGTGATAAAAAAATCCATTGTTAGAATTTAATTTAAATAGATATATTTATTTGGTAGCAACGGGTGTTATAATCTGTCACTAAGGCTATTGGAAAATTATGCTTTTGTTGTAACGCCCTATATTTTCCATATGCTACTTTTATTCATATGACACTTGACTTACATTTATGGTATAGGTGAGGCACCATGTTTCTCAGATGAGTAGTATTGGTTTAAAATAGATTGGGAGGTGTTGTAATGCCTTGCACGTTTCAGCATGTATACTCCAAGTTAACTTCGATGAAATCATTTAAACTCGAGATAGTAAGGTGGTATTTGAACTTAAAGTTTAAAGTGAAGTGTTAACTTAAAGCAAAAAGAATTGAGATTTAGAAAATGAAGTAAAAGAATTAAGATTTAGAAAATGAAGTAAAATAAGTGAGTTGCTTGCTTGACTTAACTAAGCTAGTAGTGACAAGTAGGTGCATCAACTACTTTGACAAATTGACCAGCCTAAAGGACCAAGTAGGTGCATCACCTACTAAGACTCTTTTGACCATGTTATTGGGCCAAGTACACTACCACCTACTTGCTTTAATCTTGCCCAAGTTGAGTAGAAGAATAAGGGGAAAATGGACAGCCAAGGCCCAATATTCTTAAGTCTAAAAAGGCCCAAGTGAAAAGTCCAAGTAGGTGGATCACCTATTTGATAAATTATGACCCAAAATGAGTGAGAAGGTCCACCAAAGAAGGTCCCTTTAAAAGGGATTGATATCAGCTTTTTCCAACTTTTTTTACTTTGACTAAAAATCCGATTTCTAGAGTTTTTTGTCTTCCCTCTCTTAGCTTCACATAGCATCATTTAAATACCATTAGGGTTCTTGAATAATAGGGAGTTCAATCTATTGGAGGGTGTAACTTGAGACAAGTTAATGAGGACAACCTTTACCTTGAAGAATCCAAGCCTTTGAAAGTGATAGTTTTGTCCATCAAGGTAAGCTACTAAAATTTTCTCCCTCTCTTGTGCTTGAGTTAATTAGGACATTTGGTATGTGTTAGTGAGCTGGGAATTGTTCCTTTTACATGGTGTAATATTGGAGAGAATGTTCTGGTGGTTAGTGCATGTTGGGACTGCCATGGATTGGAGTCCCCTTTAAATTCAATTATAAGCTCGTTTGAGCATTTTAAATGTAATGTTACCTCCTCAAGTGGTGTGGATCAGAAACTGTGAGTTCATATTACTTCTGTTATATTATAATAATGTTTAGGGACTATTTTATGTATATTATGTTAAGGGATGTGACTGGATGTGTGAAGAAGTTGTGGAGACATTAAAGGACTTAAACATTGCATGGCTTGGGATACATTACTGAATTGGATGTTACATGGACTTGCTGCCTACCAGACATTTGTATATTAATGTGTATATTTTCTGCAGCCCCTGGAGTTTTGGGGAGTAGCAGATAAGAAGGTTTTATTACCCTGGATTAAAAAGGGTGGAAAGTTTTTGATTTTTTCTGGGTTGGTGCCAGTGATGACGGAGTCCACCTACGGACCGTAGATGACTGACGAACCGTAGTTGGGAACCGTAAGATGTCAAGTTTCAGAACCTTAACGATGGTCTGCCAGGATGGGCCGTCGCTCTTTCAACGAGTCGTAGATGGGTCTCGTAGGTCTCCTTTAGAAATAGTTAAATCTTAAGGCCTTAAGTTCAGACCTACGGTTGCCATGTACGGACCGTCAATTGGTTCACGATCTGTACATGAGTTTTGTCATTGAAAGGTCCAAGTTGAAACTTAATGAATCTATCTATGGAGGAACAGGATGGTCCATAGGTTGACTTATGGACCGTAGATGGGCTCTGACAGTTATTTTAAAGGGGTCTTTTGGTCTTTTCTCCTAATGGCTTAATTACTTATTAATGTCAGTTGCCTTTATTCCCTAGAACTATATAAATCTGTTCAATCCTAAAATCTACCCTTTCCAACCACTTTACAAAATTCCCCAAACCCTCATCTCTCAAATATTTCTCTCTCTAGAAGTTAGAAGAAGAACAAGAAGAGGGCAAGCTAGGGTTCAAGAAATCAAGCTTTCTTCGTCAAATTGCTTAAGGAATTGAAACACTAAGGTATGATAGTGTTCATCCATGGAGCCCTTTCCTCCATGGAATCCCTATATTCTTAAATTTTCAAGTTAGAAGTTCTCAATTGAATTATGGGTTTTCTTCCATGTCATGGGTTCCTTGCAATGGTGATTTAATTGATTGATTTAAGAACTATGAAGCATGAATTGAGTTGAATTTCATGAATTTAGATGAATCCCCATGAGCCAATGCCAATTCCCCCAATTTCGATATTATGTTTTGTTGGTGGGTTGAATTATGAAGTGATGAACTATACGAAATCTCTATTAATCCATACATGAAATATGATTTCTAAGCTAAGGATTTTAATGATGAGATTATGAATGACCTGAGGATGGTTTTATGAAAGTAAGCATGTTCAATCAGAAACTGTGATTTTCCTCTATTATGTGGGTTCCTTCAATTATGGATAAATTTTCTTGTTTATGGTTTTCTAAGCATGAGTTTGCATGATTTAAGAGGAATTTTCATGAATCTATGTGAACCCTATGATTTGTAAGTTATGAGCATGATGAACTATGTGAAGATGAAGTACATGAAAATTATGCATGTCTCTTATGAAGTAAATGATAAATTGAAGGTGCTTTGAGATTCAAGCATCAAAGTTTATGATATGATGATGTTGTTGTTGAGTTGTGAAAGGAATTCTCATATATTACTCGACTCATGAATGTGAAAGGTTTTCTCACATGTAATGATTCATAACTTGTAGAAAGGTTTTCTCAACTAACTTTGAATTGATGATTAAGGAGCTATTCTAATGAAGGGACAAGAGGCGATCACCCATGTTCCCTAGTGTAGACAAGAGGCGATTACCCATGTCTACTTATGATAATAGAACTATATCTAATCCGTGGGAATTATGCTTAGCACCGAGTGGACAAGTGGCGATTACCCATGTCCCATAAACTATGTGCCACTATAGGATAATGGTCTATGATAGACAGTAACTAGTGGATCCACGTAAGCTATATGTTAAGTAAAGGGTCCTACCTTGGCAAGTACGATGGCCCTATCGGTGTGGGGTTATACACTGAATTTCATGTCGATAGCTCACATGGTCTTATACCGAGGTCAAGGCTACTTCCTACAACCAATGAACTAAAGTCTTGTTAAGATATGTCTCAAGTAAAGTAAAGTAAAGATGTTTAGCTTGCTTTGACCTTGGTTTATGTTTTATGTTTTCTATACCTTAGCATGTTTAGCTTGGTCATTGCATGTCATGAGAATGTCCCGTTTTAGCATGTTTTAAATGTTTATGTGCATTGCTATCATATTTTGTACCTCATTGTACTAACGTATACTCTTGCCTACATTGACTTGTTAATGTAGGGCTTGGTGATTCACCATCCACTCATGGCTAGATCTTAGTAGAAAAATTGAGAAGACTTGGTGAGTCCTCATCCATTCGAGGACATAGCCTAGTTGTTTCTTACTTTCATGTACTTTCATTTTTGCTTTGTACTGGGTTACGTCCCAAACCTTACTTTCCTTTTCTATGTTATATTGGCTTTGAGACATGAGATGTATACTTCATCTATTTGCTTAAAAGCTTTTATATGACATTGCCTTTTTAACTCTTAATCTCTATGATCTTGTATGTATGTATGCTAAGTGGCTTGTATAAGGCCTTTCGGGGTCTTGTACGCTATGTCACCTCTAGGGGGTACCTTAGGTCATGACAAAGGTGGTATAGTATATAGACGTGATTAAAGGGAAAGGTAAGGGAAGAAGACATTGGCTAGATAAATTGCATGCTTACTACTTGGTTACTATTTTGGTGATATCAAGTAGCTCAAATTGGTTGATTAACTACTAATACTAGTCTTACAATTTATTTTATTGTAGATTAATAATCTGAAGAGAAGGAGCTTAAGTCATACTTTTTGAATTGTATAGCCAGGTATGCAAGTCTATTCGATTCCATATTCCTTGGCATGAAATCTGATATTTGCGATTAATATCAACGAAGTGAATTTCCTAAGCTCTATTCCTAGTAAAGGAAACATAGTGGCAGCATACAATCTCAAATATAGATAACAATATTTTCCCCTCTCCTTAGCATGTCGAATTACTTCATTATATGTTCCTTACTCTACATTTGTGTAATTATCCTCCTCCTATGTGTTAGTATAGAAATGGTACTTTCAAAAGCAAGCTTTGTGAATTCTCCTCGTAGTCAATTGAAGTCTATTCTGCCATTTAAGCTCATAAGTAATATATTGATGTTACAAAGCTCTTTACGTCATTTTTACTTCCTCAAAGTTATTATTCTCCTGTCTTCTACAACTGGTCCATAATAATAACTGTATATTTATTGGTGGCAGCCTAGGGGCAAATGCGTAGCACGGGTTGATCCCAATTGGTATAGAAGGGTGGTAGCTCAGGGGCGAAATCCTAGCATGGGTCGATCCCAATTTGCATAATTATGAGTACAGTATCCCAGGAGTTAAAATGCCTAGCTTTGGTCATCCTCTTCTACCACTGATCAACTGGTCATTTGTATCACATGCCTTATAAAGATTATAACGCACAGAAAAGTAAAGAAAAGAATGTAACATACATGATCTCACAAGAGTAAACAAAGGTGGTCTTCTATTATGATCTTTGCACTTATATATTGATACTTGATTTCATTTGAGACCTTGTTTTACATATGCTATATTGCCTTACATATTCAGTACATTTTTTTTTGTACTGAAATCCCTTCTGGGGGATGCTGCATTTCATGTTGCAGGCACAGGTACTCCAGTTAGTAGACCTCTTTAGTAGGAGCACAGGTACTCAGCTGCTATTAGTGAAGCTCCAGGTTGACTTGGGGCTTACTGAATCGTTAGCACAAATTCTGTTACTATATGATAGTTAAGGGTAAGGCGAGGCCTTGTCCCGTCCTGAACTAAGGTTTATCTATCTCTTAGAGGCTTTGTAGACTAATGTCTATAGTTCAGTTGTGTCTTGTCTCTTCACAAGTTGTGGCTTCAACGGCTTAGTCGTGTATATAGGTTTTGGGTCCACTTATGATTGTTCTTATTGCTGCATCCTGTATGAACTTGTCTTAACTTTAAAATTATCATAGTTTTAATGCATAGTAAGCACATGTTATAGGTTGGTTCTCTCGGGCCTTTAGGGCATCGTGTGCCTGTCCATCTTAATAGGAATTGAGGTGACATTGGTCATATATTCTAGGCCCTAAATTATTTCACACACTCACCAGTCACCAGAAACCTTACATTCTCCATTTTCATCAGATACTCTTCATATCTATATCCGATGGAACTCTCCTTCTCTGACAGAACTCGCTATCTCAGATGAAACTCTCATCTCCATCCATCTTCATCTCAAAGTGAGATCTTTAACTCTTATCTCCTTCCATCTCCATCTAAAAAGTGAGCTCTCAAACTATCATCTCTTTATCTCTGACGAGTTTGTGAAAATAGGTGTTTTTAACTCTCAACTCTTTTCATTTCATTTAGTTTGAAGTATGATTGGGATGTCTTGAAAATGGGGGTTTTACCAGTGTCGATATTCTGAAAATAGGATCTTATAAATTTCAACTCTTTTTGTTTCCTTTAGCTCGAAGTAATTTTGGGGTGCTTTGAAAAAGGGATTCTAGTAGTTAGGGTATTCTAAAAATAGAGGCTTTTCCGAAGTAAGATTTTCTATAAAATAGGGATTAGGGTTCAAGAATTTTACAATGATTTAGTTTTATTTGCTTTTGTGAAAGTAAATTGCACACTGATTTGCTTAATTTTATTTTATATTGCAGCTTACTTTCCTTTTTGTGATTACTAACAACCGACTTACTCTCTTCGTTAAAAGGTATCTCTCTCTTTCTCACCCTCCCACACCTATATACATAGTAGTTTTTCCTAAAAAATGTGTTACTTTTATTTTTCTATTTATACTTTTGTTTAGTTCATTTTTCTGATAAATAATGTTAGTGTAATTTTTAATCTATTGCTTAGAAGCTACTTCAAGGTTGATTTTGGTTTTCCGATTTAAGGACGTTTGGACTTGTATGATATATGACTTCTTTTTGTTTGTAATTCATATACTGATGTTATTTTTTTATTTAATCACTTAAAATGTACTCGAGCTGAGAATCTATGAAAACAACCTCTCTATCTTAGCCAAAAGAATTATATTAGACATTTGGAATAGGTCCAAACATTAGCAAATAAAATAGATGAAGACACTAATGTTATGTATATGGACGAACCTACATGGTATAGCCTTCTGAAGTTGCATTTGGGCAGATAAGATACAATCACATAACATGAAAACAATGCATTTTCTAGTATGCACAACTGTGATCTTGCAAGAATTAGACATATTTATATTATCAACCAATTGAACAAGCATAAAGGATCATGTAGAATAGCACATTGAATATAGTAATTTAGTTGTTAGAGAAGGATCCTACAACATGGCTTCTCAGGTAATATTAAACATATTAGGAGCTCATGGAATCTAAAGAAGTAAGCGCAAGTAACAAAATATTTAAAAAATAATATTCAGAACTTAACAGAGAGGGATTTAATACATGCTTTCATGGATGTAAGTTCCTATTATGAACATGATTTATAAGTCCATTATATGAGATATGAATTAGAGTTTCTCTAACACTCAAAGGAGATAAAGGAAACTTCATTCTCTCAAAAAAAATATTTTACGTGAACATAGCTTCCAAAGAATATCTCATAGTAAGATCAATCACATGCTCTTCATAAGAGTATAAATAGTCAGTGTGGTTATGGGGCTAGGTTTATACACTATAAATTCTACGCAAAATGTGTTACAATGAGGTTGTATGTTATTATAAGTTATGGATATGTGGGCTAGACCATCAGTACTTAACTCTCCAAGATCAAGGCTAGCCGCAAGACATTAATACATTTATGTGAACTCATGATAAGTGTTTATGCAATACAAGAAAACAACTCATTCATATTAAGTGTTTAGTTGTTATTTGTTCTATTGTTGTTGTTTCATGTCGTTGTGAATAACCAAGACAATCTGAGGTTAAAATATCGCAGGCACCTACTGTTGTAACCTTATCCTTAGGATCTGATTTTCATTCACTCGAAGTAAGCCTTGCTCTTTATTTTTACCCTTGGTTTAACTAAAGATTTAATTCCCAAGGTATTTATTTTACTGATTGTAATTAGGAAGAAGAATGTTATCATTTTCTTGAAATTATTCGAGTTAGTGTTTTTTTAAAGAGATTAGTGGATAATTTGGAGAATTATTATTTTGTTATTGTGGATGTTCTTTGAGATTAGTTTCGCCGGTGGAATGCATTCTAAACTTTAATTTCTTCTTTGGTCTTATTTTATTGAGAAATATATTCTAGGCTTTAGCTTATTTATTGGGTTTATTTGCTGGAGGAACTTTGTACTTATAGAAGAAAGTCATGTGATTGTCTTTCAAACTTTCTTTTTGACACAAATGTTTTTGTTTTTGCTAATATTTTTTGGTAGAGCGGTTAATCTTCTACTGTAATTAGGTAGCTTCAATTTTGTGAGAATCAATTTACCCCTACCTTAAGCTAAATGTGTCTACCAATCTGTTGGATGAATTATTAAATCTTTTTATTGGAAGTAGTCCAGCCAAGACTAAATGTTGCTCTCTAATTGAAGAACTTGTTGACCTTGATGCTTTTCTTTGTCTTTGAATTGCCCTTAGAGTCAATATATTGAGAATTAATATAAATTTCTCACTTTCCCTTAGTTTGTTGCTCAACAACTGTGGCAAATATTCTCCAATGAACTTCTAAGGTGCTTAAACCAAATTTTTTTGGTTTCTATGTGTTTGATGTTTTGTTATTTGTATGCTTGTACTACTAGTTTCTTATTTTAAAAGGAAACATATTTTTTACCATAGTTGGTTAGAAGAGAGGCTAGTAATTTGCCCTTCTTAATTGTTGTTGTATCAAATTTTCATGAAATAAATGTAATCTTTTGTAGTTTATATATATATATTTATCATGTTCGATATAAGTTCATGGAGTATCCTATTAATGATGGGCTAAGATTTCTTCTTTTATGCATGCTACTTCTTTTGTACTATGATCAGACATTTAAATGAATTTGGGCTAGAGTGAATTTGTTCTTCTTCTATGCATGTTCCTTCAAAAAGTTGGCTGAAATTAGAATGCTTCAGTAGCTTGATTGGAATTAGAATGCTTCATTATTCTGTAAGTTGACTAGAATTAGAATTCTTCAGTAAGGAAAACTTTTTTTCTATCTAAGTTAGTTATGAAAAGCTCGTAAGCTTTTTTTTCTAGCTTTCCTAGTGAGGTATTTCATAAACTTATTTTGTTATGCCAATCTAAATATTTTGACAAAATTCGAATATAAATGAAAGTAGCTTTTTTTCAATAAACTTGTTCTTGTTGCTAATTGTTATTTTTATTTAAACATTAATAGGAACGGGAATAATCTAAAACGTAGTTGGAAGTATGAGTGTAACACCTCAGATTCGAAAGGAAGAAAATTTCTGGTTTTCAAGTCTGGTGCAAGTACCAACGGATGCCATCTACAAGTCGTAGGTCGATTTACGGGTCGTAGATGGGAACCGTAGGTGGCAAGGTAAAATATTCAAAATGTCAAGTTTCAGGATCCCAGTGACGGTTCACCAGGATGGCCCGTCATTCCATGTACGAGTTGTGAGTAGGTCTCGTAGGTCCCTCCAGATTTATTGAAATTTCGAGGGTTTATAGGGTGGAATGACGGTTGCCATGTACGGGTCCGTTAATGGACCTACAAACCGTGCATGCGGTTCCATTGTTTGAAGGTCCAAAATAATAGTTTCTGAATCTTTCCACGGTTGGACAGACGGTCCGTAGTCGGACGTTATTTTTAAGGGCTTTTTGGTCTATTTCCCTAATTTACGTATTCCTAATCTAGGTCAGTTAAGATCTAATCCTAATCCCTAAATAAGCCCTCTAAGCCTAATTCTACCCTTTTCTAATCACTTCCAAACTCCCTCCAAAATCTTTCCCCAAATATTTCTCTCTCTAAAAGATTGAATAAGAAGAAGGTCCTAGGATTTTCATTCAAGTCTCCTAATTTCACCATTGATTCCAAGATTTTGGCATCAAGGTATGATAGCTTTCACCTACGGAGTCCTTTCCTCCTGGTTTCCTAAATTCTCCAATTGAAATTATGGTTTTCTTCTATTTCATGGGTTCTTCCCAATTATAATCTAATTGATTAAACTATGTTTATTTATGCATGAATTGAGTTAATTCAATGATTTTAAGATGAAGTTATATGAGCCCATGCATGATTTATGGTTTTCAAGCTATGATTCTATGATGAAGTTTATGAAGAATCAAAAGATGAATTTTATGAAGATATGCATGTTCAATTATGAAATTGATGAAGAATGAAGTTGCTTTGAGAGTGAAGCCTTGTTGTTGTTATTGGGTTGTGAAAACATTTCTCACATACTACTCAAAATATGATTTGTGAAAGGACTTTTCTCACATGAAGGATTCATAAGGGTTTAATGGTTTTCTCAACTAAGCTTTGAATCAAAGATTAAGGAGCTATTCTAATGAAGGGACAAGAGGAGATTACCCATGTTCCCTAATAATGAAAAGATAAGCAATGAATTATGACTAATCTATGGGAATTATGCTTAGCACCGAGTGGATATTGAGATGGAAGCTCTCCAATTAGTATAGGCCGGGTTTCTAGTAGCAATCTATTTATCCCATAACTATGTGCCACCATAGGATGATTGTCTTAGATAGACATTAGCTAGTGGATCCACTTAAGCTAGAAATTATGGATCTTACCTTGCCAAGTAAGGACACCTCTTTTCGGTGTGGGTTAGACACCAGATTCCATGTTATAGCTCATATGGTCTATGTCGGTTAAGGCTCACCTCCCATAATAATTAACTAAGGTTACTTTCTAAGGGATTGTTAAGCATATGTTGTTTTAAGATGATTTCCTTGCATTGACTATGGCTCTTTACTTCATATTTTATGTC
Source organism: Solanum appendiculatum (assembly GCA_018342035.1). Classification (NCBI taxonomy): domain Eukaryota; kingdom Viridiplantae; phylum Streptophyta; class Magnoliopsida; order Solanales; family Solanaceae; genus Solanum; species Solanum appendiculatum. The sequence continues at coordinate 73,160 of JAGDQO010000087.1, forward strand.
ATGTCATCATAAGATTTAACTTGGTCATTGTATCTTATGTATATCCCTTTTTGCATGATTTATTAACCTATATGCATAGTTATCATACTTGGTACATTTTTGTACTAACGCATACTCTTGCCTACATTTTCTCCTAAGTGTAGGATCCGACTCATCTCCATTCTCTCGTGGCTAGTTCGTTCTGATAGAGACTTTGAATATTTGGTGAGTCCTCATATGTTCTAGGAGATAGCCACATTTACTTTTCATGTCATTTTCATTTAAGACTTCTCTGGGTTACGTCCCACTTTCATTCCATTCATGTATTAAATGGCTTTGAGACTATGTTTATGTCACGCCCCAAGCCTGTGTGAGGCAGACTGGCACTCGATACCTTAACTTTGATACTATCACATGACCAAGGGAACTACATTATTTGGACATACAAAAAAGGGACATATGCAAATGATATTAAGAAATGCCTTGACCATCAGCTAGCATAAGAAGAACTTTTTCTTTATACATATAAAATTCATAGCTGCAGATGTTATCTCAGTGGACCCATAGGGCAGTACAAGAGACATAACTCTAAATATATAAACCTAATTTGGCCATTGTCTATGAAGCCTCTAGCATATGACATAATCTGTAAATATGTCGAGACAAGGTCCCGACGTACCTTAAGCAATCTATGAATAAGATAAGACCCCGAATAGAATTGAGGCTGACTGACTATAGCAAAGAAAAAAATCTGAGAAGGATTTTTGCCGAGCAATTTGCCCCCTAAATATATGTACTTGCAGTGTGAGTGTAGCACCGCCGACATAATAAAAAGGAACGTGAGTACATATGGGATTGAACTTGTATGTAAGGGAGACTCAATAATATGATAAATACTGAAGCTCATATAAGAGAACACATGAAAAAATAGGTTGGAAGCACTTTGAAACTACAAATAGAGTATGGATCTATTAGAAGAACTTATGATGATTTAAGCTTAGGGTACCTCTTCTTGTACGACAGGATAACTCAAATAATGTATCAAAATTGCATGAATCAACATAAAATAAGACACAAAGTTGAATCCCCTTTTTACAATTATATCTATCTCACCATAATACTTTATCCTAAGGCATTTATCCCTTAAGCTAGTAAGCACATAGGGGAAAATAGTTGATGAACTAATAAGTCATATGGAGTATATAACATACAATCAGTTGAGCACAAAAGGGTGTTTAATATATGGACAAGTGAGTTATAAGAACATGTGACGTATAAGTAAGTGAGTTGTGAAGACATGTAGCATCTGAACAAGTGAGCTATAAAACATGTGAGAGTCAATTATGACCATGAGAAAGTGAACTATAACATATAAGTAAAAGAGTATATGAGGCATGTAGCACATAAAATTGTGAGCTACTACACATGTGGAATATAAGAAAGTGAGCTTTCAAGCATGTAATATATATACAAATGAGCCATTCGGCGCATATAACAGATTTATGAGCAGGCTTTGGCATGTGAGGTATGAAAGCAGATGACAAATATGATGATATCTGACACGTGAACAAGTGAACTATTAGAATGGATAACAAGTGAACTATGAGAATATACAAATGGATGAGCAACAGGGGAATCTGGAAACTAAGAACGTGTAGAATCACAAAGTCATGTTTTACCATTCTCAGCACATTAATTAATTATCTTCGGATCTGATTCTTAGCACTTGGGAACATGATACATTATTATACTTGGATCATTGTACATTACATTCTTGTTATTAATCTTAGTTGCTTTATAATCTTTGTAAGTCATATAATACAAATGACCAACTGATCAGTGGTAAAAGAGGATGACCCGTGCTAAGCAATTTTACCCTTGGGATGCTGTCCTCATAAATATACAAATTGGGATCGACCCATGCTAGGCTTTCACCCCTGGGCTGCTACCCTTATACACAAATTAAGATCGACCCATGCTAGGCTTTTACCCCTGGGCTGCCACCCATAATTATATAGATTGGGATAGGCCCATGCTAGGTATTACAACCCCTGAGCTACCACCCCTAAATATTAGAATTGGGATCGGCCCATGCCAAGTTTTACTACCCCTGAGCTGCCACCCATAATTATATAGATTCACTTTACCTTGTCTCTTTAATCATTGAGATTTTTCTTTCGGTGGTCATAATTCTTTTAAGCTTTAGGACTATATACCAGTGATGTAGACATGTGAATAAAATACTTGAGGTAGAAACAATGTTATTGGAAGCAAAATACAACTTTAATGTGATACTTAGGAACAAATTTGACTGAATGAACCTCATTAGGTACAAAGAATTTATACGGATGATCTATGAATGTTTTAGCAAGTAAGGACATTAGGATATGTAGAATTGTTTATTTAAAACACATTTGGAAATTCAAAACACATTTGCAAATGGAGGCTTGTTAACTCCTCAAAGGAAGAGGTAATGACTATATAAGATATTACGATAGCCAAAGATTTAGTAGTTTATGTCAAATGAAAGGGTGCATAAGCATATGAACTAATGAAGCACATGGATAGATCCAAAATAAGGGAAAAGTGAACATTCCATGTAAGGACATATAAAATGTATATGAATCCAGAAAATGAACACTTGTAACATGTGTAATGCATAATCAACTCAATGAATCCTCATTTGACTTAGAGGACAATTCATTAAACAGTAGTTTAGAGTACCTTTGTCAATATGGGATAATGAACACATATAAGAACAATTTGACTCATTTGTGAAACCCTGAATGATAGGAGAATATTCATTAACTACACGGGATATTGTACACCCTCACAATGTATCTTTTACAATGAGGATCACTTGGAAAGCTCACTGTGTTGGTACACATAATAAGGACTTAATGCAAAAGAATATGAAATTAAATAGTCTTGCGTACCTCATCTCCCGACCAGTGATATGTAGTACCATGATTCGGCCTTTCATTTAAGGCATTGATATATAATAATGATGGCAAGTAATACAACTAATATTAGATCCTAACCACAAGCTTGGACCACTTCAACTTTTAAACAGTAGCCGGACAGCTGGCTCGTAACCCCACTACAAATGGGTGTACTTTTCACATATTCCCTTCTCACCATGAATACACAACTTACAAACTTTCCATGAGGTCATCAAGCACTACCCGGTCCTTACAACATCCAAAACATTAAATAGACACATTACGGGCAGCAAGCCCGCACAATCCACAATTTAGATGGTGTATCTTCAGGTCTGCCCTAAAAAAAAATCACATGACTATCTCTTAAGGTTAGCCAACACTACAAATGATAATATACAACATAAATCGATTACAACACAATAGGTCAAGAACTGAACCACTACGACGCTATGTCGAACACCTAGCGGGCACAAGACTCTTACCACTTTTCACAAATGGTGTTTCAACACCCAAATGCCTCATACTTAAAAACAACATATTTACTACCATATGGAGGTATAAAATAATGTCCTTTACCACAACTAAGTACAACCATCCACCCAATACATCTCCAATCTTAACCACATATACGCAGCCCCAAATCTTTTTAAATAATCAATAAAACTTGGACTCACGACTTTCTATCATTTTCCCATGAATATGTAGTAAAACACATAGAGAAATTTCAACCAATCTTATATATATATTGAGACAAAAATGGGGCAGTAACCTTACCTTTGTTGGTGAAGATTCTTATACTCTTGAATTCTAATTCATAAAGAACTTAAACTTTCCTTCAACTTCAACCAAAGAAGAGGATAAATCACTTAGAAGTTAGTGAAAGGTTGGACTGTCACGCTTGGAGAGGCCTGTCCTACACTTTAAACATAAAAAACATGATATCCATAACCTTCCATGGTAGAATTTAGTAAAACACATGAATTATCTTACTTACCTTGACATTAAAAGAAGGAGAACCTTGAGAACCCTACAGGGATATAGGGGTGGCTGTTTGAAGGTTGAGAGAGAGCATAAAATCTGATATTTGCAATTCTGAAAAATGAAGAAAAAAAATCAGCTAATCTTAATCTTATAAGCCCCACTTTTGCCGCCTCTTGCTGCTCATTTTGGTCCACAATTTGATCAAGTAGGTGATGCACCTACTTTGCCATTTTAAGCATGTCAAGAAGTTCAAGTAGGTGATGCACCTGCTTGGTCTTTTAAGCTGGTCAAAAAGTCCAAGTAGGTGATGCACCTGGTTTGTCTTTTAATTTGATCCATGCAGTCTAAGTAGGTGATGCACCTACTAGCATAATAAAGTCAAGCAAGCAACTCACTTATTTTAATCCATTTTAAAACTCTTAATTCCTTAATATTTAAGATCAAATACCACCTTACTATCCCGAGTCAAAATACTTTCATCCGAAAATAACTTAGTCGTATACGTGTTTGATGGTACAGGGTATTACAGTTGGCTGTTTAAAGGTTGAGAGAGAGCATAAAATCTGATATTTGCAATTCTTATAAATGAAGAATAAAATCAACTAATCTTAATCTTATAAGCCCCACTTTTGCAGTCTCTTGCGTCTCATTTTGGACCTCAATTTGGTCAAGTAGGTGATGCACCTACTTGGACATTTTAAGCATGTCAAGAAGTCCAAGTAGGTGATGCACCTGCTTTGTCTTTTGAGATGGTCAAAAAGTCCAAGTAGGTGATGCACCTGCTTGGTCTTTTAATTTGATCCATGTACTCTAAGTAGGTGATGCACCTACTAGCATAATAAAGTCAAGCAAGTAGCTCACTTATTTTATTCCATTTTCCAACTCTTAATTCCTTAATATTTAAGATCAAATACCACCTTACTATCCCGAGTCTAAATACTTTCATCCGAAGATAACTTAGTCGTATACGTGTTGGAAGGTGCGAGGTATTACATCATCCCCCCCTTACGATCATTCGTCCTTGAATGAGAGGTGTAGCTCAAAACAATGTTGACTTTTGAATTTCTCAAAAAAAAAATTCCAGAGTTCCCTTTGTAAACATAATTATCAAAAACTTACAGCTAACTAGAAACACATATATACAAGCCTCAAAGGGCATCCGAATAAATATACCATAAGTTAATAAGCAAAACAAATAAGGCTACTCCTATTCACTAAACATATGAGACAACCTTTTATAAGCACAACTTTCCTTACTTTTGTCACTTTTAATAACATTCGCAGTAACTATACTCAACTCTTCTCCTTTAACTAGGAACATTAAAATACTGCAACACTTGACCTATGACACTCAAATGCTATTCTTATCTACTTAGTATCTAAAAGAATTCTTCCAATCAAAATTTACTAGTATAACCCCTTTATAATTCTCCTTTAAACGATTTAGATAAGGCATAGCTTATGTCTAACCACTCAATCATAATCTGACCTTAATTCTCTGTAGCTTTGGGGATGAGTCATATTAGAGTATATAAATCTCTTCCGGTCTAGCCCATTCTATTAATCATGTTGCCTCGTATTAACTTCATAGACTAACTAACTTGAACCTCTAAGGTTATTCTTACCTCTTTCTGAATATTTTACTAACATTTTGTTAATAGCTCGAGTTCAAAATTACCTCAACTTTTCTAGTACGTACCCTAATTCACCCTCATTTCCTTCTTAAGTTTCATATCCATAAGTGCAACTAAAACTTTTATCTGTAATGATCCTCCAGGTCATTTATATGTTAATGCCTTTTTTCTGTCATTTAGGGAATTCCTGTAGCGACCCCAAGTAATTTATGTGTTACTGGCACAGACTGTTCGATCGCCATGTCGTTTGTTTGGGTTTTATGCGTGTTTTTCTATTTCGGAGCTTTTGAACCTTGAAAAGTTGATTTCGGTCATAACTTCAGGTAAACGACATCAGATGAGAATTCTGAGGGTTTCATCAGCTCCAAAGCGGTAATATTAGGCTAGAAGCATAGTTTGCCTGAGTCCTGGGGTTTTCGATTTGATTTTGGGGCCAATTAGCTCTTTTGTCTTCAAAATTTAGTTTAAGATTGACTTCGGTCAACATTCTGGGAAAACGCACTCGGATGGAAATTCCGATATCGCGGTTAGTTCCAAAATGCCAAGTTTGGCCTAGAATGACCTTTCGAGAGTTATCAAAAGTTCCCAATCTAATTTTGAGGCCTCTGGTAGAAGTGGCTAAAATGCCTATTTGGGTGTGGGACCCACTTTTTATTGAAACGACCTCGTAAGGAAAATTCGACTGCACCATTGAGTCCGGAACATCAAATTTTAGGGGGTAGATTCTCCGTGTTCACGGGATAGGCTCCACGTTCGCGGAGGTGTGGGAAAGTCTACTCCGCGTTCACGGAGGTCTGTGAAGCTGGGTGTATCTTTGCTCTCCACATTCGCGGAAGTGTCTCCACGTTCATGGAGTTCTAGGTCCCTGAGCTCCGCGTACGCGGTGAGGTCCCCTCGTTTGCGAAGGTTTGTGTGGTGAGGAGTTCCTTCTGCTCCGCGTTCACGGAGGTCTGTTGGTTGAGGGGTGATTTGTACATCGCGTTCGCAGGCCTGGGGTCGCGTTCGCGGGCCCGAGGATGTGTTTGTGGAGTACTGGAGAAGAGCGGCCTGACAGTGTCTATTTAATGAAGTCGAAGCTCACTCGTTTGGGATCTTCAAAACCTCATATCTACGTCATCTTGCATCGCTTTCGGCGATTCGAAGTCCAGGCGTTCAGATTCTCGTAGGCTTCATGGGTTTTAGGTTGGTTGGCGTTGGCTGGACCTCGAATTACGTGAATTCGAGTTGCAAGTTGATTTTTAGACTATTTTTTATTAAGTTTTGCATTTTGTTGTTGTTGGTTGTTAGGAATAGATTCGAGCCTTGATGGGTGGTCCATTTTGGGATTCAAGTTCAGGGAAGGATTTAGGACCTTTTCATGGAGTCAATTGCAGAAAATCCGGAGCGGGTCTCACTTTGCTCGATTTGATTACAAATTGGTCTGTCTCTTATTTTGTTGATTTTAGTGTCTAAACGACTGTATTGACGTTGTGATTCTATTTTTTATAGCGTGGCAGCAGTCTGAGGCCTTTCGGAAAGGGAAATCTCCAGTTGAGTGACTTCGAGCGCTTGTGACCGGCCTTTTGGTAGGTTACGGCTTCCCTTCTTTCTAGATTAAGCTAGATTGTTTCCCTGCTTACCCGATTTCCTATTTTATAGTTGACTGTTGGGCTGTAATTGGCTAGTATCATGTTGTAGAAAGGGTTGTTCACTTGGATTGTTTGTATTCGTTTTAGGGACTATCTCTTGGGTGGTTATCTGTTGATGCATGAGTGGGTCCGGGTCTTTTGATTCTGTGCTGGGTTGATTATTGTGATTTCAGACTTAGAATACATTTAGGTAGTATTTCCTTAGTCCTATGCACCTTTTGACTTAAGTATGTATCTGACGACGATTCGGATGGACTAGATCCTTGTAGACTGATATAGAAGACTTGGGTCTGATAGTGTGAGCCCTAAATTAGACTTATTAGCTCCCGTCCAAAAATTCTAGTGCCGGACTGTTGAGCATAGACTTATTAGCTCCCGTCCGAGACTGATGTCGCACGGTTAGAGTTCGATAATTCTAGCTCGAGACCGTAGAGCAAGAGATATTTTTCAAGCTAAAGGCTGAAGTTCCCGGTTAGAGTTCGGTACTTCCAGCCTTTTTCTTATGATTGGGCGAGGCCCAAGTATTATGTTGTTGGGTTCGGGACCCATGGGTGTTACGACTTCTAGTGATAGATCTCCTTTCATTCTTTAGTATAGCTCTTCTGTGTACCTGTCGGGCTTATGGGGGTCAATTCGGGTTTTATTTAAACTTACGCACGAGTGTGCCTAGCGTCTCTTATGGGGGAGCCCAACTAGGTTTTGTTAGCTATCCTCAGTTTACTTTTCGTTTTTCCTATTTCCGTTCTGTTGACCTCCGTTGTTGTTGTTACTGATTCTATCTTTTCTACCTATTTTTACCTTTCTTCTCAGTCAGCCTATGAAGCCTACTGGGTACCTGTTGTTTTGGTACTCATGCTACACTCTGCATCTATTTTCGTGATGCAAGTCTGAGCACCAATTATCAGCGTTGAGATCGGGTCTAGAGCTGTCTTTTCAGGAGACTAGGGTGAGCACATGGCTTTCTGGGATTACCTGTCTCCTTCTGTATATATATTTTGGCTTGTCTTTTGTTTTCGAGACAGTTTTTTTGGTGGTCCACTTTTTGGACTTCTACTCTTGTTAGCAATTCTATACATGTGACTTCCAGATTATGGGAGGTGTCTTGTATATATTATTTTTGTTTGGCTTCGCTTCAGCTTTTGTTATGTGTTCTTGTTGTATGCTTCCGCTTGGTTTTGACTAGTTTCAACTCTTAGTCCCATTACTGTTAAGTTCCGAGATAGAGTTTGGCTTGCCTACTGGTGGGTTGTAGGCACCATCATGACTTGAGAATTGGGTCGTGACATTATCATCTTTCTCTCAGTAGGTGAGTAAAAACTTGAACCTTAAGATTCTAATTCATGGCATGCATACTTAGCATATGCATGACCTGATGGGATCACATTCACTTACCGCTCTAAGCTCAATCACACAGAGTAGAATGATTCCTTAAAGCATAGCTCTATTGCACAATTTAGAATATGAATGAAAGGTAGCATTTATTAAATGCCCGTGTAGCCTCCCTTTTATTGATGTGGTCAACAACACACCAATAAAAGGGACTCTACTAGACACGGCTTCATAGACTCCTTGGGATATTTGAACCTAATGCTCTGATACAAAGTTTGTCATGTCCCAAGCCTGGGTGAGGTGGACTGGCACTCGGTGCCTTAACTTTGATACTATCACATCATCGAGCGAACCACTTTATTTTGACATACAAAAAAGGGACATATGCAAACAATATTAAGCAATGCCTTGACCATCAACTAGCATGAGAAGAACTTTGTCTTTATAGATATAAAAGTCATAGGTGCAGATGCTATCTCAGTGGACCCGTAGGGCAGTACAGGAGACATAACTCTAAATATATAAAACTGATTTGGACATAGTCTATGAAGCCTCTAACATATGACATAATCTGTAAATATGTCGAGACAAGGCCCCGGCGTACCTTAAGCCATCTATAAATAAGATAACACCCCGAATAGAATTTAGGCTCACTGACTATAGCAAAGAGAAAAAACCTGAGAAGGATATTTGCCGAGCAATTCGCCCCCCGAATATCTGTACCTGCACTGTGAGTGCAGCACCCTAGACATAATAAAAAGGAACGAGAGTACATATGGGATTGTACTTGTATGTAAGGCTGACTGAATAATATGATAAGTATTGAAGCTCATATAAGAGTACACATGAAAAGTAATAGGCTTGAAGCTCTTTGAAACTACAAACAGAGTATGGATCTATTAGAAGAACTTATGATCATTTAAGCTTAGGGTGCCTCTTCTTGTACGACGAGATAACTTAAATAATGTATCAAAATTTCATTTATCGCCATAAAATAAGACACATAATTGAATCCCTTTTTTACAATTATATCTATTTCATCATAATACTTTATCCTAATGCATTTATCCCTTAAGCATGTAACCACATAGTGGAAAATAGTTGATGAACTAATAAGCCGTATGGAGTATATAACATACAATCAACTGAGCAAAAAAGGGAATTTAATATATGGACAAGTGAGTTATAAGAACATGTGACACATGAGTAAGTGAGCTGTGAAGACATGTAGCATCTGAATAAGTGAGCTATAAAACAAGTGCGAGTAAATTATGACCATGAGAAGGTGAACTATAACATATAAGTAGAAGAGTATATGAGGCATGTAGCACATAAAATAGTGAGCTATTACACATGTGACATATAAGAAAGTGAGTTGTAAAGCATGTAATATATATACAAATGAGCCATTAGGGGCATATAACACATTTATGAACAGGTTTTGGCATGTGAGATATGAAAGAAGGTGACAAGTATGACGTTATATGACACGTGAACAAGTGAACTATTAGAATGGCTAACACATGATCTATTAGAATAGATAACACGTGAACAATTGAACTATGAGAATATACAAATGCATGAGCAACCGGGGCATCTAGATACTAGGAAAAAAGTGTAGAATCACAAAGCCATGTTTTACCATTCTCAGCACGTTAAATAGTTATCTTTGGATCTGAATATTAGCACTTGGGCACATGATACATTATTATACTTGGATCATTGTACATTACATTCTTGTCATTACACTTTGTTGCTTTATAATCTTTGTAAGTCATATAATACAAATGACCAACTGATCAGTGGTAGAAGAGGATGACCCATGCTAGGCAATTTTACCCCTGGGATGCTGTCCTCATAAATATACAAATTGGGATCAACCCATGCTAGGCTTTCACCCCTGGGCCGCAACCCATATACACAAATTAGGATCCACCCATGCTAGGCTTTTGCCCCTAGGCTGCCACCCATAATTATATAAATTGGGATCGGCCCATGCTAGGTATTACAACCCCTGAGCTGCCACCCCTAAATGTAAGAATTGTGATCGGCCCATGCCAGATATTACAACCCTTGAGCTGCCACCCATAATTATATAGATTCACTTTACCTTGTCTCTTTAATCATTGAAATTGTTCTTTCGGTGGTCATAATTCTTTTGTGCTTTAGGACTATATACCAGTGATGTAGGCATACGAATAAAATACTTGAGGCAGCAACAATGTTATAGGAAGCAAAATATAATTTTGATGTGATACATAGGAACATATTTGACTGAATGAACCTCATTAGGTACAAAGAATATATACAGAGGATCTATGAATGTTTTAGCCAGCAAGGACATTAGGACATATAGAATTGTTCCTTTAAAACACATTTGTAAATTTCAATTGAAGGCATACATGCATTGCAAATGGAGGCTTGTTAACTCCTCAAATGGAGAGGTAAGGATTGTATAAGATATTACGATAGCCAAAGACTTAGTAGTTTATGTCAAATGAAATGGTGCATAAGTATGTGAACTAATGATGCACATGGATAGATCACAAATAAGGGACAAGTGAACATTCCATGTAAGGGCCGATAAAATGTATATGTATCCAGAAAATGAACACTCGTAACATGTGTAATGCAGAATCAACTCAATGAATCCTCATTTGACTTAGATGAGAACTCATTAACAGTAGTTTGGTGTACCTTTGTCGATATGGGATAAGGGACACATATAGGAATAGTTTTACTCATTTGTGAAACCATGAATGGTAGGAGTATAATCATTAACTACACGGAGATTGTACACCCTCACATTGTATCTTTTACCATGAGGATCACTTGGAAACCTCACTGTGTTGGTACACATAATAAGGACTTCATGCAAAAGAATATGAAATTAAATAGTCTTACGTACCTCGTCTCCCGACCAGTGGTATGTAGTACCATGATTCGGCCTTTCATTTAAGGCATTGATATACAATAACGATTGCAAGTAATACAACTAATATTAGCAGCTAACCAACAAGCTTGGACCACTTCACTTTTAAACAGTAGACGGGCAGCAGGCTCGTAACCCCTCTACTAATGGGTGTTCTTTTCACATATTCCCTTCACACCATGTTTACACAACTTACAACCTTCCCATGAGGTCATCAAGCACTACCCGTTCCTTACAACATCTAAAGCAATAAATAGACACATTACGGGCATCAAGCCCGCACAACCCACAATTTCGATGGTGTATCTTCATGTCTTCCCTAAAACACTTCACATGACTTTCTCTTAAGTTTAGCCAACACTTCAAATGATAATCTACAACATAAATTGATTACTGCACAATAGGGTCAATAGGTCCAGAAATGAACCACTACGACACTATGTAGAACAACTAGCGGGCATAAGACTCTTACCACTTTTCACAAATGGTGTTTCAACACCCAACTGCCTCATACTTAAAAACAATACTTTTACTACAATATGGAGGTATAAAATAATTTCCTTTACCACAACTAAGTAGAACCATCCACCCAATATATCTCAAAACTTATCATATATACGTAGCCCCAAACCTTTCTAAAATAATCAATAAAACTTGGACTCAAGACTTTCTATCATTTCCCATGAATATGTAGTAAAACACATAGAGAAATCTCAACCAATCTTATATATATATTGAGACAAAAATGGGGCAGTAACCTTACCTTTGTTGGTGAAGATTCTTATACTCTTGACTTCTAATTCATAAAGAACTTAAACTTTCCTTCAACTTCAACCAAAGAAGAGGATAAATCACTTAGAAGTTAGTGAAAGGTTGGACTGTCATGCTTGGAGAGGCCTGTCCTACACTTTAAACATAAAAAACATGATATCCATAACCTTCCATGGTAGAATTTAGTAAAACACATGAATTATCTTACTTACCTTGACATTAAAAGAAGGAGAACCTTGAGAACCCTACAGGGATATAGGGGTGGCTGTTTGAAGGTTGAGAGAGAGCATAAAATCTGATATTTGCAATTCTTAAAAATGAAGAAAAAAAATCAGCTAATCTTAATCTTATAAGCCCCACTTTTGCCGCCTCTTGCTGCTCATTTTGGTCCACAATTTGATCAAGTAGGTGATGCACCTACTTTGCCATTTTAAGCATGTCAAGAAGTTCAAGTAGGTGATGCACCTGCTTGGTCTTTTAAGCTGGTCAAAAAGTCCAAGTAGGTGATGCACCTGGTTTGTCTTTTAATTTGATCCATGCAGTCTAAGTAGGTGATGCACCTACTAGCATAATAAAGTCAAGCAAGCAACTCACTTATTTTAATCCATTTTAAAACTCTTAATTCCTTAATATTTAAGATCAAATACCACCTTACTATCCCGAGTCAAAATACTTTCATCCGAAAATAACTTAGTCGTATACGTGTTTGATGGTACAGGGTATTACAGTTTAGGCTTTTGGTCTTTTGATAAAAATTGTCTTTTAAACTCTTATCTACTTTTATCTGGTATGATGTATGCTAAGTGGCTTGTATAGGGCTTTTCGGGGTCTTGTATGCCATGTCAAATCTAAGGGGTACTTTAGGTCCTGACAAACTTAGAATGGTCCTAGGATGTCTCATAAGCCACGTCTAGTAGAGTCTTGTTCATGGGTGTGAAGCGTCCCACACTTATGAATGAGAGGCTATAAGATGTTAAGGAAACTCCACTTCTTTCATCAATTTAAAGTCGTGCGATATAGTTTAACTCTATATGTCTCTCCCCTAATCTCTATCCGATGCTTTTCAGGATATGGCCACTCGAAGGGCATATGCTAGGAAAAATGCAAGAGAGAATATGGAATAAGAAGCTCATCAAGTTTCGATCGACCCTTTGGCTGACCAAGTGACTAATGCGGAGTTTAGGGCTGCTCTTCAAGTGTTTGCCCAAGCCATGACGTCCCAAGAAAATAGGGGGGTTGTGGTCCCCGTTGAACCATATGTGGGTACATCAGCATCTAGAGTGAGGGAATTCACTATGATGAACCCTCTGGAGTTTCATAGGTATATGGTTGAGGAGGATCCTTAAGAGTTCATTGATGAGGTGTATAAGTTGCTAATGATCATGGGTGTAACCCTGGTGGAAAAGGCGGAATTGGTAGCTTACCAACTTAAGGGTGTAGCTCAAGTGTGGTTTGAACAATGGAAGAGTGAGCGGGCAGTTGATGCGGGTCCTCTTGATTTGGAGAACTTTAGGGTTGCTTTCCTTGATAGGTTCTTTCCTCTCGAGTTCATCAAGTTTTGTCAAGAAAACATGAGTATGAAGGAGTATTCCATGAAGTTTACACATTTGTCTAGGTATGCTGTTACTATGGCTGTCGATCCTAGGGCAAGGATGAGTAAGTTTGCTTCTGGGGTATCCGAAATGGTGGTAAAAGAATGTCATACCGCTATGCTCATCAATGATATGGACATTTCTTGTCTAATGGTTCATGCTCAATAAATAGAAAAGGAGAAACTTAAGGAAAAGTCTAGGGAGGCGAAGAGGACTAAGACCGGTGATGGTGACTTTTCATGCTCAAAGTCCGATGGGTATGATTGTCCTAAGTTTCGACAAAGGTTCTCAAGTTAATGTTCCTCCAATGCTCCTCCTAAGTTCAACAAAGAAAGGGTGTCTAACCCTAAGCCTCAAGGAGGGAAGGGTTGTGGATTTTCATCAACGACTTGTGATAAATGTGGAAAGAAGCCAGAGGGTAAATCCTTAGCCGGTATGGATTTTTACTTCGGTTGTGGTAAGAGTGGTCATAAGATAAGGGATTTTCCATCACTTAAAACTAATGGAAGAGAAGGTAGATAAGCTCCACCTAGTGGTTCAGGTTCAAATTCTCCCAAGCAAAACAAGTTCTATGCACTCCAACTCGACATGATCAAGAGGGTTCTCCCGATGTGGTTATTGGTATGTTGAAAGTCTAATCTTGATGATTATGCTTTACTTGATCCCGGTGCTACCTTGAATTTTGTGATTCCATATGTGTCTATGAGGTTTGATGTTCTTCCAGATGTATTATTAGATCCCTTTTCTGTTTCTACTCATATTGGTGAATCTATCGTGCCTAAGAGAGTCTATAGAAATTGTCCCGTCTCCTTATCCCATAGAGTCACTCATGTTGATCTTGTAGAGCTTGATATGTTATACTTTGATGTCATTCCTGGGATGAATTGGTTGCATTCATGTTATGCCTCTATTGATTGTAGAACCTGAGTGGTCAAGTTCTAATTTTTAAATGAGCCTACCCTAGAGTGGAAAGGGGGAAATTTTATGCTTAAGAGTCGATTTGTTTCTTGTCTTAAATCTAGGAAGATGATCTCTAAGGGTTTCATATACCATCTTATTCGGGTTAGGGATATGGATTCTAAGACCCCTATCTTTGAGTTTGTCCCCATTGTTAATGAGTTTCTGGAAGCGTTTCCCGATGATCTACCCGGTGTTCCTCCCGAAAAGGAAATAGACTTTGGTATTGACCTTCTCCTAGATAGACAACCTATATCTATTCCTCCTTATGAAATGGCTCTGACAGAACTTAAGGAATTAAAGGAGCAATAGAATGACCTGTTGGACAAGGGCTTCATCCGACCGAGTATATCTCTATGCGGTGCTCCGGTTTTGTTTGATCGGAAGAGGATGGTTCGCTTCACATGTGCATTGTTTATCGCAATTGAATAAGGTTATAATAAAGAATAAATATCCTCTTCCAAGGATAGATGACATGTTTGACCAACTTCAAGGAGCAAATTACTTCTCTAAGATTGACCTTCGGTCGGGCTATCAGGAATTGAGGGTGAAGGAAGATGACATTCCGAAGACAACTTTTCAGACTAGATATGGTCATTACAAAATCTTAGTAATGTCGTTTGGTTTGACAAATTCTCCGGCTTCATTTATGGATTTTATTAATAGGGTGTTTAGATAATACCTTGATATGTTTGTAATTGTGTTCATCGACGATATTTTGATTTACTCTAGGAGCAAAGATGAGAATACCACTCATTTGAGGATTGTGTTGCAAGTCCTCAAAGACCAACAACTCTTTGCAAAGTTTAGTAAATGTGTGTTTTTGTTGAGGTCTGTGGCTTTTCTTGGTCACATTGTTTGCGGTAAAGGTATTGAGGTAGATCCTAAGAAGACGGATGTGGTTAAGAGTTGGCCAGGACTATTATACCCTTATGATATTCAACGTTTCTTGGGTTTGACTTGTTATTATAAAAGGTTTGTTAAGGGGTTCCACTCGATTGCCTCTCCATTAATGGCATTGACCCAAAAGAAAGTTAAGTTTGTGTGCTCTAAAGCATGTGAGAAGAACTTTCAAGAATTGAAATATAGGCTTACCTCCACTCCGATATTGACCCTACCGAAAGGATCCGATGGATTTGTGGTTTATTGCGATGCCTCAAGAATTGGGTTGGGATGTGTTCTTATGCAAAATGGAAAGGTTATTGATTATGCTTCAATGCAACTTATGGTTCATGAAAAGAACTACCCTACCCATGACTTAGAACTAGCGGTTGTTGTGTTTTCCCTAATGATTTGGAGACATTACTTGTATGGTGTACATGTCGATGTCTACACCCACCATAAGAGTTTACAATATGTGTTCAAGCAAAAGGATTTGAATCTTGGCCGAAAGAGGTGGCTTGAATTTCTAAAGGACTATGACATGAATGTCCTCTATCACCCTGGCAAGGTGAATGTGGTGGCGGAAGTCCTTAGTCGGTTATCCATGGGTAGTGTTACTCATGTTGAGGATAGTAAAAAGGAATTGGTTCGAGATGTTCATAGATTGGCTCGATTGGGTGTTTGGTCGATTGATTCTAGTGAAAGGGGTGTTGTTGTTCATAATGGTTCACAATCGTCCTTTGTGTCGATGTGAAAGCAAAGCAAGGTCTTGATTCAATTCTAATGAAGTTGAAGGAAGCGGTGCTTAAAATGTCCGTTGAGTCTTTCTCCCAAGGGGGAGATGGTGTACTCCGAAATCAAGGTCGTTTGTGTGTTTCGAATGTTGATAACTTGAGCAAGGAGATCTTATCGGAAGCCCATAGTTTCCTATATTCCATTCACCTAGGAGCCACCAAGATGTGCCTTGACTTGCGGGAGGTCTATTGGTGGAATGGGATGAAAAAAGACATTGTGGAATTCGTGACTAAGTGGCCTAATTGTCAACAAGTGATTTTAGAGCATCAAAAGCCGGGAGGTTTGTCCCAAGACATTAGTATTCCTACTTGAAAGTGGGAAGATTTTAATATGGACTTCATTGTTGGTTCAGCATTCAGTCCGCGACAACATGACTCAATTTGGGTTCTTGTTGATCGTTTGAAGAAATCGACACATCTCATTCCCATCAAAGTTTCTTATTCAGTGGAAGACTATGCTAAGTTGTACCTAAGGGAAATGGATAGGTTGCATGTAGTACTCCTTTCCATTATATCCGATTGTGGTACACAATTCACTTCTCAAATCGATGGGTAAACAGAACGTACTATCAAATCTTTAGAAAATATGTTGAGAGCTTGTGTGATTGACTTCATGGGCAATTGGGCTGATCATTTTCCTTTGATTGAGTTTGTATATAAGAAGAGCTATCACTCTAGTATTGGCATGGCTCAATTTGAGGCTCTTTATGGTAGGAGGTGTAGATCTCCTATAGATTTGTTTGAAGTTGGCAAAGTTGCTTTGATAGGTCCCGAATTGGTTCATGAAGATATGGAGAAAGTTCGGCGTATTAGAGAAAGGTTGAAAATGGCTTATAGTCGACAAAAGTCCTATGCCGATGTTAGAAGGAGAGATTTAGAATTTGATCTTAATGATTGGGTTTACTTTAAAATTTCACCCATGAAGGGTTTAATGAGGGTTTGAAAGAAAGGGAAGCTTAGTCCCCATTATTTGGGCCCATATAAGATTTTGAGGCGAATTTGGCAAGGTTTCTTATGAACTTGACTTTCCCAATGATTTGGCATCGATTCATCCGGTTTTCCATGTCTCTTTATTGAAGAAGTGTGTTGGTGATCCAGCATCTATAGTGCCATTGGAGAGTCTCTATGTAAAGGAGAATCTTTCTTATGAAGAAGTTCCGATTGAGATTTCAGACCGGAAAGTTTGGAAGTTGAGAAATAAAAAAGTCACTTCCGTTATGGTTTTTTGGAGGAATCAGTGAGTCCAGGGTACTACTTGGGAGGTCGAGGCCGATATGATGTCCCGTTATCCTCATCTTTTTCCTTACACACCTACTCTGGCTTGAGGTATTTAGTTCCTCATGGTTCACTCTTTTGGTCTCATGTGTCTTAGATATTCCCATGATTCCTCATTTATGCATGTTCATGATAAAGCTTGATTTTGAGAAAATAAGTTAACTTGATTTATTTCTTCATGTGTATGTGCATTTAAGTATATGTTGCATACAAACGTTATGATATGTTGTTTTGAAAATGCTTTAGCTTGGAGTTGATGTTTCTTCCTCCCATATGTGCATTCATGTTGGGTTGTTAGGTTTAGTTCCTATCCTCCCTATGATGTCTTGATTCTAATTCAAGGATGAATGTTCCCAAGGGGGAGATATTGTAGCACAACGGATTCGAAAGGATGGGAATTTCTTGTTTTTAAGTCTGGTGTCAGTATCAACGGAAGCTGTCTACGGGCCGTAGGTCGACTTACGCACCGTAGGAGGGAACTGTAGGTGGCTAGGTAAAAATCTTTAAAATTTCATGTTTCAGGATCCCATTAATAGTTTTCCAAGACGGGCCGTCATTCCATGTATGAGTCGTAAGTAGGTCTCGTAGGTCCCTCTAGACATAGTGAAATTTCGATGGTTTATGGGGTGGACTGACAGTTGCCATGTACGGTACGTCAATGGACCGACGAACCGTGCATGGAGTTCCATCATTTGAAGGTCAAAAACAATAGTTTCTGAATCTTTCTACAGTTGGACAGGACAGTCTGTAGATGGACCTACGAATTGTAGGTCGCAACCGTAGGTTGAGATCCAGCAGTTATTTTTAAGGTCTTTTTGGTCTTTTCCCTAATTACCTATTCCTAATATAGGTGTGTTAAGCTCTAATCCTAAGCCCTATATAAGCTCTCTAAGCCTAATTCTACCTTTTTCTAATCCCTCCAAAATCTTTCCCCAAATATTTCTCTCTCTAGAAGATTGAAGAGGAAGAAGGTGCTAGGGTTTCATTCAAATCTCCTAAGTTCACAGTTGATTTCAAGCTTTTGGCATCAAGATTTGATAGCTTTCACCTATGGAGTCCTTTCCTCCATAGGGTTCCAAAATTCTCCAATTTTCAAAACTAGAATTTTTCAATTGAAATTAGGGTTTCCTTCTATTTCAAGGGTTCATCCCTATTATGATCTAATTGATTAAACAATGTTTTTTATGCATGAATTGAGTTAATTCAATGATTTTAACATGAAATTATATGAGCCCATGCATGATTTATTGTTTTCAAGCTATGATTCTATGATGAAGTTTATGAATGATCAAAAGATGAATTTTATGAAGATATGCATGTTCAATTATGAAATTGATGAAAAATTAAATTGCTTTGACTGTGAAGCATTGTCGTTGTTATTGGGTTGTGAAAGGATTTCACACATACTACTCAAAATATGATTTGTGAAAGGACTTTTCTCACATAAAGGATTCTTTTTTAAAGGCTTATTAAGCATATGTTGTTTTAAGATGATTTCATTGCATTGACTATGGCTCTTTACTTCATATTTTCTATCATGTCATCGTATGATTTAACTTGGTCATTGTATCTTATGTATATCCCTTTTCGCATGATATTGTAACCTATATGCATATTTCTCATACTTGGTATATTTTTGTACTAACGCATAAACATGCCTAAATTTTCTCCTAAGTGTAGGATTCGGCTCATCTCCATCCTCCCATGGCTAGTTGTTTGTGATAGAGACTTTGAAGATTTGGTGAGTCCTCATATGTTCAAGGACACAACCACATTTATCTTTCATGTTCTTTTCATTTAAGACTTATATGGGTTACGTCCCACTTTCATTCCATTTATGTATTAGATGGCTTTGGGACTATGTTTAGACTTCCGCTCTTTTGATGTAAATTGTCTTTTAAACTCTTATCTACTATTATCTTGTATGATGTATGCTATGTGGCTTGTATAGGGCCTTTCGAGGACTTGTACACCATGTCACGTCTAGGGGGTACATTAGGTCGTGACAATGAGAGGTTGGATGGCCGAGGGGCCATAAACTCTAGTTTCATAACTGGCGTGGATAAATTTATCCCATTTGCGTGTTCTCACCAAAATCGCATGAGTGGTGACAAAGTTAGATGTTCATGTAAAAAGTGTCACACTTTTAGATACTTGGATTTTGAAATTGTTAAACATCACCTTTATAAGACTGGATTTGTTGGTAACTATTTAGTTTGGAAGCATCAAGGGGAAAAATAAGTGATCAATGAGATTTTTTTTGGTAAAGATTTTTTATGGTAGTGCTCAACCTGAATTAGGATATGATAACCCATACCGACAAATGGTTTTAGGTTCTTCTGGTCCTAACTTTCTTCAGAGTTCAAGTTTGCAATATTTTATCAATATTGAACCTGAGTCATCTAATCCTTGTGAACCTTCAATGAATGAAGATCCTAATCCCGAGTCTCAAAAATTATATGATTTGCAACAAGTAGGTGATAAAAAATTATATCCCAGTGCTTCTCTCTCTTAACTTGTGGTTGTCTCTAGGATCTTAAATATTAAAATGGAGAACAATATGTCAACGAGAGGTTATAACACTACAACATTTTATGCCTAAGCCCATACTAAATCTAGACAACACTTGAAAAGTGTTGCCTAAATTAGTTTTTGATACGCTTTCAAAGCGTAGTCTTAATATTTAGCTTTTAGCCACAGAAATCTTTGAAAACATTTTTAAAATGCACTCTTTAAAATTATAGGCTATGCTTTATAAGTGTAGCTCAATGATAAATTAATGGACACCATTTAATTATGTATATAGATATGCTTTTAAGTGTGGCATTTCTATAATCCTAAAGACAACACTTAAAAAGTATGCTCTAATAATCTTAAAAAATATTTCAGCCCAAATAATTAATTCCCTCCATATGTATCTAAATCTCCCCCCAAATTTTATAAAGCCAAATATTTTACTCTAGGGTTTTGATAAACTATACAAACACCGAGAGGGATTTCTCTAGTAAACTCTTCTTGCTGAAATTGAATATCAGATTAATGCTTCAAGGAACAACGCTACAAGTAGCGAAGCTCTTCTCGGCGAAATTATAATTGAGTTAAAATGGGTTTACACTGCTAGTTCAAGCGAAATTTCTCTGGTAAGCACTTATTTTCTTCTTCTAAATTTTTCCAGTTCACTCTATTCGTGTTCCAGTGAATATTTATTCTTGATTTTTCAATTTTCATCTATCTGTGTTCCAATGAGATTTCCCCTTTTTTTTTCTTATTTTCTTTGTGTTTTTAGGCATGCATGACTATACTTGACACCATGGAAGTAGAAGCTATTGAAACCCATTTCAGATTTGGGCAAAGAAATAATTATTGGTCTTTGCCTATATCTTAAAAGGTTTTCTCTTTGTCCAAATCTTTGATGCATTTCTCTTTCCCTAAATAGTAGTTTTCCATATCAATGCCCAAAACAGAGATCTGCTAATGTTTTTAATTTGTTTTTTCCATTTTATTTCTTGTTATGAAAATCTTTGTATAAATGAATTTGATTTTGAATGAGTTGAATATGAAATTCATAAAATTGGTTTTGCTTCTAAGCATTTGAACCCGATCCTCTAGGTGGAGCTTGCTTATTCTCGCTTCCCTTGGCCGTGAGAGATGGACAATTCCTCATCTTGTGACCACTCTTTCCACAATTATAACAACCATCCGTACTAGCTAGATATCTACGCTCATGCTTTTTCCCACACTTGACACAAGGAGCCAATAAAAAACCACCATTTTTCCCTCCCTGACACTTGGGGTTAGACACCCCATCATTGTTGAACTTCGGAGGAGCATTGGATGAGCCTTGGCGGGAGAACCTTGTCACGACCCAGGGTAGCCCCTAGATGTAACACGACGTACAAGACCCCGAGAGGCCTCACACAAGCACTTAGCATACATAACATAAAAGATAATAGAGAAAAGAATTTCAAAGAGCATTATATAACAAAACAGCAGAAGTCTATAACTTATGTCTCAAGCCATCTAACATAAGAGAATAGAAATGAAGGTTAGGGACGCAGCCCAGTACAATATCCAAAAGCATAACGAAAAGCATGAAAAAGTAACAAGGTTAGGTCCTCGGACATAGGAGGCCTCACCAAGTCTTCATTATCACTGGATCTGACTAGCCATGAGTGGAATGAGAAGAACTGCTAAGTACAACATCAATAGAATCAATGTAGGCAAAAGTATGCGTCAGTACAATCAAGTACCAAGTATGATAGCAATGCATAAAAGGGCATATAAACCATGCTAGAATGACATATAATCATGCCATTTAATGGCCAAGCTAAAACATGATAGAACATAAGAAACATGAAGCATAAAACATGGCTGAGACAAGCTATTCATCTTTCCTTTACTTTACTTTAAACCATCATCATGAGAACACTTGTTCATTAACTTGTGGGGAAATAGCCTTAACCGACATATAAGACCATGTGAGCTATCAACATGGAATTCGGTGTCTGCCCCACACCAAAAAGTGGTGTCCTACTTGCCAAGGTAAGACCATGAACTGCTTAGATTGTGTCTATCATAGACCATCACCCTATGGTGGCACATAGGTTATGGGACATGGGTAATCGCCACTTGTCCACTTAGTACTAAGCATATTTCCCACGGAATCATCATAGTTCATTTTATCTTAGGTAGACATGGGTAATTGTCTTTTGTCTACATTAGGGAACATGGGTAATCGCCTCTTGTCCCTTCATAGAATACCTCCTTAAGAACATGGGTAATCGCCACTTGCTCTTCTATTAGTCATGATTTCATTATTAGTAGACATGGGTAATCGCCTCTTGTCTACATTAGGGAACATGGGTAATCACCTCTTGTCCCTTCATAGAATAGTTCACTAATCATGGATTCAAGCTTAGTTGAGCAAACCTTTCAAAAAGTTATGAATCATTACAGGTGAGAAAACCTTTCACCTTCATAGGTTGAGCATTACATGAGAAACCCTTTCACAACACAACAATTGCTCTAACATATCATAAATTTCATAAAACATGCATGAGTTCATAAGCTTCATATTTACATAGCGCATCATGCTCTTAACTAATAAATCATGAGTTCATAAGCTTCACCTCAAAACATGCAATTCAATGCAAGCTAATACTTAGAAAGCCATAAATCAAGGCAATTTATTCATAATTGAGGGAACCCACATAATAGAGGAAAATCATAAATTTTGGTTCATCATGCATCTTTTCATAAAATATCCTCTTTTCATCATTCATAGTCTTACATGAAATTCATAATTGATAATAATAATCCTTAACTCAATTCACAAAGAGTTCATGTAATTCATCTTTTCTCAATCAACCCCCAATCATAAGCATAATCATAAAATTGGGGGATACTTAGCATACGCTCATGGGATTCATCAAGTTACATGTAAATCACGCTAAATCGTGCAATAGCTTACTTTACCACGCTAGATTGTGCACTATCAACCATAACATCAACAATGGAAAACATAACGAAGAATCCATAAGAATTTGTCAAACCCTAACTCTCTTGGGCAAGACTATGCCTTGTAAACCTTAAGGAAAAGAGGACCCATTGGAGGAAAGACTCCAAATGGTAAATACTATCATACATCAATGCCAATGCCTTGAAATAAAAGGGGATTGATGACCTTGATGAGAACCCTAGCTCTCTTCTTCTCCTTCTTGTTCTTCTAGAGAGAGAAATATTTTTGGAGATGAGAGTTGGAAAATGAAGGGGTTAGGGCTTAGAAAATATAAATAGGGCAAAGGTTAAGAGGTAAAATCATCTAGAATAAGGAATAAACATTTAGGGAAAAAAGTCCAAAAAGCCCTTAAATAAAACTGTCGGGGCCAATCGACGGATAGGACCTACGGTCCGTACATCCACTAACTGACCGTCCAGCTCTTCCGTCAATCGATTCAGAAAGTTCGTTTGGACTGAAAATTTTGCTAAGTCTGGAAGGCATCTACGGAACCCATCTACGGCCCCTCAACTTAACTACGAGCTGTCCTGCTATTTCGTAGGTCAAGGTTCAGATACTCAAAATTCACTCCACCTATGATCCGTATATGGCCTCCGTTGTCACTTGCACAAGAAAAATTTTAAAACTGCATTTTTCCTTCTTTTCAGAAACTGGGGTGTTACAATATCTCCCCCTTGGAGACATTTGTCCACGAATGAGAACCTGGATATCCTGAGAAGGGCAATAGACTCTGAATAACAACCCAACCTAGCATGCAAGCATGTAAGTGCACATATCCGAGGAAGAAGCATCAACTCCAAGCTAAAGCATGCTCAATACAAAATTCATGAAAACTTTATGCAACTCATACTCAATGCACATAAATCATGCTAGACTCTTCATGAACATGCATAAATCAAGGAATCATGGAAATCAACTATGACACATGAGACAAAAGGAATGAACCATGAGGAGCTAGGTACCTCAAGCTAGAGGAGGATCGGAAGGAAAGAGATGAGGATAGCGGGACATCATATCAGCCTCGGCCTCGGACTCCCAAGTATCACCCTCAACTAATTGATTCCTCCAAAGAACTTTCACGAAAGAAACTTCTTTATTTCTCAACTTTCGGACTAGTCGGTCTAGAATCTTTACCGAAACCTCTTTATAAGAAAGGCTATCCTTAATGCCAAGAGTCTCTATTGGCACTACAGAGGTCGGATCACGAACACACTTTCTCAACAATGAGACATGGAAAAACGGATGCACTGATGCCAACTCATTAGGCAATTCAAGCTCATAGGCAACCTTACCAACACGCCTCAAAATCTGATATCGGCCAACATTACAGGGACTAAGCTTCCCTTTCTTCCCAAATCTCATTACACCCTTCATAGGTGAAATTTTCAAGTAAACCCAATCATCAACATCAAATTCGAATTCTCTTCTTCTAACATCGGCATAAGAATTTTGTTGACTTTGTGCCGTTTTCAGCCTTTCTCTAATAAGCCAAACTTTCTCGATAGCTTCATGCACTAACTCGGGGCCTATCAAAGAAACTTCCCAAATTTCAAACCAACCTATGGGAGATCTACACCTCCTACCATAGAGAGCTTCAAATGGAGCCATACCAATACTAGAATGGTAGCTGTTATTATAAGCAAACTCAATCAAAGGCAAATGATCATCCCAATTACCCTTGAAGTCAATTGCACAAGCTCTCAACATATCTTCCAAAGTTTGGATGGTACGCTCAGCTTGCCCATCGGTTTGGGGATGAAAGGCCGTGCTAAGTTTAACACGAGTACCAAGGCCCTTTTGGAAAGATTTCCAAAACTGAGAAGTAAACTGTGTACCACGATCAGAGATAATGGATAAAAGCACTCCATGCAACCTAACCATCTCCCTCAAGTACAACTTAGCATCATCCTCTGCCGAGTAAGAAACCTTGACGGGAATGAAATGGGCTGATTTCGTCATACGATCTACAACCACTCAAATCAAATCATACTGGCGCCGAGTGCGCGGCAAGCCAACAATAAAGTCCATGTTCACATCTTCCCATTTCCAAGTAGGAATGTCAATATCTTGTGATAGACCTCCCGGTCTTTGGTGTTCAACTTTCACCTGTTGGCAATTAGGACATCTACCCACAAATCCCGCAATGTCCTTCTTCATCCCATTCCACCAATAGATCTCCCGCAAGTCACGGTACATCTTGGTAGCTCCCGGGTGAATGGAATAACTAGAACCATGGGCCCTAATCAAGATTTTCCCTCTTAGGTTAACTACATTGGGAACACACACACGACCTTGATATCTGAGCACTCCATCTCCCTCTTGGGAGAAAGCCTCAACGGACTTCTTTAGCACCGCTTCTTTCAATTCGACTAGGTTCGGATCAAGATCTTTCTTAGCTTTCACATCCTGCACATAGGAAGATTTTGAACCATTGTGGACCATAACACCACCTTGGGTGGAATCAACTAATCGCACACCCAAATGAGCTAATCTATGAACATCACAAACTAGATCCCTTTTACCATCTTCAATATGGTCAACACTACCCATTGACATCCGACTAAGAGCATCTGCCACCAAGTTAGCCTTGCTAGGGTGATAGAGAACATTCATGTCATAGTCCTTTTGCTTAAATACATATTGCAAACTCTTATGGTCGATAAAAATGACACCATACAAGTAATGCTGCCATATCTTTAGAGCAAACACAACTGCCGCCAGCTCCAAATCATGAGTAGGGTAATTCTTTTCATGCACCTTTAGCTGCCTTGAAGCATAAGCAATGACTTTCCCATTTTGCATAAGTACACACCCTAACCCAATTCCGGAAGCATCATAATAGACCACAAACCCATCGGACCCTTCCGGTAGGGTCAACACCGGAGCCGAGGTAAGTCTATCTTTCAACTCTTGAAAACTCGCTTCACACCCTTCGGACCAAGTAAACTTAGCCCTCTTTTGAGTTAGAGCCGTCAATGGCGAAGCAATTGAAGAAAACCCTTCAACAAACCTCCGATAGTAACCGGCTAAACCCAAGAAACTAAGAATATCCGAAGGTGATAGAGATCTAGGCCAATTCTTAACCGCATTCGTCTTCTTAGGATCTACCTCGACACCTTTACAGGAAACAATGTGACAAAGAAGGCTACGGATCTTAACCAAAACTCACATTTCTCGAACTTAGCAAAGAGTTGTTGGTCCTTGAGAACTTGCAACACAATCCTCAAATGATCAGCATGCTCACTATCACTCCTTGAGTTAATCAAGATATCATCTATAAACACAATGACGAACATATCAAGGTATTGTCTAAACACCCGATTCATCAAATCCATGAATGTGGCCGGAGCATTAGTCAACCCAAAAGACATCACTAGAAACTCACAGTGCTCATATCTTGTCCGAAAAGATGTTTTCGGAATGTCATCATCCCTTACCTTCAATTGGTGATAGCCCGAACGAAGAGCAATTTTAGAGAAATAACTAGCCCCTTGGAGTTGGTAAAACAAATCATCAATTCTCGACAGAGGATACTTATTCTTGATAGTAATCTTATCAATTGGCGGTAGTCAATACACATACGGAGTGACCCATCTTTCTTTCTAACAAACAAGACCGGAGCACCCCACGGAGAAATACTTGGTCGGATGAAGCCCTTATCTAACAAATCTTTCAATTGCTCTTTTAGTTCCTTATGTTCTGCCGGAGCCATTCTATAAGGAGGAATAGAGATAGGTTGCGTATCAGGGAGAAGGTCAATACCAAAGTCTATTTCCCTCTCTGGAGGAACACCGGGTAAATCATCAGGGAATACTTCTGAAAATTCATTAACAACGGGGACTGACTCAAGAGTCGAGGTTTCAAAATTCACATCCCTCACCCAACAAGATGGTACATGCAACCCTTAGAAATCATCTTTCTAGCTTGCAGATAAGAAACAAATTGACCCTTAAGTGAAGAATTTTCCTCTTTCGACTCTAGGATAGGCTCATCTAGAAATTGGAACTTGACCATTTGGGTCCTACAATCAATAGAGGCATAACAAGAATGCAACCAATCCATCTCGAGGGTCACATCGAAGTCTAGCATATAAAGCTCTACAAGATCCACATGAGTGACTCTATGGAATAAAGAGACGAAACAATTTCTATGGACTCTCTTAGCCACAATAGATTCACCAATAGGAGTAGAGACACGGAATGAATCTAACAACACATCCGGAACAACATCAAACTTCATAGCTACATAGGGCGTCACAAAAGACAACGTAGCACCTGGATCAAGCAAAGCATAAACATCAAAGTGGAAGATTTTCAACATACGGGTAATCACATCAGGAGAACCCTCTTGCTCATGATGGGCCTGAAGTGCATAGAACCGGTTTTGCTTTTGATTTTCACTAGAACTTGCTGGATTTTGGGGTTGAGCCTTTCGATGATTTTCTCCTCCCTTCTTAGCAGCCAAGGGACAATCCCTTACTTTATGACCCGTTCTACCATATCAAAAAAATGCATTCAAACCGGCTAGACAAGTACCCTCGTGTTTCCTCCCACACTTGGCACAAGTAGGCAATGAGGAGCCACTACCATTTCCTCTTTGAGGCTTAGGGTTAGACACCCACTCTTGGTTGAACTTAGGAGGGGCATTGGAAGGCCCTTGATTAGACAACCTTTGTCTAGGCTTAAAATGACCATGTCCATCGGACCTTGACTGAGAGAAACCACCATCACCGGTCTTAGCCCTCTTGAAG
Source organism: Solanum appendiculatum (assembly GCA_018342035.1). Classification (NCBI taxonomy): domain Eukaryota; kingdom Viridiplantae; phylum Streptophyta; class Magnoliopsida; order Solanales; family Solanaceae; genus Solanum; species Solanum appendiculatum. The sequence goes on from JAGDQO010000087.1 coordinate 101,124, forward strand.
TTCCTATACATTTCCTTGAGCTTCTCTTCCTCTATTTGTTGTGGATGAATCATGAGGCGAGAAATATCCATATCATTAATAAGCATGGTGTTACGACACTCCTTGACCACCATTTCGGACACTCTAAAAACAAATTTGCTCATTCTTCGCCTAGGATCGGCAACTATGGAAGGAGCGTATCGAGCCAACTGTGTGAACTTCGAAGCATACTCTTTCTCACCCATACTCCCTTGATGAAGGTTGATGAACTCGAGTACCTTCGCCTCCCTCATCTCAAGGGGAAATAATCTATCGAGGAAAGCACCCTTGAATTTCTCCCACTCCAGAGGACCTTCCTCAACCGCCATCTCACTCTTCCATTGGTTGTACCAAATTTGAGTGACACCCTTGAGTTGGTAGGCTGCCAATTCCACCTTTTCTGTCGGTGACACTCCCATGATCATCAACACTTTATAAACCTCGTCAATAAACTCTTGAGGATCTTCCTCCACGTTAGAACCGTGAAACTCCGGAGGGTTCATCCTGGTGAAGTCCCTCACTCTGACGCCGCTGTACCCACATTTGTGTTCACGGGAGCCGCAACCTCCCTATTGGCTTGAGCCATCACGGCATGGGCCAACACATGGAAAGCAGCCCTGAACTCCGCATTGGTTACTTGCTCGGCCAAAGGATCGGCCGAAACTTGAGGAGCTTGAGGAGGAGTTTCTTGCTCTTCACTTTCTCTCGCATTCCTTCGAGTATAAGCTCTTCGAGACGCCATATCCTGAAACATGTAGGATAGGGATTAGGAGAGAGGGGCATATAGAGGAACACTCTATGCACGACTTAAGGATGATGAAGAAGTGGGGTTTCCAAATCATCTAGTAGCCTCTCATTCATAAATGTGGCGTGTTTCACACTCATGAACAAGACTCTACTCGACGTGGCTTATGAGACATCCTAGAATCTTTCTAAACCCTTGTGCTCTGAATACCAAGTTTGTCACGACCCAAGGTAGCCCCTAGATGTAACACCGCGTACAAGACCCCGTGAGGCCTCACACAAACCCTTAGCATACATAACATACGAGATATTAGAGAAAATAATTTCAAAGAGCATTATACAACAAAACAGCGGAAGTCTACAACTTATGTCTCAAGCCATCTAACATCTAACATAAGAGAATAGAAAGGTTTGGGACGCAGCCCAGTACAATATCCAAAAGCATATTGAAAAGCATAAAAAAGTAACAAGGTTAGGTCCTAATACATAGGGGGCCTCACCAAGTCTTCACTATCACTGGAACTGACTAGCCACGAGTGGAATGAGAAGAACCGCCAAGTCCTACATCAATAGAATCAATGTAGGCAAAAGTATGCGTTAGTACAATCAAGTACCAAATATGATAGCAATGCATAAAAGGGCATATAAACCATGCTAGAATGACATATAATCATGCCATTTAATGGCCAAGCTAAAACATGATAGAACATAAGAAACATGAAGCATAAAACATGGCCAAGACAAGCTATTCATCTTTCCTTTACTTTACTTTAAACTATCATCATGATAAAACTTGTTCATTAACTTGTGGGGAAATAGCCTTAACCTACATATAAGACTATGTGAGCTATCAACATGGAATCCGGTGTCTGCCCCACACCGAAAAGGGGTTCCTACTTGCCAAGGTAAGACCATGAACTGCTTAGATTGTGTCTATCATAGACCATCACCCTATGATGGCACATAGGTTATGGTACATAGGTAATCGCCACTTGTCCACTTGGTACTAAGTATATTTCCCACGGAATCATCATAGTTCATTTTATCTTAGGTAGACATGGGTAATCGCCTCTTTTTTACTCTAGGGAACATGGGTAATAACCTCTTGTCCCTTCATAGAATAGCTCCTTAAGAACATGGGTAATCGCCACTTGTTCTTCTATTAGTCATGATTTCATTATTAGTATTCATGGGTAATCACCTCTTGTCTACATTAGGGAACATGGGTAATCGCCTCTTGTCCCTTCATAGAATAGTTCACTAATCATGGATTCAAGCTTAGTTAAGCAAACTTTTCAACAAGTTATGAATCATTACGGGTGAGAAAACCTTTCACCTTCATAGATTGAGCATTACATGAGAAACCCTTTCACAACTCAACAATTGCTCTAACATATCATAAATTTCATAAAATATGCATGAGTTCATAAGCTTCATATTTACATAGCGCATTATGGTCTTAACTAATAAATCATGGGTTCATAAGCTTCACCTCAAAACATGCAATTCAATGCAAGCTAATACTTAGAAAGCCATAAATCAAGGCAATTTAGTCATAATTGAGGGAACCCACATAATAGAGGAAAATCATAGATTTTGGTTCATCATGCATCTTTTCATAAAATATCCTCTTTTCATCATTCATAGTCTTACATGAAATTCATAGTTGATAATGATAATCCTTGACTCGATTCACAAAGAGTTCATGCAATTCATCTTTTCTCAATCAACCCACAATCACAAGCATAATAATAAAATTGGGGGATACTTAGCATAAGCTCATGGGATTCATCAAGTTACATGTAAATCACGCTAAATTGTGCACTAGCTTACTTTACCATGCTAGATCGTGCACTATCAACCATAACATCAACAATGGAAAGCATAACGAAGAAACCATAAGAATTTGTCAAACCCTAACTCTCTTGGGCAAGACTATGCCTTGTAAACCTTAAGGAAAAGAGGACCGATTGGAGGAAAGACTCCAATTGGTAAATACTATCATACCTCAATCCCAATGCCTTGAAATAAAAGGGGATTGTTGACCTTTATGAGAACCCTAGCTCTCTTCTTCTCCTTCTTGTTCTTCTAGAGAGAGAAATATTTTTGGAGATGAAAGTTGGAAAATGAAGGGGTTATGGCTTAGAAAATATAAATAGGGCAAAGGTTAAGGGGCAAAATCATCTAGAATAAGGAATAAACATTTAGGGAAAAAAGTCCAAAAAGCCCTTAAATAAAACTGTCTGGGCCAATGGACGGATAGGACCTACGATCCGTACATTTACTGACGGACAGCCCTGCTCTTCCGTCAATCGATTCAGAAAGTTCGTTTGGACTGAAAATTTGGCTAAGTCTGGAAGGCATCTACGGAACCCATCTACGGCCCGTCAACTGAACTACGAACCGTCCTGGTATTCCGTAGGTCAATGTTCGGAAACTCAAAATTCATAAAGCTGGCAAGGCCATCGACGGTTCCCATCTACGGCCTGTCACTCCTCCTACGGTCCGTAGATGGCCTCATGTCAACACTGGCACCAAAAAAATTTTAAAACTGCATTTTTCCTTTTTTTCAGAAACTGGGTGTTACAAACCTTTGCCGAAATCTAGGACGACCATGCCCATTGGACCTTGCATGCGAAGAGTTATCATTTCCGGTCCTAGCCCTCTTGGTCTCCCTAGACCTTTCCCCAAGCTTTTCTTCTTCAATTTGTTCGGCATAAACCATGAGGCGAGAAATATCCATGTCATGCACAAGCATGGTGGTGCAGCACTCTTTCACTAACATATCGGACACTCCCGACACAAATTTGCTCATTCTTGCCCTTGGGTCGGCAACTATGGACGGAGCATATCTAGGCAATTGTGTGAACTTCAATGCATACTCTTTCACACTCATATTTCCTAGTCGAAGGTTGATAAACTCAAGCACCTTAGCCTCTCTTTCTCAAGATGGAAGAACCTATCAAGGAAAGAAACCTTGAATTTCTCCCAATAAAAGGGACCCTTATTAACCTCCCTCTCACTCTTCCATTGATTGAACCAAATCTGGGCAACACCTTTGAGTTGATAAGCAGCCAACTCTGCCTTTTCTTTCGGCGTCACACCCATGATCATCAACACTTTGTACACTTCATCAATGAATTCTTGAGGATCTTCCTCAACCTTAGAGCCATGGAATTCCGGAGGATTCATCCTCGTAAAGTACCTCACTCTTGATGCCGCTGTACCCACATTTAGGTTCATGGGAGCCACCACCTCTCTATTGGTTTGAGCCGTCACGGCTTGAGCCAACACTTGGAAAGTAGCCCTAAACACCGCATTGGTCACCTGTTCCGCCAAAGGGTCGGCCGGAACTTGAGAAGCTTGAGGAGGAGCTTCTTGTTCCACATTCTCTCCCATATTTCTTCTAGAGTAAGTTCTTCCGGTCGCCATATCCTGAAACGCGTAGGATAGGGATTAGGAGAGAGATATAAAGAGTTAAACTCTATGGGACGACTTATGAGTAATGAAAGAAGTGGAATTTCTTAAACGTCTTATAGCCTCTCAATCATAAATGTGGCGCACTTCACACTCATGAACAAGACTCTATTCGACGCGGCTTATGAGACATCCTTGGATCTTTCTAAAACCTCACGCTCTGAATACAAAGTTTGTCACAACCCAGGGTAGCCCCTAGATGTAACACGGCATACAAGACCCCGAGAGGCCTCACACAGGCCCTTAGCACACATAACATACAAGATAATAGAAAAATAAAAGTTCAAAAGAACATTTTATATCAAAACTTTACTTAAAATAGCGGAAGTCTACAACTCATGTCTCAAAGCCCTCTAATATCATAGAATACGTATAAAAGTGGTAGGGATGCAGGCCAATAGAATATCCAATACTAAAAAGAAATGACATGAAAATAAGAACAACTCGGCCATGTCCTCGGATGGATGAGGAATCACCAAGTCTTCTACCCAACTCTAAGTCAATGCTTTAGTCACGAGTGGATGGTAAATTGCCACGTCCTACACCAAAGAAGTTATGTAGGAAAGAGTATGCGCTAGCACAATTAAGTACTAAGTATGACATCAATGCACATAAACACATAAATCATGCTAGAGACAGACATAATCATGACATGCAATGGCTATGCTAAAAACATGATAAACATGAGAAACATGAAACATAAAGAATATATCAAGGCCAAAGCAAGCTAAATCATCTTTCCTTCTTTTGTTTACTTCATCATGAGAACACTTGTTCATTAACTTGTGGGGAAAAGCGTTAACCGACATGTAAGACCATGTGAGCTATCAACACAGAATTTGGTGTCTACCCCACACCGAAAAGGGGTATCCTACTTGCCAAGGTAAGACCATGAACTTCTTAGGTTATGTAGATACACTAGCTAATGTCTACTTAAAGACAACATCCTATGGTGGCAACATATTTTATGGGATAGAGATTGCTTTAGGAGACTCAGCCTCAACTAATGAGAGAGTTCCATCTAGAAAACTTGGCCTCTACTAATGGGAGAGCTTTCTCTAGAAGACCTGGCCTCTACTAAGGGGAGGGCTTCTGTCTCAATATTCAATAAGTGCTAAGCATAATTCCCACGGATTAGTCATTAACATATTAATATCATCAAATATGAAAAGGTACAACTAGGGTTACCAATTAAAGCTAAAATCATGCTTATAGATATTCATCTTTTATGGACCTTGTCCAACTTACATCATTAGAATAGCTCCTTAAGAACATGGCTAATCACCTCTTTGTTCTTCTTTTATCATAATGGGAGAATTACGTGAGAAAACCTTTCACTGCTCGACCATAGTATCATCATATCATAACTTTGGTACTTTACTGTCAAAGCACCCTTAATTAATCATGCTCATATTTCATAGTTCATAGAGTTCATATGGGTTCATGCAAGTTAAACTCATATCATGCAATTCAATGCAAGCTCATGCTTAGAAAGCCATAATTAAGACAATTTACCCATACTTGAAGGAACTCACATAATAGAGGAAAATCATTCTTTTGACTTGATCATGCTAAATTCATAAGATCATCCTTAATTAATTCATAATTCATGCTTGATTTCATAGAGAATTCATAAACTTCATCAAATCATAACTCAACCCAACAATCAAAGCATAGATTATCAAATTGGGGAGAATTAGCTTAGGATCATGGGGGTTCATGCAATCTTTACATAAAATCATGTAATTCACGCTAGTTCATGCACTAAGTTACTTTATCACGCTAAATCGTGCACTAGGAATCATAAAATCAATAATTGGAATCATAATTGAAGAACCCATAATGATTGATCACAAACCCTAATTCAATTGGGTTAGAGTAAACCTTTGAAATCATGAAGAAAAGGAAGGGCCCATTTGAGGAAAAGACTCCTAATGGTGAATACTATCATACCTCAAAGCAATCCACAAGAAATTGGAGAAATTTGAAGGTCTTCAATGGAGGATTCAAGCTCCTTCTTTTTCCTTGAGAGTTGAGAGAGTTTCTTTTTAGAGAGAGAAATATTTGATAGAGGAAAATTTTGGAATGAATTAGAATCAAAGGAATTAGGCTTAGAAAGTATTTATATGTCTAAGATTAAGGGTATAACCGACTTAGCTTAATAGGTAATATATTAGGAAAAAGACCAAAAATCCCTTAATTAAAAACAATCGGGGCCTATTGACGGATAGGATCTACGGTCCGTACATCAATTGACGGACCGTCCTGCTCTTCCGTCAATTGATTTAGAAATTTCATTTTGGGCTAAAAATTTGGCCAAGTCTGGAAGGCATCTACGGAACCCATCTACCGCCCGTCAACTAGACTACGAACCGTCCTGCTGTTCCGTAGGTCAAGGTTCAGAAACTTGGAAATCCTCAAATTTCTCAGTGCCATTGACGGTTCCCACCAACGGCCCGTCAATCCATCTATGACCCGTAGGTGGCCTCCTTAGGTTACTGTCTTCAGGTGAGTTCTGCATTTTAAAATCCTTTGGGAGCTTGGGGTGTTACAGAAAGGGCTTTACGTTCTATTGAGAAACATCTGGCATTGGCTTGTGTTGTATATTGATGCAGCGAGGCCAGGTCATTGCTTGTGCGTCGAGGCAGCTTAGGCTTCATGAGCGCAACTACTGCAATACTGACTTGGAGTTGGCGATGGTAGTTTTTGCACTTAAGATCTTGGGGCACTACATGTACGGAGTTCATTGTGAGATTTACACTAATCACATGAGTCTTTAGTACATCATTAGCCAGAAGGACCTTAATTTAAGGCAACGTCACTGGATTGAGCTTCTGAAGGTCTATGACCTCTCTATTCTCTGCGATCCATGGAAGGTGAATATAGTAGCTGATGCCGTGAACCAGAAGGCACCGAGTATAGGTAGTCTAGCCTTCTTATCTATGGTGGAGCGACCTTTAGCTTTGGACATTTAGTCCTTAGCTAATCAAATGGTTTGGTTGAATATCTCAAATTCTATGTGTGTTTTAACCTATGTGGGAGTTCAGTACTCTCCACTTGTTCAGATACATAGCCATCAGTTTGAAGACGAGGCCTTGGTGGCACTTCGAGATAGGGTGTTAGCGGGTAATATCGGTCAGGTTACCTTAGATTCATACAGGGTTTTTGAGTTTTGCAGGCCGTATTTGTGTTCGAAGAGTTGGGGTTTAGTCAGCTGATACTTTATGAGGCCTATGATTGTAGATACTCTATCCATCCGGGTAGTGTGAAGATGTATCGTGACTTGAGGCAGCATTACTGGTGGGGCAGCATGCGGAGAGATATTACAGACTATGTTTCATGTTTTCTTAGTTTTCAGTAGGTGAAGGCTGGGCATTTCAGGCTTAAGGGTAAGTTTCAGAGATTAACCATTTCGGAGTGGAAGTTGGATCGCATCAGCAGGATTTTATGGTTGGATTGTCTAAGACTTCTAGAGGTGTTGATAGTATTTGGGTCATCGTTGATCGATTGACCAAGTCAGCACACTTCCTCCCTGTTAAGTCTTTATTCAGCACTGAGAGATTGGCCCGTATCTACATTTGTGAGGTGGTTCATCTACATGATGTGGCTATTTCTTTTATAATCAGTTCAGAGTGCTCAGTTTACTTCTAGCTTCTGGAGGAATTTTCAGGATTTGTTGGGCACTCACATTGACCTTAGCAAATCCTTTCACCCACAGAGTGATGGTAAGTCGGAGCATACCATTTAAGTTATTGAGGATATGTTGCGGGCTTGTGTTTTTGAGTTTGGAGGTCAGTGGGACTAGTTCTTACCTTTGGTAGAGTTTGTGTACAACAACAACTACCATTCTAGTATTCAATTGGCCCCGTTCGAGTCCTTTTATGGTCGACATTATTGCTCTTCAGTGGATTGGTTTGAGTCTACAGTGCCTAGACTACGTGGTAAAAACCTGATTCTGGATATACTTCGGACAGCTCAGAGTAGGCATAGGAGTCATGCTAATCATAGGCAGTGGCCATTGAGATTCTAAGTTCGTGATAGAGTGTTTCTCTATGTGTCACCCATGAAGGGTGTGATGAGGTTTGGGAGACGGAGCAAGCTTAGCCCTAGGTATATTGGGCCTTTTAAGATCCTTCAGACAATTGGAGAGGTTGTATATGAGTTTGCTTTGCTTCTGATGTTCTCAGCTATTCACCTAGTCTTTCATGTATCGATGATGCACTGGTATGTTCCAGAAAAGTCTCATGTGCTTCAGTATGATATACTAGAGTTGAATTATCGCTTGACCTTCGTGGAGGAGCTAGTTAAAATTCTAGCCAAAGATGTGCGGCGATTGCATTTGAGAGCTATTACTGTGGTTAAGGTCTATTGAGAGCATCGTGTAGTTGAGGAGGCTACCTGGGACACCGAAGGAACATCTTGACTCTTACTTTCACGGATAAAAGTATAGGGATGGCAATGGGGCGGGGCGGATGCGGGGTGGGTTTAAGGTGGTGCGAGGCTGGAGGGATACAGGGCGGATTAAAGTGGGTTTTTTAAAACAATTCGAGGCGGTGCGGGTTACAGGTATATGTGATTTTATGTGGGTTCAAACATAATTTTAACTCTTTTCATGTTATAAGACTGAAGAAACATTAATTATTAAGACAATTTATTTAAAACTACTAAATTATTCAAGATACTAAATGAAAAGTATACAATAATAAATAATACAATTTCTTACATGTTTCCCAATTGACCTCTAAAAACTAAATTTTAAAATCATTATCTATTCAATTACTACAACTTAATAAAAAATGAATTTATTTTATGAATTTTATTTTTAATATCAAACTTAACTAGAAAAAGAAAATATTAAAAAACTTATGAGGGGTGTGTTCTTGCGGCACGGGTCTATGTGGGGCGGATTGAAAATAAAAAAAGTTGTTATGTGGGGTGGATTAAAAATTTTACGAATTAAGCTCAACCCGCCCCGACCCCGCCACGCACCGCCCCATTGCCTTCCATACGAAAGTCCTTTTTAGTAGTGGATGTTTTAATGACCTTCAGGTCATTTCTGTGTTTATGACTCCTTTTGTTCATTTGGGTTTTGTGTTAGTTTTAGTGTTTTGGAGCTTTTAAACCTTGAAAGGTTAGTTTTGATAAAAAAGTTCAAGAAGATGACCTCAAAATCTAATTTTGACCATTCCATCGGTTCCGGACAGGTCATTTTAGGCTAGTTGCATGGTCGGCATGACTCGCGCGGCTTTCACTGCGAGTCACTGCAATTAGGCATTTTAACTTTCTAGTTAAGGCCTATGTTTTACTTTAGTCAACATTCTGAGTAAGCAAGCTCGGATGAGAATTTTGTCAGTGCGGTTAGCTCTGCAATGTTGAGTTTGGTCTAGAATGACCCTTCGTTTGGATCTCGAGGGTTCCGAGCTAATTCTAAACCCCCTTGTGGATTTTTGCATAAAATGGTGTTTGGGATTGGCACCCACTGTTTGTTGAGATGACCTCATATGATATTTTGAATGCTCCGTTGTTTCTTGAATATCGAATTTTGTCGGGTTGCATATGTCATTTGTGTGCAGAGGGTTCCAACTGAATTTTAATGACCTTGCCAAAGAATTCAGAGTTTAAGCAACCAGCTAAATAGTTGATATCTGCTGCTGGCTTTTAACGACCAGAATTCAGACTTTTTGCGACCAGATCTCGGCTATTTCTATTGCGACTTTGCACCTTCAATTCTTATTTTCAAAAGGTGATTTCTCCCTCATCCAATCTCCGATTTGAGTGATTGGAAGTCTTGTGTGATCATTTGGAGCGTGGCTAATTGGGTTTGTGATTAGAATTTTTTTAAGAACCATCGTTTGAGAAGAATTTGAACTTGAAGCTGCTGCCTTTGCTGGATTTTGTTGTTAATTTTTCATGGTGTTGTTGTGGCTGTTTTCGGGCCTCGGATAGTGTTCAATTTAGGAACACATGTTCGAGGGACCTCTTGACGGAGTCAATTTAAGAAATTCTAGTGCGGGTCCTTCAATTTCCATTTGACTCTAAAATTGGTCCACCTCGGTTTTATGTGTTTTTAGTTTGTAAACGACCGTAATTACGTTATGATCCTATTTTTGATAGAGTGGTACATTTGGTGGCTATTTGGAAAGGAAAAGGTTTAGCTTAGTGATTTGGAGTGCGCATGGTCGACCTATTGATAGGCTACGACTTCCGTTCTTTAAGAATGAGCATGGACGTGTAAATTCATGATGATTAGTGTTAATGGGGGCGGGTACATAGTTATTCCTTCTTTTCTTCTGAGAAACCATGTTTGAGGATTTATCGATACTTTTGCGAGGTAGTACCATGCTAGTGGGGGTTGTATGTGTGTTGCAACAGTCTATGTGATTTACTTGTATTATTATGTGTTTTCTGAAGCATGTTTAGCCTTAGTCTAGGATAGACTTGTGATGCCTTAGACCAGCGAGCGTTGTAGCTTTATTATGTTTCTGACATTACTTCAGACGGACTAGGTCCTTGTAGACTTGAATAGCAAACATGAGTCTAGTAGTATGAGCCTTAGTTTAGGCGTTTGAGCAGCTTGTTAGACCATCTTTCTTCTCTCCATATCTCTGCATCTCTGATGTGTTACCGGAAGTTGTGTACTGTCTCAATCTTGGGATATTTCAGGCATGGAGCCTTTAATGATTCTTTGGAATTTGACGTCAATCCACGGTGGTTTTGACCCTACTTGAGATCCTCTACGGAGTCGACACGCCCTCAGGTCACTCTTGCTAGCTAGGCTGTCATGACCCAGTGTAGCCCCTAGATGTAACACGGTGTACAAGACCGCGAGAGGCCACTTACAAGCCCTTAACATACATAACATACAAGATAATAGAGAAACAAGAGTTCAAAAGAGCATTTTGTATCAAAGCTTAACTCAAAACAGCGGAAGTATACAACCCATGTCTCAAAGCCCTCTAATATCATAGAATACAAATAAAAGTAATAGGGACGCAACCCAATACAGTATCCAACATAAGGAAAGACATCAAAGTAAAATCCCACAAGGTTATGTCCTCGGATCGATTAAGACTCACCAAGTGTTCTTCTCATCTCTAAGTTAATGCTCTAGCCACGAGTAGGACAGCTGCCATGTCCTACACAAAAAAGTTGATGTAGGCAAGAGTATGCGTTAGCACAATAAAGTACTAAGTATGATAACAATGTATATAAACTGAGATATAAACATGACATGCAATTGGCCAAGCTAAAAATGATAAGGCATATAAGCAAATCGCATAAAGCATAAACCATGGCCAAAGCGAGCTAAATCATCTTTCTTTAATTCTTTTTTTCTTTACTTTACTTTTAGTAACCCATGCACCATTGTGCAAGCTGAAGTGTGGGAAAAGCCTTAAACCGATCTGTAGACCATGAATAACTAAACATGGAATCCGGTGTCTGCCCTACACCGAAAAAGGGCCATTCTACTTGCCAAGGTAGAATCCTGAACCATAGCCTACGTGGATCCACTAGCTAAGCTGATATAATATGGGCCTATTAAAGACCACCTATGGGGGCACATAGGCATAGGACCTATGGGGACTTGTCACCCGTCCACTCTGTTCTATGCATAATTCCCACTATACAATCATAAATATTGATATCCATGGAAAGGCATAGCTGGGGTTGCCAATTCAAGCTAAACTTAACTTCATTGAGTGTTTCTTCTTTCATGGACTTGTCCAAGCTTACACCCCTAGAATAGCTTCTTTAAGCTCTTGATTCAATTTTAGTTAAGCAAACCTTTTAACAAGTTATGAATCCTTTACATGTGAGAAAACCTTTCACAAGCTTAGGTTGAGCATTATATGAGAAAACCCTTTCAAGATTCAACATCAACATATCATAGATTTCATATAAAATATGCTTGATTCTATAAATCTCTTTCTTCATGATTCTATCATGCTTTTTCTTCATAGCTAATGGGTTCATATTGCCTTTATTTTAAACCATGCAATTCAATGCAAGCTAGCTCTTAGAAGTCATAATCAAGGCAATTTAGTCATACTTGAAGTAAACCACATAAAAGAGGAAAATCATGCTTCTTATTTGAACATGCTAAATTCTTGCACTTAACCTCAATTCATGATCAATTTCATAGATGATCCCTCAATTTCATCAATTCATATCTCAACCGAACAATCAAGGCATAGATTATCAAATTGGGGAGAATTTACTTGGGATCATGGGGGTTCATGCAATAATTACAATTAGACATGTAATTAACGCTAGATCGTGCACTAAATTACATTACCCATGCTAGATTGTGCACTACAAAGCATTAAATCAGTAATTGAACTCATACTAGAAGAACCCATAACAATTGATCAAATCCTAGCTTACTTGAAAGGAATTGAACCTTGAAATTCATGAAAAAAAGGGAGGGCCCAATGGAGAAAGCAACTCCATTGGTCAATACCATCATACCTTAGCAAAGCCCACTAGAAATTGGAGGAAATTGGGTGATCTTCAATGGAGGACTTAGTTTCTTCTTCTTCCTTGAGCTAGAGAGGATTTCTTTTAGAGAGAGAAATATTTGAGGGGCGAATTAGGGAATGAGTTAGAATGAAGTGGTTTAGGTATAGAGAACTGTATATAGGACCTTCATGAAGGGTAAAACCGACTTAGTTAATTAAGGAATTAACTAAAGGAAAGACCAAAAGGCCCTTAATTAAAAACTATCGGGGCCCATCTACGGTCAGGACGTACGATCCGTACATCTGTTGAAGGACCGTCCTGTTGAACAGTCAAAAGATTTAGAGAGTTGGTATCTGGGGACCCTACAATGACGGTTTCAATCTACGATTGGTAGGTCCATATACGGACCGTACACCTCAACCGTGGATCACAGCCTGAGGTTTAAGAATTTAATCATGTCTGGGGGTCATCTACGGTTACTTTCTACGGACCGTCAACTGACTCACGATCCATTCTGCTACTCTGTAGATCACACTTCAGAGACTGAGAATTACTAAAATTGACAGAGCCATTGACGGCTCCTCATTTAAAGCCCATCAACCTGACTACGGCCCGTAAGTGACCTGTGTAGGTCACTGCCTAAAGGTAAATTCTGCATTTTCATTCCTTGGAAAGCTGGGGTATTACATAGGTGTCTTATACCCTTGGGAGTGGATTGGGTGGCTTGGTGGCCTTGATATCTGAGATCCTCTATAGAGTCAACACGCCCCCAGGTCACTCTTGATAGTTGGGTGACTTACGCCCTAGGGAGTGGACTGTTTAGCTAGGCAACCTAGATTTGTTGTCACTCTTGCTAGCTGAGCAACGAGTTGACTTGTTTCTTGATTCATGGTTAATTGGGTTGGGAGCCCGACTGATGTTCTTGAATAGGATTTGGATTACTCTTCTTTCTTGTAATCTTAGCTATTTTGTGAACCTATTGGTCCTATAGGGGTCCATTTGGATTTTTATTTAAACTTGCGCATGAGTGTACCTTCTGGGCATATGGGGTCTTGTCAGGCTTAGTTTAGTTGTACATAGATTTACATTCGGTATTCTCGTTTGCTTCCTTTCTTTTCCACTTTGACCTTTGTTTGTGTCTAGGTTCTCTCTTCTCAGATTGCTTTTACCTTTATTGCTTAGTCAGCCTATGATGCCTACTGAGTACCTTTATTTTGGTACTTATGCTACACTGTATCTTTTTCGTGATGTAGGTCTTAGTACCAGCTACCAGAAGTGATCGATTGTGCCATCTTTTACAGCTTGTGGATATCGGAGATGAGGGTGAGCACTTTGTTTCTTGGACCAGCCTGTCTCCTTATGTACTTATGTTAGCTACTCTTTTGCCCTGAGACGGCTTGTTGTGGTCCACTTTTGGAACTTTTATTTGTTCACAATATACAAATCTGTACTCATGACTTCTCGGTTCATGGAGGGTTTCTTGTATATATAGTTTTGGTTTGCTTTACTTTTGTCTCTTTTCTTATTTTTAGTGTTATTTATGTTTAAGTTCTACCTTTGTACCCTTTACTTCTCGCTCTGGGTATGGGTTGGCTTACCTACTGGTGGGTTATAGTAGGTGTCATCATCACTCGGGAAGTCAGATCGGGATATTAACTTTATATTTCAAGTGAAAGTAATTTCAAAACTCAGTGTGATGAGGTGAAAAAACTCTACGCTAACCCGAAAAGTTGATTTTCACCATATTACTTCTTCTATTATCTCTAAAATTAGTAGTTTGTGATAAGTTATCTTTTACTTTGCTCTCATGATTGAAGGTCAATCAAAAAATAATATCCTCCAAAAAATGAAGTAATATCTAATTCCAAGGTAAGATTATCTTCTATGGCTTTGATATTGCCATAAGTTTCTGTTGCGTAAATATCGTGGATTAACTAGTACACATACACAAACAAAGAAAATACAGAAGAAGAATAACACAAATATTTAATGAGGTTCGGCTAGGCCTACTCCTCCCAGCAAAAGCACAGAGAATTTTCCACTATGAAAGAAAGAGAAAAAGTTTTACAATGCTTTAGAATCCCCAACTACATACACAATATATAGATCCCAAATAGTCCCAATCCTATAAGGAAAAGGTTTCCCAATCCTACAAGGACAATATTGTCGTTTTCCAAATCTATAAGGACAAAGGGTCTCCTAAGCCAATAGGGATTATGAGTTTCCTAAAATAAACAAGGAAAAAATTCAAGACATAATGAACAAATCTTCCCCTTGGCTTGAATTCCTTTCATTAATTGAAATAATGTCTCTCTGCCTTGCTCTTAGCCCTTCAAAAGGCTTATTAAGTACAATTCACACCAATGAAGTCTAGGCAAAGCCTAAACTTATTGGTCCAAACCGTCTTGGTTATCATATCTCCTTGATTATCATTTGTAGACATTTTCTTCACATCAACAACCCTTTTAGATACAACTTCTCGGATAAAATGATATTTGACAACCTGTTGTCCCCTTGTCAATAAACAAAGCTTCCATGTTTGATATATTTGAAGAGACTCAATCTCTTCACCCATGGTCTAATTTTGAACTAGAAATAGCCTCTTTGTAGCTATCAGGCTCAAACGTGTCAATGGTCTTTGCAACTGATAAAACAAATTCTATAAAATTTGCATATCCTAATAGATTTTCATCAACCTCGTTTGCAAATCTTTTTGGTTGATTGATCACTCTCTTTTTCCTACCTGTTTCATTGCTATATGATTGTTGTTGCATAGTGCATCATGATTATCATCTTGATTAATGTCTTGGACCTTCTCCACTTTTGAACTATTGGGCTGATCTAGTGGAGATTCAACTTCTAGCTCTATGCGGTCGCTAACATTGTGATCTATTTATGCTATTGCCTTTTTCTTTTTACTGTCCAATGAGTCATATTCATTGAATATCACTTCCCTGCTAATAATTCACCCCAAAGTCTTTTGATTTGCGCACCACAATCTATAAACCTTTCACTCCAGCTGCATAACCTAGAAATATGCACTACTTTGCCCGCGGCTCAAGTTTTCCATCCCTTACATGAGCATAAGAAGGACAACCAAATATTCTTAAATTTGAATAATCAGCATGCGAACTGGACCAAACTTCAAAAGGAGTTTTTAACTCAATGGTTGTATATGGAGTTTTATTGAGAAAATAACATGCTGTATTGATTTCTTTAGCCCAAAAACCCTTGCTAACACAAGAGTGTGAAAGCATACTTCATGCCCTATACTAAAGTGTTCTATCCATACGTTCTGCAATACTATTTTGTTGTGGTGTTACAACACAAGTGCAGTGTCTCACTATGCCCTCTCTGTTGCAGAAGTTATTGAAGTCTAAGTTTAAAAATTCCAATCCATTGTCAGTTCAAAGAAATTTAACTTTTCTTTTAGTTTTCCACTCAATCATCGTCTTCCATTTACCAAATGTTGAGAATGAATCATCTTTTGTTTACAAAAATTACATCCATACCATTCTTGAATAAACGTTAATCAAAGTCATAAAGTATGTTGCACCACTTTTGGACGAAATTCTGTTTGGACCCCACGAGTCTGAACGTATACAATCTAACTTGTCTTTGGTCTTATGAATAGCCTTCTTGCTGAACTTCACTCTTTTTTGCTTACCAAACAAACAATTCTCACAAAAATTTAAAATTTTATTTTTGTAACCATCCAACAAATACTTCTTGTTCAACAAAGACAATCCCTTCTCACTCATATGACCAAGTCACAAGTGCCACAATTCAGACTGATTCAAATCACTCCCTTCAACTACACTAGCTTGTAGATAATACCGTCTAGAATGAAACTTACCCTTCATAAGTACCATGGAGAATTTACATACTTTAAGTGTTCCATTCTAAGAGTGAAACTTATACCCTTAACCATCCAAAGTCGAAGGAGAAATAAAATTTCTCTCCATTCAAGGAACATACCAACACTAAATATTTCTTATAATGTCATCAAACATTCTAAATTTGATGTTACATATCCCCTCTACCTCTAATAGATTATCATCACCTTGGTAGATAGTCTCACTCGTCTGTTTGAAAGTTGCAAACCAATTCTTGTGTGGGCACATGTGAAAATTTGCACCAGAATCAAGAACCCAAGAATTGTGCCAATGATCAGAACTCACAGCACAAATCATGAGTGGGTGATTTACACTCTTTTGGAGTCCTTTTCTTAGTAATTTTGTGATACTAAAGTAGAAAAAGAGGCTAATTTTCCTTTGAATTATGTGTTTAAGGTACATGTTAGTGAAAAAGGAGCTTTGATGAAAAAGAATGAAAAGTGGGACAAAATGGAGCTAAAAAAAGATTTTGGAGCTGGCAGTCAAGTGCTCTCCGCGACCGTGAAGAGATGGACGCGAACGCGGAGTGCAAGCCAGCTGTGAGGCACGAACGCGGGAACCCTCCGCGAATGCGGAGAGCATTCAAGTTGAGTACTGCGAATGCAGGAAGCCTCCACGAATGCGGAGGACATGCAGGATGAATATCGCGAACACAGACGTCCTCTGTGAACGCGGAGAAGGATTACATTGAGCGTCGTAAAAGCGGAGAGGAATAGGTGACTGATGTCCAGGAAGTTCTGGAAATTCACATTTTGGCCCCAATTCACCATCTACACTGATTCACAACCATTTTGAAGGATATCAATCGGGAATTGAGAATTCATCACGCAATCAGAGAGAACACAAAGAATATAGAGAAGAACTTTGGGGATTGAGGCTTGGGAATTGCTTTGAGATAAAGATTCCTCAACAAACACCATTAGAGTGAAGATTGTGAGCTTGGGTTGTAATTATTTTTCACCTTTCTTCAACTCTTTACTTTGTAATGTTTAATTCTAGGTGTTAATTGTTGATTAGTGATTTGGATGTTTAATTAGATATAGTCAATATTTAGGTTTTTTATTTCTATCTTGTGCTTTTGTAATTAGTTGAATGCTTCATCATTTGTGAAATGGGTTTTGGATTATCCAATTGATCTCATGATTTAATTGTTTTCCATTGGAATTGATCACTCCTTGGATTTGCTCTTTTACTTTGATTTAGCTTGTCAGAGTTAATTAAGGTTGGGTATGATTTATTGGTGCATTAATTGAGGTTTAGCAACTCAATTGTCAGATTTTTCTAGGAATAGTGAGTCCTTGCATTGCCTTTGATCGGATTGCTTGTGTTGCCACTTGATTGGGTTCATAAGAGAAAATTAAGAAATATTTGCCTATATTTGATAGAATTAGGTAGATAGTTTAGAGTCCGAGGCATATATGAGATTATCCATGATTGATTGATATTGCATTGCTTCTAATTAGCAATGGATTGTATGGGTATTGATTGATTTCCCATTCCCAAATCCCTTTGGCATTCTTGTTCGATATAGCTTTTTCCCTCGATATCCTCTATCCCCCAATCATAGCTTGTCACTTGAAAACCTCCTTCATTTTTATAATTGTAGCCTTAATTTTTGATTCAAACTGGTAGATAGAAATTCTTCGTTTCTTCAATCGCCCTGCATACTGTACCTCGTGGGATCGACCCCTACTCTTCATTGGGTTTATATTGCTGACGACCGCCCACACTTAGAATCTTGATAGGTGGTTGAGCGTTATCAAAAAACATCCCCTACATAGTCATTGTCATCAAAATTATTGCAAATGTCAACAATATTTGCTAAGTAATAAACTTTATCCTTTCCTCTTTTCTCCTATAGTTTAGGACAATCTCTTTTGTAATGACCTTGCTCCCCAAACTCATAGCAGTTCTGCTTCCTTGCTCTAGACTTCATTCTGGCATTATACATTTTTCTATTAAAGTCCTTTTGTTGTGTTCTTTCCCTACCTCAAGACCTTCACCCTTAGCTCTGCTATCTGGGAAGTTCTTCTTCAACACTTTATATTTTAGTGCATTACTAGCATCATCAAGTGAGTTTGTAACACCCCAAGCTTCTAAGTGATTTTAAAATGCAGAACTCACTGAAGACAGTGACCTACGGAGGCCACCTACGGGCCGTAGATGGATTGACGGGCCATAGGTGGGAAACGTCAATGGCACTGTGAAATTTTAGGATTTCCAAGTTTCAGAACCTTGACCTACGAAACAGCAGGACGGTTCGTAGTCCAATTGACGGGCCGTAGATGGGTTCCGCAGATGCCTTCCAGACTTAGCCAAATTTTCAGCCCAAAATGAACTTTCTGAATCAATTGACGGAGGAGCAAGACGGTCCATCAATTGATGTACGGACCGTAGATCCTGTCCGTCGATTGGCCCCGACAGTTTTTAATTAAGGGTTTTTTGGTCTTTTCCCTAATTGATTACCTATTAAGCTAAGTCGTTTATACTCTTAATCTAAGACCTATAAATACTTTCTAAGCCTAATTCCTCTTATTCTAATTCATTCCAAAACTCTCCTCTCTCAAATATTTCTCTCTCTACAAAGAAACTCTCTCAACTCTCAAGGAAGAAGAAGGAGCTTGAATCCTCCATTGAAGACCTTCAATCTTCTCCAATTTCTTGTGGATTGCTTTGAGGTATGATAGTGTTCGCCATTAGGAGTCTTTTCCTCCAACGGGCCCTTCCTCCTCTTCATGATTTTCAAAGGTTTACTCTAACCCAATAGAATTAGGGTTTGTGATCAATCATTGTGGGTTCTTCAATTTAGCGTGATAAAGTAACTTAGTGTACGAATTAGCGTGGATTACATGATTTGATGTAAAGATTGCATGAACCCCAATGATCCAAAGCTAATTCTCCTCAATTTGATAATCTATGCTTTTACTGTTGGGTTGAGTTATGGTTTGATGAAGTTTATGAATTCTCTATGAAATGAAGCATGAATTATGAATGAATTGAGGATAATCTTATGAATTTAGCATGATCAAGTCATAAGCATGATTTTCCTCTATTATGTGAGTTCCTTCAAGTATGGGTAAATTGTCTTAATTATGGCTTTCTAAGTATGAGCTTGCATTGAATTGCATGATATGAGTTGAAATTGCATGGACCCATATGAACTCTATGAACTATGAAATATGAGCATGATGAATTAAGGGTGCTTTGAGAGTAAAGTTCCAAAGTTATGATATGATGATACTATGGTCGAGTAGTGAAGGTTTTCTCACGTAATTCCCCCTTTATGATAGAAGAAGAAAAAAGAGGCAATTACCCATGTTCTTAAGGAGCTATTTTAATGATGTAAGCTTGGACAAGGTCCATTAAAGATGAATATCTATAAGCATGATTTTAGCTTGAATTGGTAACCCTAGTTGTACCTTTTTCATGTTTGATGATATGAATATGTTAATGACTAATCCGTGGGAATTATGCTTAGCACCGAGTGGATATTGAGATGGAAGCCCTCCCGTTAATAGAGATGGGTCTTCTAGTGAAAGCTCTCCCATTAGTAGAGGCAGGGTTTTCTAGATGGAACTCTCCCGTTAGTTGAGGCCGAGTCTCCTAAAGCAATCTCTATCCCATAAACTATGTTGTCACCATAGGATGTTGTCTTTAAGTAGACATTAGCTAGTGGATCCACATAAGCTAAGAAGTTCATGGTCTAATCTTGGAAAGTAGGACACCCCTTTACGGTGTGGGGTAGACACCGGATTCCATGTTGATAGCTCACATGGTTTTATATGTCGGTTAAGGATTTTCCCCACAAGTTAATGAACAAGTGTTCTCATGATGAAGTAAAGAAAAGAAGGAAAGATGATTTAGCTTGCTTTGGCCTTGATATATGCTTTGTTTTTCATGTTTCTCATGTTTATCATGTCTTTAGCTTAGCCATTGCCTGTCATGATTATGTCTCTATCTCTAGCATGATTTATGTGTTTATATGCATTGCTATCATACTTAGTACTTAATTGTGCTAACGCATACTTTTGCCTGCATCAACTTCCTTGGTGTAAGACGTGGCAGTTCTCCTACTCATGGCTAGGGCTTTGACTTAGAGTTGGGAAGAAGACTTGGTGAGTCCTCATCCATCCGAGGACATGACCTAGTTCTTCTTATTTTCATGTCGTTTCTTTTCAGTATTGGATATTGTATTGGGCTGCGTCCCTATCACTTTTATTCATATTCCATGATATAAGAAGGCTTTGAGACATGAGTTTTAGACTTTCGCTGATTTGATGAACTTGCACTACATCATTTAGTAAAATGATCATAGCTCTCGACTCTGAACTCGGAATGACGCAAACTTAGTGGCATTGGAAAGAAGATTCACCTTTAATTAGATAGGTTGTGGTCCACTTAGGTCTTCATATTCTAAGAGTATGGTCATTTGAAGTTGAACAAAGTAAAATCTTATATGGAAACGGAACCGATAAGGAAGCTTTCAACTCAACTTTGTGTTAGATGATTTTTATGACCTTAATTCAACATCAAATATCTTTCCACACTAAACAAATTAGCCTTAGCACCTATTAACAATTAAGAATCATTCGATATAACACTATACACATATGAAGTATGGTTCGGGTCTTAGCTTAGAGATTTTCCGGGTGTTACAATATTATTTGAAAGTTTTAACACTTTAGACTAAGCTTCATATTTTGGATTTTACCTAGAAAGAAGAAGCCCATATATACAAAACAAGTCCAAATTAATTAATGCATGTGACAAAAAGCTTTGGAACGCAACATGGGTGAATGAAAAGACTAAACAACAAAACAAAAATTGAAGCGTCAAATTATTGGGGTCTCCTAAACAAAAGCAAAATTAAACATTAACAACAAACCCAAGTCACCCAGATCTAATTCATGAACAAAACAACGTGAAAACCACAACATACCAGCTAGAGATAGATGGGAGAAACCAAAAAGTGATATTTTTTAATATACATGAGGTGAAAAATCAAAGCTTCTCAACAAATATGAATCTATTGTTTCACAAGATTATCAAATTGGTCCAAAAACTAATTTCTAAATATAAAACTACATCGGTGATTATTGGAATTTTGAGTAGAAAATGCAAGAAATAGTAGAGGAAGAAGAGGAACAATTGTTCGCTTGATATTATGATTAACAATTACAAGTACAGAAAGAAGAAGTAGGCAGTGAAGGAAAAAGTTGAAAGATCAAGGGATACATAAATAATGATGTGTCTATTCAAGACACCTCTATAGAGACCCGTAAGCTATAATAAAGCATTAAAAATAGAAATACACCCTTAGATTTTGAAGTAAACTACATTAAGCATGTTGAAACAAGTCATTTCTAATATAGTAGTAAAGTAATGAAACAAGCCAGTTCTAATATAGTATTAAAGTAATATAATTGATATCTTGCCAATAATTTCAATTGATCAACTGCAATTTTATACATTGATATATGAGTAACAAATAATGGCCATGTGCGCCATGTGTTTATGGGATTAATGATTGCACTATCCCTCCACGTCCACCTGGAAGTGGAGGTGTTATGATTTAAATTAATTGTGTCTAATAATGTAGTTATCTGGGTATTGTATAGAATTATGGTAATATATATATGTGTATATATATATATATACACATAATTTTTTAATATATCTGTAATGACCATCCAGGTCATTTTTGTGTTTATGCCTTCTCTTCATCATTTAGAGAATTTCTATAACAACCCCAAGTCATTTATTACTTGCAAGGATTGATAGTTTGGTCACCTAGTTTTTCGTTTGGTTTTAATGCGACTTTTTGTGTTTTGGAGCTTTTGAACCTTGAATGGTCAGTGTTGATCAACAGTTCAGAAAGATGACCTCATAATCCAATTTTGACGATTCCATTAGCTCTTGAAGGGTCATTTTAGGCTAGTAACATAGTCGACATGACTCTTGAGGCTTTTAGTGGTAGTTAGTGTGATTAGGCATTTTAACTTTTAAATTAAAGCCTAAGTTTGACCTTGGTCAATATTCTTGGAAAACATTCTCAGGTGAGAATTCCATCAATATGGTTATCTTTAAAATGTAGAGTTTGGTTTAAAACTATCCTTTGTGCGGATCCCTAGACTCTTAAGCTAATTTTGAGCCCCTTTGTGGATGTTAGCTTAAAATAGAGTTGGGTGTGGGATCCACTTTTTGTCGAAATAACCTCATATGGACATTTTGACTGCTCCATTGAGTCCAGAATGTCAAATTTGATTGGGCTACATATCTCATTTTTGTGCATAGGGTTCCGAACTAATCCCGAGCCCCCGGGCAAAGCCTAGGACTTGGCTGAAATTGTTAATGCCTGAGGCTGGTGCATCTCTCTTCTACGACCCTGGGCTCACATAAGCTACCATCACTCTAGTAGCTAGGGGTCCACTTAAGCAAGCTAGGCAAGCCAA
This sequence comes from Solanum appendiculatum, assembly GCA_018342035.1. Classification (NCBI taxonomy): domain Eukaryota; kingdom Viridiplantae; phylum Streptophyta; class Magnoliopsida; order Solanales; family Solanaceae; genus Solanum; species Solanum appendiculatum. The sequence goes on from JAGDQO010000087.1 coordinate 124,171, forward strand.
GTGGCCGTCGCATTAGCGACACTGGCATCGCTTAAGTGGTAATTACTTTAACAGCCAAGGTCTCACTTAAACGAGCTTGGCAAGCTTAGTGTAGGCCACTATTGTGAACTTGGTACCACTTTAGCGAGCCTAGGTTAAGTGATAAGTGGCTCATGGAAGTGAGGGCCACCTCTTGTTGGCCGATCGCCTAAGCGACATTGTAATGACCCTCTTGGTCATTTTTGTATTAATGCCTTCTTTCTCTCGTTTAGAGCATTTTTGTAGCGATCCAAAGTCATGTATGACTTGCTGTAGTGCCGAGATTGGTCTAGAATGACCCTTCGTGTGCTTCCCGGGGCTCCCGGTCTAATTTCGAGGCCCTTTGTGGAAATTGGCTAAAATGGCGCTTGGGAGGTGGGACCAGTTTTTGTCGAGACAACCTCCTATGGAAATTCTGACTGCACCATCGAGTTTGGAATGTCGAATTTGATGAGGTAGCATATCTCATTTGCGTGCACGGGGCTCCAAACAAGTGCCGAGTACCCCGTCGGAGTTTTTGCCAAAGCCAAAACTCAACTAGTGCAACAGTTGATGCTGCAAACCTATCTCTTCTCTGAATTCCCGGTCCTAGCTCCGTATTCCTACAGCTCTGTCTCTTTCTTCTCTGCGTTCGCGGATAGGGCTCCGCATTCGTAGAAGTCATGGAGTTTCCCCTTCGCGTTCGCAGAAGGGAATTCGCGTTCGCGGCGTGGAGGTGTAGGTTCTTCTTTGCCGCGTTCATGGAGGTGTGTTTGTTTTCCCTCCGCATTCGCAGAGGTCTGAGTGACTGACCCTTTTAAATAAAAGGGGCAGTCACGAGTTTAGTTTTCAAGAATATATTTTTGTCTCGTTTTAAGTCGGAATTTGGCGATTCAAAGTTCGGTGTTTTTGAGATTGCATTAGCTTCGTGTGTAACTCTCCGGAACGCATTGGTTGGACTCCGATTTTTGTGAACTTGCATCGTAAGTGGCTGCGTTGCCTTAAGCCTTTAATTGTAAAGTTTTGCATGTTTTGATTGCTTGGGTTTTCGGCTGTTTCGAGCCCCGAATTGTGTTATGTTTTGGAACACAAGTTCGGGGGAGGGTTGGAAACTTTTTCATGGAGTCAATTTTGGGGTTCCAGAGCCGGTCCCTCATTTTCTGATTTTGACTCCTAAATTGGTTCGTCTCCAATTTTTATAATTTTACTGTCTAAACGACCATGCTGATGCTGTGATACTAATTTTTGTAGCGTGGCAGCATTCTAAGGCCTTTTAAAAGGGGAAAGCTCTGACAGAGTGATTTAGAGTGCGCGCGGTCGTCCTTCTGTAAGGTTACAACTTCACTTCTTTTAGATTGAGCCTGAATGTGTAATTGCATGCTGATTTGTGTGATTACGACTTAGTATTTCTTCTTTTCATCTCAGAAACCATGATTTAGGGTTGATTTTTGGGCTGTTTTGAGGGTAGTGCCATGCTGTCAGAGGGGTTGCTTATGTGTTGATGTATGTGGATTATCTATTTTTTTATTTTATTGTATTGGAGAATGTTTTTCCTTAGCCTAGGTTAGGCTAGTATAGCCTTAGACCCATCCACCCATTGTTGGTTGTGGTATGTATCCGACGTTGATTCAGATGGACTAGGTCCTTGTAGACCGAAATAGCAAACTTGGGTCTCATAGTATGAGACTAGCTTTGGCTCTGTGTTGTTTGTGGCCTTTCTGGATTGTCTCCCCATTTTAGGTGGTGCCGATGTGTCATCGGAGGCGATGTTTGTTCCTAGATTTTGGGTGGTTCTGGGTTGGTTCTTTGGTGATGTGGTTGGTTCTGGGTTGTTGAGTTGTGAAAGGAAATCTCATATATTACTCAACTTATGAATGTGAAAGTTTTCTCACATGTAATCATTCATAACTTGTTAAAAGGGTTGCTCAACTACAATTGAATCAATGACTAAGGAGCTATTCTAATGAAGGGACAAGAGGCGATCACCCATGTTCCCTAATGTAGACAAGTGGCGACTACCCATGTCTACTTATGATAAATGAACTATGTCTAATCTGTGGGAATTATGCTTAGCACAGAGTAGACAAGTGGCGATTACCCATGTCCCATAATCTATGTGCCACCATAGGCTTTTCTAGATAGACACTAGCTAGTGGTTCCACATAAGCTATATGACAAGTAAAGGATCCTACCTTGGCAAGTAGGATGGCCCTATCGGTACGGGGTTATACACCGGATTCCATGTTGATGGCTCGCATGGCCTTATATGTCGGTTAAGGCTACTTTCCACAATAATGAACTAAAGTGTGTTTATGATGCTCCTCGAGTAAAGTAAAGATGTTTAGCTTGCTTTGACCATGGTTTAAGTTTTATGCTTCTTAACCTTTATCATGTTTTAGCTTAGTCATTGCATGTGATGAAAATGTTCTGTTTTAGCATCTTTTAAAGGATTTTGTGCATTGCTATCGTACTTGGTACTTGATTTTACTGACGCATACTCTTGCCTACACTGACTTATTAATGTAGGGACCGGCGATTCTCCATCTATTCGTGGCTAGGGCTTATTAGTATATTGTTGAAGACTTGGTGAGTCCTCATCCATTCGAGGACATAGCCTAGTTGTTATTACTTTCATGTTTAGTTCATTTTGGCATTGTATTGGGCTATATCCCAAACGTTATTTCTCTTTCTTGTGTTAGATTTTCTTTGAGACAAGAGATGTAGACTTTCGCTATTTTGCTTAAAAGCTTTATATGACATTGTCCTTTGAACTCTTAATCCTCTATGATCTTGTATGTGTGTATGCTAAGTGGCTTGTATGAGGCCTTTTGGGGTTTTGTACGCCATGTCACGTCTAGGGGGTACCTTGGGTCGTGACAAACTTTGTATTCAGAGCACAAGGTTTTAGAAAGATCCTAGGATGTCTCATAAGCCGCGTCGAGTAGAGTCTTGTTCATGAGTGTGAAGCGCGCCACATTTATGAATAAGAGGCTATAAGATGTGTAAGAAACTTCACTTCTTTCATTACTCTTAAGTCGTGCCACAGAGTCTAACACTATATGTCTCTCTCCTAATCCCTATCCTATGCGTTTCAGGATATGGCTACCCAAAGAGCTTATGCTAGGAGAAATGTGGATCAAAAAGTTCCTCCTCAAGCTCCACAAGTTTCGGTCGACCCTTTGGCCGAACAAGTGTCTAATGCAGAGTTTAGGGCTGCTTTTCAAGTGTTCGCCCAAGCCGTGATGGCTCAAGCCAATAGAGAGGGTGTGGCTCCTGTGAACCCAAATGTGGGTACGACGACACCTAGGGTGAGGGACTTCACAAGGATGAACCCTTCGGAATTTTATGGTTCTAAGGTAGAGGAAGATCTGCAAGTGTTCATTGATGAAGTGTATAAGGTGCTAATGATCATGGGTTTGATGCCAGAGGAAAAGGTGGAGTTTGCCGCTTATTAACTTAAGGGTGTTGCTTAAGTTTTGTTCAACCAAAGGAAGAGTGAGAGGGCGGACGATGCGGGTCCTCTTTATTGGGAGAAATTCAAGGTTGCTTTTCTTGATAGGTTCTTTCCCCTTGAGATAAGGGAGACAAGGGTGCTTGAGTTTATCAACCTTCATCATAGAAGCATGAGTGTGAAAGAGTATGCTTTGAAGTTCACACAATTGTCTCGATATGCTCCTTCTATGGTTGTCGACCCTAGGGCGAGAATGAGTAAGTTTGTTTCGGGAGTTTCCAAAATGGGGGTCAAGGAATGTCATAACGCTACGCTTATCCATGATATGGATATTTCTCATCTTATGGTTCATCCTCAATAAATAGAAGAGGAAAGGCTTAAGTAAAGGTCTAGAGAGGCAAAGAGGGCTAAGATCGGTGATAGTAATTTCTCACATTCAAGGTCCGATGGACATGGTCGTTCTAGATTTCGACAAAGGTTCTCCGGTCAAGGTTCCTCCAATGCTCCTCCTAAGGCCAACAAGGATAGGGTGTCCAACCCTAAGCCTCGAGGACGAAATGGTGGTGGACTTTCATCGACTGCTTGTGCTAAGTGTGGGAAGAAGAATGAGGGTAAATGTCTAGCTTGTTCTAATGCATGCTTTGGTTGTGGCAAGATGGATCACAAGATAACGAATTGTCCCTTAGTGGATAAAAATAAAGGGGATAACCGTCGATGAACTGAACCTCAAAATCCATCAAGTTCTAATGGAAATCAGAAGCAAAACCGATTCTATGCACTTCAGGCTAGTCAAGAGCAAGATGGTTCTCCCGATGTGGTTACCGGTATGTTGAAAGTCTTTCATTTTGATGTTTATGCATTGCTTGATCCCGGTGCTACTTTGTCTTTTTTTTACTACATATGTGTCTATGAGGTTTGATGTTGTTCCGGACGTGTTGTTAGATCCTTTTCATGTTTCTACTACAATTGGTGAATCAATTATGGCTAAGAGAGTCTATAGAAATTGGCCCATCTTTTTATCTCATAGAGTCACTCACGTTGATCTTGTAGAGCTAGATATGATAGATTTTGATGTAATTCTTGGGATGGATTAGTTGCATTTTTTTTATGCTTCTATTGATTTTAGGACCTGAATGGTAAAGTTTCAATTCCCAAATAAGCCTATCCTAGAATGGAACGGGGGAAACTTTATGCCTAAAGGTCAATTTGTGTCGTGTCTTAAAGCTAGGAAGATGCTTTCTAAGGGTTGCATATACCATATATTTAGGGTGAGGGATGTGGACTCCGAAACCCCTACTCTTGAGTCGGTCCCCGTTGTTAAGGACTTTCTGAAAGTGTTTCTCGATGATTTACCTGGTATTCCTCTCGAAAGGGAAATAGACTTCGTTATTGACCTTCTCTCAGATACACAACCTATTTCTTTTCCTCCTTATCGAATGGCTCCGGCAGAACTTAAGGAACTAAAGGAGTAGTTGAAAGACTTGTTGGATAGGGACTTCATCCGACCAAGTATTTCTCCGTGGGGTGCTTCGATCGTGTTTGTGAGGAAGAAGGATGGTTCACTTCGTATGTGCGTTGACTACCACCAACTAAACAAGGTTACCATTAAGAATAAGTATCCTCTTCCAATGATAGATGACTTGTTGGATCAACTTCAAGGGGCTAGTTACTTCTCTATGATCGACCTTCGTTTGGGGTATCACCAATTGAGGGTGAAAGAAGATGATATTCTGAAAATGGCTTTCCGGACGAGATATGGCCATTATGAATTCCTAGTGATGTTGTTTGGGTTGACAAATGCTCCGACTATGTTTATGGACTTGATGAATAGGATGTTTAGAAAATATCTTGACATTTTTGTGATTGTGTTCATAGATGATATTTTGATTTACTCAAGGAGTGAAGGTGAGCATGCCGATCATTTGAGGATTGTATTACAAGTCCTCAAGGACCAACAACTCTTTGCAAAGTTTAGTAAATGCGAGTTTTGTCTAAGGTCCGTGGCTTTTCTTGGTCACATTGTCTTCAGTTAGGGTATTGAGGTAGATCCTAAGAAGACGGATGCGGTTAGGATTTTGACTAGACCTTTATCACCTTCGAATATTCGCAGTTTCTTGGGTTTGGCTGATTATTATAAGAAGTTTTTTGAAGGGTTTTCTTCGATTGCTTCCCCATTGATGGCTTTGACTCAAAAGAAGGTCAAGTTCACTTGGTCCGAAGCACGTGAGAAGAGTTTTCAAGAATTGAAAGATAGACTTACTTCGGCTCTCATATTGACTTTGCTGGAAGGGTCAGATGGTTTTGTAGTTTACCGTGATGCCTCGAGAATTGGGCTAGGATGTGTTCCTATAAAAAATGGAAAAGTCATTGTTTATGCTTCAAGGAAAATCAAGGTACATGAAAAGAACTATCCTACTCACAATTTAGAATTAGCGGCTGTTGTGTTTGCTTTAAAGATTTGGAGGCATTATTTATGTGGTGTACATGTTGACATCTTCGCCGACCATAAGAGTTTGCAATATGTGTTTAAACAAAAAGATCTAAATCTTCACCAAAGGAGGTGGCTTGAGTTGTTAAAAGACTATGACTGAGTGTCCTTTATCACCCCGGCAAGGCTAATATGGTGGACGATGCTCTTAGTCAGTTATCTTTGGGTAGTGTTGCTCATGTTGAGGATGGTAAGAAAAAGTTGGTTCGCAATATTCATAGGTTGGCCCGATTGGGTGTTCGGTTGGTTGATTCCACTAAAGGTGGTGTTATGGTTCATGATGGTTCCGAATCGTCCTTTGTGCATGATGTGAAGGCTAAACAAGATCTTGATCCTAGTTTGGTCGAGTTGAAGGAAGCGGTGCTCAAAACGTTTGATGAGGCTTTCTCCCAAGAAGGAGATGGTGTGCTTCGATATTAGGGTCATTTGTACGTTCCCGATGTAGACTACTTAAGAGGAAAAATTTTATCGAAAGCTCATAGTTCTCGATATTACATTCACCTGAGAGCTACCAAGATATTCCGTGATTTGTGGGAGGTGTATTGGTGGAATGGGATGAAGAAGGATTTTACGTAGTTTGTGGCTAAATGTCCTCATTGTCAACAAGTGAAAGTTGAGAACCAAAACCCGGGAGGCTTGACCCAAGATATTAGTATTCCTACTTGGAAGTGGGGAGATGTGAATATGAACTTTATTGTTGGTTTACCATGCACCCGGCAACAATATGATTCGATTTGGGTTATTGTGGATGGTATGACGAAATCTGCCCATTTCATTTCGGTAAAAGTTTCTTATTCGGCAGAGGATTATGCTAAGTTGTACTTGAGAGAGATGGTTAGGTTGCATGGAGTGTCCCTATCCATTATCTCTGATCGTGGAGCCAAATTCACTTCTCAATTTGGGAAATATTTCCAAAAGGGTCTTGGTACTCATGTTAAGCTTAGTACGGTAGACGGGTTGGGACCGACCTTCTATCCCGGTGAACAATGTTCCACTGATTAGGCATTTAATCCTCAAACCGTTGGGCAAGCGGAGCGTACTATCCAAACTTTGGAAGATATGTTGAGGGCTTGTGTAATTAATTTCAAGGGTAATTGGGATGATCATTTGTCTTTGATTGAATTTGCATATATTAATAGCTACCATTCTAGTATTAGCATGGCTCCATTTGGCGCTCTCTATGGAAGGAGGTGTAGATCTCCTATAGGTTGGTTCGAAGTTGGTGAAGTCTCTTTGATAGGTCCCGAATTGGTGTATGAGGCTATGCAGAAAGTTTGACTTATTAGAGAGAGGCTAAAAATGGCTCAAAGTCAACAAAAGTCCTATGCCGATGTTAGAAGGAGAGATTAAGAATTTGATGTTGATGATTGGGTTTACTTGGAAAATTCACCCACGAAGGGTGTATTGAGATTCGGGAAGAAAGGGAAGCTTAGTCCTCTTTATATAGGCCCATATCAAATCTTGAGACGTGTTGGTAAGGTTACTTATGAACTTGATTTGCGTAAGGTTCCATGTCTCTTTGTTGAAGAAATGTGTTGGCGATCCAACGTCTATAGTGCAATTGGAGAATCTTGGCATAAAGGATAGCCTTTCCTATGAAGAAGTCCCGGTTGAGATTTAAGACTGGCAAGTCCTGAAGTTAAGAAATAAAGAAGTTGCTTCTGTGAAAGTCCTTTGGAGGAATCAATTAGTTGAGGGTTCTACTTTGGAGGCCGAGGCCAATATGATGTCTCGATATCCTTATCTCTTTCTCTCCGATCCTACTCCAGCTTGAGGTATCTAGTTCCTCATGGTTCATTCTTTGGTTTCATGTGTCTTTGTTATTTTCATGATTCCTTGATTATGCATGTTCATGAAGAGTTTAAATTTTGAGAAAATGAGCTAGCGTGATTGATTAATCTGTAATTATGTGCATTGAGTATGAGTTGCATAAAGTCTTCATGAAATGATGTGTTGAACATGCTTTAACTTTGAGTTGATGTTTTCCTCCTAGGATATGTGTATATGTGATTGCATTCTAGGTTGAGTTGTTAGTTCTTGTCTCTTTCCCTCCTTATGACGTCTTGATTCTCATTCGAGGACGAATGTTCCCAAAGGGGAGATAATGTAATACCCCATACTTGAAAGCGTGGAAATTATTTTAGATTTTCTTGGTTGGTGCAAGTAATGACGGAAGCCACCTACGAATGGTATGTCACCTTACGGCCCGTAGGTGGGAATCGTAGGTGGCAAGCCTATGTTTTCAAAATGACTAGTTTTAGAACCTCAACGATGGCCTTCCAGGATGGCCCGTCTTCTAGTGTACGAGTCGTAAATGGGTCTCGTAGGTCTCTTCCAGATTTAGTAATATTCTTAAGCCCTAAGTTCAGATCTACAGTTGCCATGTACGGTACGTCGGTTGACCCACGAGCCATACATGGGACCAGCCATTGAAGGGTCAAAGTTGAAAAACTCTCTGAATCTATCTACGGAGGAACATCACGGTCCGTAGGTTGACTTACGAACTGTAGATCCATCCGTAGATACGGCCTGGCGGTTATTTTTAAAGGGGTCTTTTGGTTTTTTCACCCAACGACTTGTTTACTTATTTAAGTCGGTTCCCTTCACCTCCTAACACTATATAAGCCCTTCTAATCCTAAAAACTACCCTTTTCAATAACTTTGCAAGATTTCCCCCAATTCTCCTCTCTCAAATATTTCTCTCTCTAGAAGTTAGAAAAAGAAGAAAAGGGGAAGCTAGGGTTCATGGAATCAAGCTTTTCTTCATCAATTGCTTAAGGAATTAAGACCCCAAGGTATGATAGTGTTCATCCATGGAGCCCTTTCCTCCATGGAATCCCTAAATTCTTTAATTTTCAAGTTAGAAGTTCTCAATTGAATTAGGGGTTTTCTTCCATGTCATGGTTTCCTTGCAGTGATGATTTAATTGATTGTTTTATAAACTATCCATGAATTTCATGAATTTAGATGAATCTCCATGAACCCATGCCATTTTCCCCAATTTCGAAATTATTCTTTTGTTGGTGGTTTGAATTATGAAGTGATGAACTATATGAAGTCTCTATGAATCCATGCATGAAATATGATTTCTAAGATAAGGCTGTTTATGAGGAGATTATGAATGACCTAAGGATGGTTTTATGGAAGTAAGCATGTTTAATCAAAAACTATGATTTTTCCTCTATTATGTGGGTTCTTTCAATTATGGACAAATTGCCTTGTTTATGGTTTTCTAAGCATGAATTTGCATTGAATTGCATGATTTGAGAGGAATTCTCATGAACCCATATGAACTCTATGATTTGTAATTCATGAGCATGACGAATTATGCAAAGATGAAGTTTATGAAATCATGCATGTCTCTTATGAAGCTAATGATGAATTAATGGTGCTTTGAGATTGAAGTACCAAAGTTATGATATGATGATGTTGTTGTTGAATTGTGAAAGGAATTCTCATATATTACTCAACCTATGAATATGAAAGGTTTTCTGACATGTAATGATTCATCTACAATTGAATCAATGATTAAGGAGCTATTCTAATGAAGGGACAAGAGGCGATCACCCAAGTTCCCTAATGTAGAAAAGAGGTGACTACCCTTGTCTACTTATGATAAATGAAATATGTCTAATCCGTGGGAATAATACTTAGCACCGAGTGGATAAGTGGCGATTACCCATGTCCCATAAACTATGTGCAACCATAGGTTTGTTAAGATAGACACTAGCTAGTGGATTCACGTAAGCTATATGACAAGTAAAGGATCCTACCTTGGCAAGTAGGATGGCCCTATCGGTATTGGGTTATACACCGAATTCCATGTTGATGGCTCGCATGGTTTTATATGTCTTTTAAGGCTACTTTCCACAATAATGAATTAAAGTGTTTTTATGATGCTCCTCAAGTAAAGTAAAGATGTTTAGCTTGCTTTGACCATGGTTTATGTTTTATGCTTCTTAACCTTTATCATGTTTTAGCTTGGTCATTGCATGTGATGAAAATGTTCCATTTTAGCATGTTTTAAAGGATTTTGTGCATTGCTATCATACTTGGTACTTGATTGTACTAATGCATACCCTTGCCTACATTTTAATGTAGGGCCGGAGATTCTCCATCTATTCGTGGCTAGAGCTTAGTAGAAGATTGTTGAAGACTTGGTGAGTCCTCATCCATTCGAGGACATAGACTAGTTGTTATTACTTCCATATTTTTTTCATTTTGGCATTGTATTGGGTTATGGCCCAAATGTTATTTCTCTTTCTTATGTTAGATTGACTTTGAGACATGGTATGTAGACTTCCGTTATTTTGCTTACAAGCTTGATATGACATGTCCTTTGAACTCTTAATCCTCTATGATCTTGTATGTGTGTATGCTAAGTGGCTTGTATGGGCCTTTCGGGGTCTTGTATGCCATGTCACGTCTAGGAGGTACCTTGGGTCATGACAGTGGCAACATTCTGAGGATGTTCGTAAAGGGAAAGCTCCGACAAAGTGATTTGGAGTGCGCCCGGTCAGCCTTAAGGTAGGTTACGACTTCCCTTCTTTTAGATTGAGCCTGAATGTATAATTGCATGCTGATTGGTGTGAATCTGGGGTCTGTACTTAGTATTTCTTCTCTTCTTCTCAGAAACCATGATTTAGGGTTGAGTTTCGAGCTGTTTTGAGGGTAGTACCATGCTGTTAGAGGGGTTGCTTATGTATTGATGTATGCGGATTATGTGTTTTGGTTTTTTTTGGTATTGGAGCATGTTTTGGCCTTAGCGTAGGTTAGGCTAGTATTGCCTTAGACCCATGCACCCATCGTTGGCTATGGTATGCATTCGACGTCGATTTGAATGGACTAGGTCCCTGAAGATCGGAATAGCAGAATTGGGTCTGATAATATAAGCCTAGATTTTTCTCTATGTTGTTTGTGGCCTTTTTTGATTCTCTCCCCATTTTTTGTGATGCCGATGTGTCTTCTTGGATTTTGGGTGGTTCTTGGTTGGTTCTGTGGTGATGTGGTTTGTAGTGGACGTAGATCCACGGTGACTTGGAAATTGAGATTCTCTTCGGAGTTGATAGCCCCTGCGCATTTTACTTGCTGGGCAGGGCCCAGGAGTGTTAGCTGGGCGATTGGATTTGAGACATTGAGATCCTCTTCGGAGTTGATAGCCCCCGCGCATTCTACTAGCTGGGCAGGACCCCCAAGAGTGTTAGCTGGCTGGGAGATTTGATATCTAGGCCTTTTTGAGGAGTTGTTATGCCCTCGCGACACGCTACTAGCTGGGCGCGGCCCCCAGGAGTTGCTAGCTGGCTTGGCGGCCCGTTTTGGAAGTTAGAATTATTGATTGGGTTGGAGTTGACTGGTTATTACGTTTCAAAGTTGTGTTTCCTTTGTTCTTGTAGGTTTAGCTCTTATGTGTACTTGTCGAGCTTATGGGGGTCTGTTCGGATTTTTTTTGGTCTTATGCTTGATTGTGCCTTCTGGGTCTTATGGGGGTCCCAGTTAGGTTTAGTTTATGTGTTCTTTGCTTTCTTATCGGCCTACTTCTTTTCTTAGATTTTTTAACCTCTGTTCTTGTTTAAATTCTATCTTTTCGATTTGTTTTTACCTTTCTTGCTCAGTCAGCCTATGATACCTACATGGTACCTATTGTGTTGGTACTTATGCTACACTATGCATCTGTTTTCGTGATGCTTGTCTGAATACCAGCTATCAGCACTGAGATCGAGCCTGTTGCAGTCTACTTCAGACGCGAGGATGTGCACATGGTGTTCTGGGGTTACCTGTCTCCTTCTGTATATATATTTTTGCTTGTCTTTCACTTTTAAGACTGTCTTGTTTATGTGGTCCACTTTGGGACTAGTACTTCTTTAGTACCTCTGTACTTGTGATTTCTAGGTTCTGAGAGGTATCTTTTGTGTGTTTATAGTTTTTGGGTTGCTTCCGCCTTCTCCTTATGTGTTCCTTTATTTATGTTTTCGATTAGCTGAGGTTTTGTTTCAACCCTCAGTCCCATTACTGTCAAGTTTCTGGACAGGGTTTGGCTTGCCTACTGAATGGTTGGTAGGCGCCATCATGACTCGAGAAATTGGGTCGTGACAGACATAGATGATCGCTTAAGCGACCCTCATATAGTCTTTCTAAAAGTGTTAGACGTGATTTCAGCATTTTGTTCAAGTTTGATTTGGCGATTTCTCTCTTAATTCTGCTCTAATTTCAGTGATTCAAAGTGTGGCATGTTCGTGCTGATTAGGAATACACTGTGGAGTGATCGAAGAGTGTTGGGCATCCTTTGGTTGAGGTTAATTCGCGTTCTTAGTTGGTTACCTAGATTGGGTTTGTGCTTAATTGGTTGATAATTGCATGTTGGTTGTTGTTGACTATTATGAGCCCTCAATTATGTTCCATTTTTTAACACAAGTTTGGGGTACTGTTTAGGACCTTTTGACAGAGTCAATTCTGAAAATTCCAGCATGGGTCCCACAATTGTCATTTGACTCTAAAATTGGTATGTTCCTATTTTATGTGTTTTTGGTGTTAACAAAGACGTATTGACGTGTGATCCTATTTTGATAGAGTGGCATAATGAGTGGTAGATTTGCACCCATTTAAGGTCCATTTAGCTTAATAATTAGTGTGCTCGATGCCTAATTGTTTTCCTATTCTGATAGAATTGATGATTTGTAGCTATGCAGACAATTGGACAAGGCCAGGACAAATGTTTGAAAGAATGGTCAAAAATACAAAAAGAAGTGCAAAGTAAACATTTTTTATCACTTACATAAAGGGCGGATCGCCAACTGATACAGTTGTCAAAATAGGCTGGCCCAACCCAATCCTAACGGGTTAGAGAGTTAAATGGGTTAGGACAGGCTGGCCCTTTTCATTAAAGGGCCTATAAAATAGCCGCCCAACCTAGCCCTAAGCGGCCACTGGTTGGGACGGGTTGGCCCTTCAACAAAAAAATGGACAACATTGACCTCTTAGAAAGAGTATCGAACGTTGATGTCTGATGAACACGATGTCAATACATATAGAAATTCATTCATGAATTACACACACTTTAGCGAATACTTTAAAAATAACATAATAACCAAGATATAACATTCATAAAATTTATCCGAGAAAAAAATATTACATGATCACTTTTTTCATAAACAAGACAACAGAGGAGAAATAAATAATTAGGCATAAAAACAAAAAGTAGAAGAGGTCAAAAATTTGTAGTTATACTAACATCAGTAATATATATATATATATATATATATATATTAAATATTTTTAAGATTCACAACCCACAGGCTGGCCTCTGAGGCTCGCGGGTTGGGCCTAAGAGGCTAGCGGGCCAAATGAGGCTAGGCCAAAAAGCCCCAATCCTAAATGGGCTTAAAAAATTAAGCCCAACCCCACTTAATTCGAGGGTTGGATTGGGCCGGCCTAACGGGCCAAGCCCATTTTGACAGCTCTACCAACTGAGCACGACCTTGCCCAAATTGACACTGCATAGCACTTTTGTCTATTAAAGAAGGTCGTCGAACTCCAGTAAAAACGGTGATGCGCCGAATGAGAACGGCGACCCTGATGCACATCAACCAATGTGACAGTGTGCAAAGCAAAGATGTAATGGTTGAAAGGTGAACCAAGGTGGTACTCGGTGATTCATCGAGCGTGAAAGGCTAACTCAATCGAGTTTACCAACTGAGGTTCAAACACCTGAATCCTAGAGCATCATAAGGTGAGCTGAGGAAAGAATGGCGATTTGCCGAGCAAGTTTTGTGAGCCCGACTAATGTCGGTGAGTCACTCGCTAAGTGGATTTTGGGCCAAATTTGGGGAAAGTATAAATATCCCAAAGGATACCATTTTTAGAGGTTCGAAAAAATAGTTCAGAAAATTCTCTTTTTAGAGGTTTAGAAAGTTTGAGAACACTTTGCTAGTTTTTAGGGTGTTACAACTTGGTGTTAAATTTCGATAAATCAAAGTTGAATCAAAAGTGGGTTGGCTCGTAATAATTCAAGTTACCAATGGCTGCTTCAATGGAAGGTATAATTTCTTTACTTTTGCGATCGGTGGGTAAAACTCCAAGATCTAGGGGTGCTCAAATGGGGTTGGGTGTTGATTTAATATAGAGGGCATTGTGCTATGCTCTGTTTTGTTATTGTTTGTACATGAATTTGGTCTAATTACCATGGGGTTAACTTAAGGGCTAACGTTGCAAACTTAATTACTACTTCCGATCTCCGGTTGAGGCTCGAAAGTGATTGATTAGAGTGGGAAATTAGGTCAATACTAGCAATTTATATTTGATGTCTGTAACTTGCTTGAAAGAGAGGTTATGGGTCGGATCTATTTGCCTTTTGTTCTTGAAAGAGAGAATAGAGTAAGGTATTGGGTTGTTTAGGATTGGCATTTAGATGAGACTGGAAGGAGATTCTATGCATAGATGCTTTGATATCAAAAGATGATTAGAATTAATGAAGATGCCCTAGCCTATTCATGAATATTCATCACTAAAGAGCAGCACAATTACCCCTATGTGATATCGATTTCCAATCCCCGTACCCATAAATTGCTTGCTAACTCTTGATATCTCCTATATTTTAGTTTAATTCCTATAATTGATAACCAAATCTTTATATTAAGTTAGTGGTATCATCCACCCAATTGCTCTTACTATTACAAATGAGGTAAAATAAAGTCCAAATTTCTTGATAAGGAATTGTCCATGATAGACCATTCCTTGTGACATTCGACCCCGACTCTTTTATGGGATTTTACTGACTATGATCACTCACTCTTTTAATTTTTTTTTGAGAGTGATTTGAGTGTTATCAAAAATGGTGCAGCTTTCGGGGACTGGTAGTTGATAATTCTAATTGAGAAATTAGATTTTATTTTAGTTTATTTGTAGTAGATTTGTTGGTTGGTGTTGTTGTTGGCTGATTTGTTGGTTGACAAAACGAGTGACCATGGAAGTGACAATGATAGTCACTACGGCCAAAATGACAACATGGGTAACTTAAATGGCATACCCATTAATGTCATTCAAACCATGGGAGCAATCCGGATACCTCCTACAGTCGGGAGGACTGTGTTTCACATCACCGAAACTATCATACAATTGCTCCAGATGAAAGGAATTTTTGGGGGTCTAGATCATGAGGATCCCCATGAACACCTTAGGAATTTCAAAGAGGTATATAGACCATTTGTGTTCAAGAATATCTCCCAAGAGTCTGTAAGGTTGAGGTTATTCCCATTCTTTTTAACGGGAGAGGCTACGAAATGGTTGGCGGAGCTGCAAAATGATTCTCTCACTTTGTGGGTAGAGCTAGCGGATGCCTTCTTGGAGAGATTCTTTCCACCCTCGAAGATGGTTAAACTTCGTCTCCAAATCTAAAATTCCAAGCGTATGTGAGATAAGCCTTTGCACGAGCCATGGATGAGGTTCAAGAAGTTTCTCTTTCAATGTCCAACGCATGGCGTTCCGGACAATTTGTTGCTGCAATACTTTTATTGTAGCCTTGATTCAGTCAATAAGGGAGTGGCTAATCAATTAATCCATGGTGGATTAATCAGACAACCCTATGAGGTGGCTTCTTTGTTGCTTGATGATTTCACAAAGGTTAACCAAGCATGACACACTAGAGAGGACCAAGTGCCTACTCTACAAGTGGGTTTAACTAAAGAACAAGTCGAGAAGGACCATGAAAGATATGAAAACATGGCAAAAATGATGACCCAAATCAATTTGTTGTCTAAACATATCATGGGAGGTGAAACCAAGCCAGTGAATGCAGTTGGAACCAACAGTGGGCACTGCCCCAATGTTGCAAAATATGAGGCATTATATAATGAGGAAGTTCAATACTTGGGAAATTAAGTGGGGGGTTCTCACACCAATTATCAACAACAAGATGGGAATCAAGGTTGGAACAAAGATAGGATGGTGGTTGGAAAGACTGGTGGGGTGGAAAATGATAGGTATATGCCTCGTCATGATTGTCCATGCCTAAAATAACCAACTGGTCCTGAAGGAAGTCGGACTGAAGACATGCTTGCAAGGATCTACAACAAGTTTGAAGGGTCCGATAAGGTGTTGAAGGAATTGAAAAATGACTTCTCCACTCTATCGTAGTGGGTGACTTCTCACTAAATTTCCATTAAGGAGCTGGGACCCAACTGGGTCAAATTTCCACTCATCTCAATCCAAGGCAAAAGGAAACATTGTCTAGTGACACAATCCCGAACCCCAAGACTGATTGTTGAGCTTGAGGATTGTGTCGTGCCATGACGTTAAACAAGGCGCTTCTTGGGAGGCAAACCAAGTCTTTACTTTTGTTTTTATTACTTTCGAATAACGTGCATTTTGAGTGATGGTTGAAAAGAGGCTGAAAAATTGACATGGGAAGAATAGGTGATACGAAGACCCAAACGGTGATGCACCGAAGGCATTGTGCGGACTCATTCTTGTCTACCTTTTTAGCTTGAATAGATGGAAATGTGTACTATCAAAATTGGTGATCAGAACTCCAAAAGGGGTTCGCTGATGTGCACTACACGGACTCCATCGGGTCCACTGAAGCAGCCTTCAAGTTTGGTAATTGTTCAGGCATGTTCGGTGAGCTTAAGCTCCAAATGGCGATTTGCCGAACAGGTTCGGTGATGTTAGTCGAGATCACCGAACGGGTCTAATATAAAAAGGACAAGGTTCCTTTCAAATTCAAAAATCAAAACCTTTGAGATTTGAGAGCCTTTTTTATTCCTTTCTCTTTCTTTACATATTTAGAGTGTTTGTGAGTCTATTACGAGTATTTACAAAGTTCAAGGAGAGTATTTTCTTAGATTTCATGTCAACCAAACCTCGATCCCTCATTATTCTCAATTATTTTCGACATTAAGGTTGGTTTTTGACTTCTTGTTGATGCTTTTGAGTTTAAAATGCATAAAGGGTGAGGGCTTTAGATCTTTAACTTCTTTTGTTTGTTTGATTTTGATGGGTAGCATAATATTGTATTATTTAAACTGTGCCCATGAGATTTTGATTGTGAAAGCCTGTAAAAATGTGAATCGTGATTGTGCTGGTTAAACTCCGTATTTGAATTGATAAATATGCTGGGTATATGCCTAATTTAATGTGGGTAAAATATGAGTAGCCCAGTGTATTGCATTATTTTGCCCATCGAAATACAGGGTGACTACTTTCTTAAGGGCTTATTAGTGCAATACTTAGTAATATCTAGGGGAAGTCTGAGTACCCCTGGGTAGAAAAACATATAGGTGGATTTTAATGTTAGGGTAAACTAGTATTTTTTGTGCGTGTTAGTTTAGCTGTGAAAATTTGGCACTAGGCTGAACACTTCCTGTTTGGCAGGCTTGTCTTAGCTCGCCAAGGAGGTTAGGTGAATCGCGAGTAAGCCCCAGATTGCCTTCTTTAGCATATGCATGGACTTGGGTACTGTCCCACTCAGTGGGCTTGTCTTAATTTTCTAAGCCCATACGGCGAATCACCGAGTGGGAGAGGACATCGCCCTTGATGCCTGTGTCTTTCCCTTTTGTGCTATCAGTTTTGTCAGACTTGTCTTAACCCGCCAAAACTGACTCAGCGAATCACCGAGTTGGCATTGACTTTGCGTTGTATTCCTGAACTCTGAGTTAATTGATACTATCCATTTCGGCAAACTCACCGTAGTTCGCTAATCCTTTTTAGTGATCCTTCTTCTCGATAGATGAGCCTTAGGAAGATTTTTTAAAAGTGCTTTAATGTGTGTTTGATTTCAATTAACCTTCACAAATCCCATGTTTTAATTTGTGCTTTGCATGTAATGGAAAGATCTAAGGGCAAACATATGGTTTCCTCTGATACTAAGTAGGATAGACAACCTTCTCCTCCTCCTCCTCCACCAAAGAGACATCGGGGAGTATCTATAAATAAGCCTTCGGAGGCTCCCCACCGTCAACACCTTACCACTCCCCAATCATCTACCAAGAAAGGGTACAACTTAGACAAGGGGTAGTGAGAAAGAGGATGGAGACCAGATAAATGTTGGTGAAGCCTTCCTCCACACAGGCTCCGGCTTCCAGAGTCCTTTTGTTTATCAATCCAAGAGCCTTGAATAGGCTCAAAGCTGCTGGAGAAAGGACAATACTTTAGGAGAGGTCACTCTCCATAGATGGAGTAGTAACAACTACCCAACCATCTGGGATACCATAAAGTTCCATAAGTTTAAAGTATTCACTAAACCCAGAAACACATATATCTCTTCTTGGGTAAGGGAGTTCTATGATGGATATGCTCAAGCCCTTCCGAAGAATCGAAAAGGCATAGTTTGGAAACCCCTTGAAGAAGTAGAGGTGAGAGGCAAGAAAGTCTGGTGTGACGCTGGAGCTATTAATACTGCATTGAAGATGTTTACGTTTGCGTTAGACTTATATTCACTTCGGATGTGTCACGACTTAGACTCTCTGAAGGGTTGGCTGGCACCTTTTATTTATGATTCTTTTCCATCCTGGATGGCTGATGGTGCCTAGATGGAGAAGGACTTGAACGTGGTGAAAAAATATTGGTTTGGATTAATCAGTAGCAACCTGATGTGTCACAGAATGAGTACATCCCTTGCCATGACAAGGTGGTCATTGTAGGTACTATCGTTGATGGAGAGCACATACATGTAGGTGTTATTATTGTCGATGAGATGTTGATTAGGGCAAGACAAAAATAGACATCACTCCAATTTCTAGTACTGATCATGTAGTTGTGTGAGAGGGCATGAGTCTCTTTCCAGGCATCTACAAATGTAAGGGTCACACCTACTTCATCTAGTGACATTAGATGGATTGAGGAATAGTGTTTTTGAGACTATGCGGCTTAGAAGAAGTCGCCACCACCAGATTCTATGCCCGTGGTTGACCCTACTAATTTGGAAGCTTAGGATAGCCACCTGCTCCTTCAATGGAGCAGGCAGGTATTTCTACACCTTCCTCCATTGCTTCCCTAACTATTTCTATGTCTACTGCTGTGAGGCCTCTCTCATCTCCTATTACCAATCCCCCTTGACCCAGGCCATGATTTACCTGACGGGAAGCCTTACCCAGTCAGTAGATGTTAGAGCTACTTGGCTTGAGACGGACATGCCAAGGCTCATTGACCAGGCCATTAATAAGTCCTTGGCTCCTTTGATAGAATGGGTGGTCAAGTGTGGGGGGACCTTTGAGAGTCACAGCGTGAGACTAGATGATCTCACAGCTAGGTTAGAGGCTCGGGAGAATGTCGAGGGTAGCTCTGGCGTACTAGATGCCATGAGAGATAAGATTGCTACTCTGAGGGCGGAGGTGGCCAAGTTATAGTTGAAGGACATCTCCATGCTTTGGGGCAAGGTTCCCCTTCTAGATGTGCCTGCTCCTATACCCGTGTTGTCGAGTATTGTGCCTCCCTCTAGTGAGCAACCTGAGGTTGCTATGCATGTTGATTTTGTTGATGCTCATGAGAGTGAGAGGGCCGATGATGATTTGGATGATGAGGCGGATGAGGAAGAGTTGCAGGCTGAAGAGCATGGGATTGCGGAGACACTGACCGAGCTACAGGAGATTGAGAAGGTCATTCTTCAGGCAGCTCTGGAGAGATCTCTTCGAGAGACTTCCGAGGTTGGTTCTAGTTGAGTAACTCAAGACCCCACCTTACCTCCTACTGCTGAGAAAGAAATTGATGCCCCGGATGAGCCTTCCCTACTGCCTCCAGTGAACTTGTAGCCAAGAATCGACGCCCCTTTTTAGGCATCACCACCTGAGACTCTGGACGAGAGTGTTCGACAGACATAGACTATCCGGGGGACCCTTTATCTCAACCTCTTCATATTTTTGGTTATCTTACATTGAAAACACTGCATTCTTATATTTGGTGGGGTGAGGTCCTTCGTGCTAATATTCCCCTTTTGATTGTATTATGTTACTTTGAGTTTTGAACAGTTGTAGTATTACTATTGTTTATATGATAGTGCTCTTTTGTGTAAAAGTTTCCCTTTATTTCATTTTCATTCTCTCTTTATGTTGCAAAACCCCTCATGAGTTTAAAATCGTGAAATGCTTGAAGTGTTCATTGATAACAATTTAAGGATCAATTTTGTTCAATATCAATTTCTTGAATAGTACTCATGATGAGCATGATGTGTAGTGTTGGAGTTGCGAGAATGAAATTGATGTGGTTGCACCTTTGGGTGATCTCTTTGAATTTTTTGTTGACTAGCTGTGTTTTGATGTGAGCCTTACAATGAACATCGCACTTATGGTTTTGCTCTTTCTGGGATTTACTAAATGAGTGTATTTCGAAGTTGTAACACCTCGAATTAGAGAAAGGCTAGAAAGGAGTCAACCGGGCAAGTCAAGAACCCAAAATGGACCATGGACCCTTCACGGCACCCTAGACGGTCCGTGAAGGGGACCACGGCCCATTAAAGGGCTCGTGAAGTCATTCAAGAACTTGGCTCAGGCAGGGGCCACTTGACGGTGACCCAGACGGCCCATGGTGGACTAGATGACCCGTCAAGTGGGTCGTACAAATCACCTAGTTGGTGGGGTGTGACCCAAGGTCACTGGAAAAAGGGGCACAGACGTCTAAATGGCTTGTGAAGCTTCAGACGGACCGTGAAGTCATCCGTGAAGGAGACTAGTAAGACTTAGATTTTAGGGTCAACTTCAAATGATCATATCTTTTAGCACAAAATGAATTAGGTGGCCCATGACCTATCAAATAAAATATCTCTGAGTCCTCTTTCGAACGCCTCTGAGTTTGCCAAAGTTCAAGTCCGGAGTAAAACGTTATGCTATAAATAGTGATGATTCTTCACGACCCTCTTCACGGGCCATCATGATCTAGACCACCCGTGAAGCCCTTCTTAAAGCCATTTCGGCAGTTTTTAAGTCTGGGTCAATGGGTGTTTTCCAATTGTTTTAACTCAATACTACGTCATTTTGACTTCTACCCAAGGCCCTATATAAACAATTTTACCCCCAAAATAACCCAATTCAATTCATTCTCGTAAATCCCCTAAACTTGACCAAATTCATCCTATCCAAAAAGCTTCTCTCTAGAATCAAGGAAAAAGAAGAAGCTAGGGTTCTTCAAGTTCAAGTCTCCTTTCTTCATCATTGTTTAGGGCTTCAATCAAGGTATGTAGGGAGTTTATCAATGGGTTCCATGCACCCATTGAACCCCTAAAGTTTCTTCAATTCTCCAATTCGATTTCTCAAGATTTTATTAGGTTTTCACTCAATTCCTCAGGGATTCTATTTGTATGTATTCAATTACGTTATTGTGATCTTATTTTGATTATTTGGACTTAATTGCATGTTTTTTCAACTAATTCCATGTGAATCCATGCATTGATGTATGGATTTTGACTATAAACCCTAATTTACATGAGTTTATGAAGAAGCTTGAATTTATGAGTATGTTTTATGAAATCATGCGTGTTTTTATGAAAGCAATATTAATGAATCAAGTAAGCTTATAGATGAATGTATCTATATGTTCTATTAAGCTTGCCCACATGACATGCATGACATCTAGATTTTCCATCAATGTTTTTTGTCCTATTTTCTGAAATTAGGTCTTGATTAGTATGGTAGCCGATTATGCCATCAATGATTATAGACCATGCTTTTAAAACTATTTCCACTAGTAGTATGACACTTCTAGTATGAGGTTAATGACTATGGGCCTTAAAAGGCTATTATGAAACGATCATGGATGATGAAAGGTTTTCTCACGCATGGTCTAAGGAGAAATTCTAAATGACGTAAGCCTGGACTCGTCCATGGAAGATGAAATGTCTATAAACATGAATTTAGCTTGGATTGGTAACTCTAGTTGTACCTTTCCATGGATTATGAGAATAATATTATTAATGACTAATTCTGTGGGATTATTACTTAGCACCGAGAGGATATTTAGGTGGAGGCTCTCCCGTAGAAGAGGTCGGGTCCCTAGTAGCATTCTCTTTATCCCATAATTTTGCGCCCACATAAGTTTTTCTCAGATAGACATTAGCTAGTAGATCCACTTGAGCTAGAAGTTCATGGTCCTTACCTTGGCAAGTAGGACAACTCCTTTTCGGTGTGGGGAGGACACCGAATTCCATGTTATAGCTCACATGGTCTATATCGATTAATGGAAAACTTCCCACAAAAAGGACTAAGATAATTACAATGTTTTATGAAGCTTTCTTTATGATTTATAATTGCAATGACCAAAATTCGTGATTTATGAATTTTATTAAATGATTTTACTGTATTTTAACTTTGTCGTGCGTTCCATTTTTTCGATTATGTCCCCTTATGATCATATCCCATGTTTTATTGCATTCCCATTTTACTTGGTACAATCCATGTACTAACACATACTTTTGCCTACATTGTCTCATAATGTAGGATCTGACGCTTCTCCGTCCATTCGTGGCTAATGCTTGTGTTAGAGAGCCTTGAAGACTTAGTGAGTCCTCATACTTCTAGGACAATGCCACGTTTATTTTCATGTCACTTTACTTTTGAACTTGTATGGGTTACGTCCCAACTTTCATTCTATTGATGTATTAGATGGTTTTGAGACATATGTTAGATTTTCGCCGCTTTTGTCAAAGTCTTTCATATGAAATGTTACTTTTGAACACTTTAAATTGTTTTATCTTGTCTATATATGCTAAGTGGCTTGTATAGGGTCTCTCGGGATCCTATACGCCATGACACATCTTGGGGGTACTTTAGGTCGTGATTGAAGTGCCATGTGTGGTGAGGGCTTACTTGAAATCATGCATGTGGAGTCCTAGAATTTTCCTTGTTTGTCGAATTGTGTAATTCTTTGTGAATGTGAGACATGATCTTGGGCAACAATTGAAAGAGGAAACCAAATTGTCCGTAAATCCTTTGTGACTACCTTGTGAGAGTATGAATCCATTTTTTCACCATTTGAGCCTAACCTATTTGTTGGTAACCAAAAGAAAGCCTCTTGAACCAAATTATCCCTACCTTCTCACCAAAAATCCTTTTTGAAGCATTGTGATTCTAGAATAGCCAACTTAGGTCTTTGGCCTAAGTTGGGGGTGTGGAAAGGAAGGAAGAATTAAAGCCAAGTGAAGGGCAATGAAAGATGAAACGAGACTCAACTTTGAAATTGTTACCAAAAAGAAGGAACCCCTCCTTATTAAAAAACTAAAAACAAATCATTGTGATGAAAATGCCTTGGGAAAATGAAAGTGAAAAAGAGAAGTGAATGAAATAAAAAAGGATTCCAAATAAACTTAGTGACAAGTCAAGAGTTGAGTTCTCAAATGAAAAGGAAGGAAAAGAACTTAAGAAGATGTGACGATGATTGCAGTAATGCTTTGAAAAGGTAAAGTCACCAATCTAAATTGACCATAACTTTTCCCTCAGTCCCAATACAAGGCTAAGACCCTCGAGATCTTGCGTGAACTAGGTTATGTGATGATTGAAAAATATGGGCAAACCAATGGGACAAAGCTTGTATGTGTTTCTGTTTTGAGAGAAAGAGAGAGTTGCTTTGATTCCTAATACCTTTGTTGATTTGCTTGTGAGAGCATGGAATCGTTCTTGATGTGAGAGCACTTGAATGCATTTGTTGAAACATGTTCTTGAACTAGACAAGAAGCTAAAGTAATCTGGAGCTTGTTTTAAGACAAGCTAGTCATCATTTGAAGCTTTTTTATCATGATTGAGGGTAACATGTTATTAATAGTAGTCATGCTTTTGCGCATGAATGTTAGCTCTCATTAAGTACTGTTGTAGACACACTTACTGAGCTTTTTGTGTTCTTGATTTACTTGAGGACAAGAAAAAGTTTGTGTTGGGGGTGTTGATGAGTGGTAGATTTGCACTCATTTAAGGTAAACTTAGCTCATTAATTAAAGTTCAATACCTAATTTTTCCCTATTCTGATAGAATGTTGATGATTTGTAGCTATGAAGGCAATTGGACAAGGCAAGGACCAATGTTTGAAAGAATGGCCAAAAATACAAAAAGAAGTACAAAATAAACATTGTTGATCGCCTACATGAAGGAGCGGATCACCAACTGAGCACGACCTTACCCAAATTGACAGTGCATAACACTTGTGTCTATCAAAGAAGGTCGGCGGACTCTAGTAGATGGCGATGCACCGAATGAAAACAGTGATCCTGATGCACATCACCCAAAGTGACAGTGTGCAAAGCAAAGATGTAATGCTTGAATGGCGAACCAAGGTGGTACTCGGTGATTCATCGAGCATGAAAGTCTGACTCAATCGAGTTTTCCAACTTTGCTTGAAACACCTAAAGCCTAGATCATCATAAGGCAAGTTGAGGAAAGAACGGCGATTCACCGATCAGGTTTGGCGAGCTCGACTAATGTCACCGAGTCAGTCGCTAAGTGGATTTTGGGAAAGTATAAATACCCCAAAGGATGCCATTTTTAGAGGTTCAAAAAATATTCCAAAAAGTTCTCTTTTGAGAGGTTTAGAGAGTTTGAGAACACTTTACCTTAGAAGAACACTTTTCTAGTTTTTAGGGTTTTACAACTTGGTGTTAAATTTGATAAATTGAAGTTGAATCTAAAGTGGGTTTGCCCGTAATTACCTGATTTCAAGTTACCCATGGTTTCTTTCATGGAAGGTATAATTTCATTACTTTTTGTGGTGGGTGGCTAAAACCCCAAGATCTAGGGGTGCTCAAATGGGTTGGGTGTTGATTTAATGTAGTGGGTATTATGCTATGCTCTGTTTTGTTGTTGTACATATATGAATTTGGTCTAATTACCATGGGATTAACTTAAGGGTTAAGGTTGCAAACTTAATTCCTATTTTCGATCTCCGGTTGATGCTTGAAAGAGAGTGATTGGAGTAGGTAATTAGTTCAATACAATCAATTTAGATTTGATGTATGTAACTTGCTTTAATGAGAGGTTATAGGTCGGATCTATTTGCCCTGTTCTTGAAAGATAGAATAGAGTAACGTATTGGGTTGTTTACTATTGACATTTAGATGATACCGAAAGGAGATTCTATGAATAGATGCTTTGAGATCGAAAGATGATTAGCGTTAAAAAAGATGACTTAGACTATTCATGAATGTTCATCACTATAGAGTAGCACAATTACCCTTATGTGATATCGACTTCCAATCCCCGCACCCCTAGATTGCTTGTTGACTCTTGATTTCGTCTATATTTTTGTACAATTGCTATAATTGATAACCAAAGATTTATATTAAGTTTCTGGTATCATCCACCCAATTGTTTTTACTACTAAAAATGAACTAAATTAAAGTCCAAATTTTTTTCATAAGAAATTCTCCACGATTCACCATTCCCTGTGGGATTTCCCCCTGACTCCTTGTTGGGTTTTTACTGACTACGATCGCTCACTCTTTTTATTGGTTTTGAAGAGTGATTTGAGCATTATCATGGGATTATTAGAAGGTCGTTCGAAAGGAAAAGCTCCAATATAATAATTTGGTGCACGCGCGGTTGACCTTAAGGTAGGCTACATCTTTCCGTTCTCTTAGATTGAGCTTGAATGTGCAAATTCTTATTGTTTAGAGTGAATTGGGAGAGGGAACCTATTTATTGTTATTTACTTTCTTAGATACCATGTTTAGGCTCTATCGGTATTATTTTCTGGTGTAGTACCATGTCCGTCAGGGTTATTTGTTAATTGTTGTCTTGTGAATTGACTTATTTATTTTTATTTTTTTATGTTGGCGAATGTTTGGCCTTAGTCTAGGATTAGGCTAGTTTTGCCTTAGACTTGTGATTTTTGCAGCCTATATGAATTATTTATTCTTTGACGTCGATACGGATGGATTAGCTCCCTATGGACTGAAGTAGAAGACTTGAGTGTGGTAGAATGAGCCTTAGCTTAGGCATTGAGTCAGCTTCATCAACCTTCTATTCACTCTCCCTATTTCTACGGCACCATTGAAATACTGAAGGTTTGCGTGCTTCGTTGTGTGACTCGGGATTGGAGTGGCATAGGCTAGGAGCCTTTTGTCAGTATCTTGAGTTTGGTCTTCATTCCACGACGGTATTGATGATAGATGATATGCGGTACTTCTAGGTACTTGTTGAAGACCCTGGATTTCCTCTTGCAAGCTGGGCTAGTGCTCTTGGGATTATTTGTCTTGCTGGGCAATGTTCTTATTGGTGCCCTCAGGTTACTCTTTCTAGGTAGGCTGGTGACCCTTGGAGTTTATTGTTTGGTTGGGTGATAGTCTTATTGGTGCCCCCATGTTACTCTTGCTAGCTGGGCTAGTGCCCCTGGGAGTTTACTGCCTGGCAGGTTGGCTCCCGTGTTTACTCTTACTAGTTGGGCTGGTGCCTTTGGGAGTCTACTATCTGGCTAGGTGGGACCATTGTTAGGTTTTTATGGTTCGAGTATGTTACTTGGGGCTCGAGTCCTGTTTTACGCTTCTTGGTTCTGGATTCATTTTACTTCGCTCTTGTAGGTTACATATTATGTGTTCTGATCGGGCTTATAGGGTCTGTTTGAGTTTTTACATATATTTTCACACAAGTGTTCCTTTTGGGCTTATGGGCGTCCAGCTAGGTTTAGTTTTGCGGTACTTTGTCTTTATTTTTTGTAGGCTGATCTGCTTTCCTTTAAATTTCTCTTTGACATATGTATGTGTCTAGATTCTATCTTTTTATATTATCTTGACCTTTCTTGCTCAGCCGACCTGTGATGCCTACTGAGTACCTTTGTTTGTGTACTCATGCTGCACTTTGTATATGTTTTGTGATGCAGGTCCCAGTACAAGCTATCAGTGGTGATCGTTTGAGCTTGCAAACTTTTTGGATTAGAGGCGAGGGTGAGCCCTTGACGTCCTAGACTTGCCTGTCTCCTTTTGTATATTGTATAGCTAGTCTTTCATACTTTGAGACAACTTTTTTTTTGGTCCACTTTAAAGACTTGTACTTTTTTGTTTGAACAGCTCTAAACTTGTGACTTCCAGGTTTTGGGGAAATTTTTTGTATATTGTGTTATTTTATCATCTTCTCGTGTCTTGTGTATTGTTTAAATTATTTTTTCCACGTATTTCAACCTTCATAGTCATTACTTGTCATTCTGGATTACGGGTTGGATTACCTACTGGTGGGTAATAGTAGGTGTCATCATGACTCGAGGAATCAAGTCGTGACAAGTTGGTATCAGAGCTTTAGGTTCTCTGATCTCACTTGTACAAAGCTAATGCCAAGTAGGGTCCTACGGATTGGTGCAGATACATTCGTATCCTATCCTTGGGAGGCTACATGGTGTTGTTAGGAACTTTCTCTATGTTGTATCACTTTCATGTTGTGTGTGTATTATTGGTTTCATGGAATCTCACTTGTTTTACTCCACTCAAGATAGGGGTCAATCTCCCATGTCGGCTAGAGGTGCAGCACCAGACCCAGATAGAGAGGGATCTAGAGCCGGTAGTAAATCCTCCAGCAGCCCGGGTTCGAGTTCAGCCAATGACGTTGGGGCCAACCCAGCCGCCACCTGGAGAATCTATGGCTTCAGACCTTCAGGCAGCTAATACAAAGCCTCTAACTATACTTGGGAGCATGATACAGGCCTAAGTTGAAGCTATAGCTCCACCAGCACCATAGGGTCTGCCTACAGCGGAGGTACATCAGGTCCAGATACTACCTTGGGGGTGTCCATCCCGTGATTGCAGACGGAGCTATGCCACTAGAGGAGTAGAAAGTGCTCGGAGTGTTTCTTAGACTTTAGCCTTCAAGGTTTTCTAGAGCTTTTGGTGAGGATGCCAACGAGTTTCTTACTACTTGCCATGAGTGACTGTATACTTTGGGACTAGTGGAGTCGAGATGAGCTGACTTCACTATTTATAAGCTAGAAGGGCCAGTGAGGCAGTGGTGGTGTACTTTCATACAGACCAGGCCAGTTGGGTCTCCTCCAGTTATTTGTACCAAGGTTTCTGAGGCCTTCTTGGATAGTTTCATCCCTCACAGTATCAAAGATCATCTCCAGGATCAGTCCTTCAGGTTGGAGCAGGGCTCTATGATTGTGCCCGAGTATGAGGTGAGGTTTCACAAGCTCTCCCACCACGCTACTATGATCCTACCTACTAAGGAGGAGAGAGTTTTATGCTTTTCCCATAGATTGAGACAACAACATATTGAGACTCAGTCTATGGTTTCCATGGGCCATTCCTTTCTTGATGTGGTTGACCACACCTGCACTATTGAGCAGCTGCATCGTAAGACCCATAAGGGCAGTGATAAGAGAGCTAGCTATGAGGGAAACTACAATGGGTCCCAATGCATGTCTAGGGACTCCGATGGCAGGCCTTGATAGGAGTTTCAGTAGGGTCAGTCCAGCCAACCTACTCAGGCCTTATTATAGACTTTAGAGGGTGACCGATATAGCCAGAGCAAGGTCAGCTCAAGTCAGACTTGAGGTAGGTGTCAGTATGGTGTTTCTGGATATGGCGGCTTCTGTGAACTGATCATCTCTGGGTTATTTTGAGTCGCGGGAGTTATACCATTTGGCCATAGATTACCCTTTGTGTAGGTGCATTTCTCCCACTCCATAGGCAGCTCCACCAATAGCACCTCTAGTTAGAAGTCGAGGTCAGGGTCAGGACCATCGTGGTGGTCATCAGGGTATTTGGAGTGGTCCTAGGGAGTTAGGTCTAGTGGTAGTTCAAATGGCAAGGGCAGAAGTGGACTGGGCCACTTCTATGCAGATCTAGCAAGGGTGCAGGTTGAGGCATTAGACGATATAATCAAAGGTATGATTCTCTTATGCTAGTAGCCCGCCATGGCTTTATTTGATTAGGGCTCTACCTTTTGTATGTATGTATTTATTATGCTTCTTGTATGGGTTTGAGTTCTAAACCTTTTGTAGCATCATTACGTGTGTCGAACCCCGTGGGTAAGTCTTTAGTAGTGGATTCGGTGTTTTGATCTTCTTGGTGACTATCCAGGGGTGTGACACCTAGGCTGACCTTATATTACTTAATATGCTTTATTACTATGTGATTATGGGTTTGGACTTGTTATTCCCATACCATACAGCCTTAGATTGTTTCACTAAGACATAGCCATGCCTGGTATTCCCCTAGTGGTGTGGCAGGGCTCCGGTAGTTGCACACCAGTTGGAGTTATCTCTTTTGTTCAAGCTCAGATGCTAGTGGCTAGCGGGTGATTATCTTATTTAGCCTATGTGCATAATGTGAGTATGGAGGGTCCTCCAATTGAGTCAGTTCCAGCAGTCCGTGAAAGTGTAGACGCATTTCCTATCGACCTACCTGGCTTACCCTTGGAATGTGATATTGATTTCCCTATTAAGCATGAGTTGGGTACTCAACCTATTTCTATTTTTCCATATTGGATGGCTCCTACAGATCTCAAGGAGCTCAGTGTTCAGCTTTAGGATCTCTTAGGTAAGGGATTCATTAGGCCTAGTGTATCCCCTTAGGGCGCTCCCATTCACTTTGTGAAAGAGAAGGATGGTAGATGCGCATGTATATTGATTATAGGCAGCTGAATAAGGTGACAATGAAGAGTTGTTACCCTATGCCTAGGATTGATGATCTGGTTGACCAGCTTCATGGTGCCATAATGTTCTGTAAGATTGAGTTGAGGTTTGGTTACCATCACCTAAGGATTAGGTGAGCGAACATCCTGAAGACCGCATGTAGAACTCGATATGGCCACTATGAGTTCCTTGAGATATCTTTTGGGTTTACTAATGCCCATGCTACCTTCTTGCACTTGATGATGTGGGTGTTCAGGCCTTATCTTAATTAATTCGTGATATATTTGTATACTCAGGGAACAGGAGAGATCATGAGCAAAATTTGAGGATTGTACTCCAAACATTGAGAGATTAGTGACTTTATGTAAAGTTCTCAAAGTGCAAGATTTGGCTTGAGCTTGTAGAATACTTAGGGCACGTCCTGTCCAAGAATGGCATCATGGTAGATCCAGTGAAGATTTAGGCTATTCGTGGTTGGGCTAGGCGCACTTCAATTACTGAGATTCAGTGCTTCATTGTATTAGCAGGCTACAACAAAGGGTTTGTGAAGGGCTTCTCCACTATTATAGCACCTCTAACCTAGTTGACTTGTCTTGACATTCCCTTTGAGTGGTCTGAGGAGTATGAGTTGAGCTTTGAGAAGCTCAAGGAGTTGCTGACCACCGATCCTATATTAATTCTTCTAGTAGAGGGTGAGGGCTTACCCTTGCAATGTGATATTGATTTCCCTATTGACCATGAGCTGGGTACTCGGCCTATTTCTATTTTTCCATATTGGATGGCTCCAATTGATCACAAGGAGCTTAGTGTTCAGCTTCAGGATCTCTTAGATAAGGGATTCATCATGCCTAGTGTATCCCCTTGGGGCTCTCCCATTCTCTTTGTGAAGAAGAAGGACGGTAGATGCGCATATATTCATTATGGGCAGCTGAATAAGGTAACAGTGAAGAACTATTACCCCATACCTAGGATTGATGATCTGCTTGACCAGCTTCATCGAGCTACAATGTTTTGTAAGATTGATTTGAGGTTCGGTTACCATCACCTGAGGATTAGGGCAGCGAACATCCTGAAGACCTC
The DNA here is from genome assembly GCA_018342035.1 of Solanum appendiculatum. Taxonomy (NCBI): domain Eukaryota; kingdom Viridiplantae; phylum Streptophyta; class Magnoliopsida; order Solanales; family Solanaceae; genus Solanum; species Solanum appendiculatum. The sequence continues at coordinate 154,707 of JAGDQO010000087.1, forward strand.
ATGTAGGACTCGATATGGCCAATATGAGTTCCTTGAGATGTGTTTTGGGTTGACTAATGCCCCTATCGCTTTCTTTGACTTGATGACGTGGGTGTTCAGGCCTTATCTTAATTAATTCATCATAATGTTCATAGATGATATCCTTGTATACTCGCGGAGCAGGAGCGATCATCAGAAAAATGTGAGGATTGTACTCTAAACATTGAGAGATTAGCGACTTTATGCAAAGTTCTCAAAGTACGAGTGTTGTCTTAAGACTGTAGCATTCTTAGGGCACGTCGTGTCAAAGAATGGCATCATGGTAGATCTAGTGAAGATTTAGGCTATTCGTGATTGGGCTAGGCCCACTTCAGTTACTGAGATTCAGAGCTTCATTGTATTAGCGGGCTACAACAAAGGGTTTATGAAGGGCTTCTCCACTATTATAGCACCTCTAACCCAGTTAACCTGTCTTAACATTTCCTTTGAGTGGTCTGAGGAGTGTTAGTTTAGCTTTAAGAAGCTCAAGGAGTTGCTGACCACTTCTCTTGTATTAACTCTTCTAGTAGAGGGTGAGGGCTTTATGGTTTTCTATGATGCATCGAGCATTGGTTTGGGTTGCGTGTTAATGCACCGGGGCCGAGTTATTGCTTATGCATCAAGGAAGCTTAAGTTACATGAGTGCAACTACCCCACTCATGACTTTCAGTTGGTGGTAGTAGTTTTTGCACTTAAGATATAAAGGCACTAATTGTAAGGAGTTTGTTGTGTGATCTACACAAATCACATAAGTCTTCACTACATTATGAGTCGAAGGGACCTTAATTCGAGGCATCGTCATTTGATTGAGCTTCTGAATGACTATGATCTCTCAATTCTCTATCATCTGGGAAATGCGAATGTGGTAACGGATACCTTAAGCCAAAATATGGTTAGTATGTGTAGTCTAGCCTCCCTGTCTACTGTGGAGTGGCCTTTAGCGTTGGGCATTCAGTCCTAAGCTAATCACATAATTCAATTAGATATTTCAGATTGTAGACATATCTTAGCCTATGTAGGTGTTTAGTCTTCTTTGCTTGATTGTATCCGTGTAGTCAATTTGATGAGGATAAGACATTGATGACACTTCGTGTTTAGGTGTTAGTGGGTGATGATGGTTAGGCTACCTTAGATTCAGATGCTGTTTTGAGGTCTGCTGGCCATATTTGTGTTCCGAGAGCTTATGGTTTGATTCAGCTGATACTTCGTGAGGCCCGTGATTCTAGATACTCTTCCATCTAGCCACTGGAAAGATATTTCATGATTTGAGTAAGCACTACTGGTGGAGCAGCATGAGGAGAGATATTACTGACTATGAGTCCAGTTTCCTGTGTTGCCTGCAAGTAAAGGCCGAGTATTTGAGACCTGGTGGTGAGTTTTAGAGATTACCCATTCCGGGGTGGAAGTGGGATTGCATTAGTATGGACTCTATGGCAGGTTTTCTTCAAACTTCAAGAGGTGTTGATAGCATTTGGGTCATCGTTGATCGATTCAAAAAGTCAGCACACCTTCTACCTGTTCTGTCTTCATTCAGCGATAAGAGGTCGACCATATCTACATTTGAGAGGTGGTTTGTCTTCCTGGTGTGCCTGTCTCTATCATATCACATCAGGGTGCTCAGTTCACTTCTAGATTTTGAAGGACCTTTTAGAAGGAGTTCGGCACATGTGTTGACCTTAGCACAACTTTCCACCCGCAGACTGATGGTCAGTCAGAACGTACTATTAAGGTTCTTAAGGTTATGTTGCGGGTCTGTATTTTGGTGTTCGGAGGTTAGTGGCAACAGTTCTTGCCTTTAGCAGTGTTTGCGTTCAACAATAGCTACCACTTTAGTATTTAGATGGCCCTATTTGAGGTCGTTTATAGTAGACGTTGTCACTCTCCAGTTGGTTGGTTTGAGTCTACAGAGCGTAAACTGTGTGGTACTGACTTGATTCAGGAGGCCTTGGACAAGGTTAGCGTGATTCATAACAGGCTTCAGACATCTCAGAGTTATGGTGATCGTTGGCGTCAGCCGTTACAGTTTTCAGTTTATGATCGAATTTTCCTTCGTGTGTCACCCATGAATGGCGTGATGTGATTTAGGAGGTGGGTCAAGCTTAGCGCCAGCTATATTGGGCCTTTTGAGATCCTCCAGACAATTGGTGATGTTGCTTAAGAGTTTGCTTTACCTCCAACATTTTCAGCTATCCACACGGTTTTTCATGTTTCGATGTTGCACCGGTATGTTCCTATGAGTCTCATGTGCTCCAGTATGATGTGGTTGAGTTGGATGACTATTTAACTTTTATGGAGGAGCCAGTTGCCATTCTATCATGAGATATGTGGGGGTTGTGTTCGATAGCCATTCCTATGGTTAAGGTTCGTTAGAGGCATCGTCTAGTTGAGGAAGCTACCTAGGAGACCAGCATGTGATGTGATATTAGTTCCCTAGCTTGTTTGAGCCTTCAGATACTTATTGACTCTTATTTTCGTGGATGAAATTCCTTTTAGTAGTGGATGTTATAATCACCCTCCTGGTCATTTTTTTGTTTATGCCTTCTATTCGTCATTTGGAGCGTTCATATAGTGACCCCAAGTCATTTATGAATTGCTGGGATTGAAAATTTGGTCACCTAGTTGTTTGTTTGTTTTTTATGCAAATTTTTGTGTTTTCGAGCATTTGAACCTTGAATGGTCGTTGTGGCTAAAAAGTTCAGGAAGATGAACTCAGAATACGATCCTAACAATTCCATCAGCTTCTAAAGGGTCATTTAGGCTAGTAAAATGGCGGCATGACTCCCAAGGTTTTCAGTGTGAGTTAATGTAATTAGGCGTTTTAATTTTCAAATTAAGGCCTAAGTTTGACCTTGGTCAACATTCTTGGTAAATATGGCCCAATAAGAATTTTGTGATCGTGGTTAGCTCTGGAATGTCGGGTTTGGTCTTGAATGACCCTTCGTGCGGATCCTAAGTCTCTTGGGCTAATTCCAAGCCCCCTTATAGAATTTTGCTTAAGATGGTGTTGGGTGTGAGACCCACTTTTTGTTGAGAGGACGTGATATGGAAGTTTTGACTGCTCCATTGATTCTTAAATATCGAATTTGATTAGGTTGTATATCTCATTTATGTACACAGGGTTCAGAACTAGTCTTGAGCGCCTGGCAGACCCCCAAGGACGAAGATAAAATTGTTGGTTCCTTATGCAGGTGCAGCCTGCTTTTGTGACCTTGGGCTCGCTTAAGCGAACATCGATCAAGTGGCCAGGGCTCTACTTAAGCGAGCTAGGACCACCAAGTGACCCTCGAGTTAGCAACCCATGCATTGCTTAAGTGGTGATCACTTCAGCGGCCAGGGGCTTACTTAAGTGATATTGGCCTGCCTAGGGTAGGCCACTTTCGCTACCCTGGCGTTGCTTCAGCGAGCCTCGCTTAAGAGACTAGAGGCTCACGAAAGTGAGGCCAGCCTCTTATTGGGCGGTCGCTTAAGCCATGTAAGTGATCGCTTAAGCGACCCTTGTCCAGTCTTCTTAAAAGACTTAGACGTGATTTCAGCCTTTTGTTCAAGTTTGATTTGGATATTTCTCTCACAATTCTACTCCGACTTCAGTATTCGAAGTGTGTAGTGTTTGTTACTATTAGGACTACACTTTGGAGTCATTGGAGAGTGTTGGGCATCCTTCAGTTGAGGTGAATTCGTGATCTTAGCTGGGTGCCTAAGCTTGGGTTTGTGCTTAATTGGTTGATAATTGCATATTTGTTTTTGTTAATTATTTTGATCCCCGAATAGTGTTCCATTTTTGAACTCAAGTTTGGGGTACTGTTTAGGACCTTTTCACGGAGTCAATTCCAGAAATTTCGATGCAGGTCCCACAATTCATGTTTGACTCAAAAATTGATCCATTCCCATTTTATGTGTTTTTTGTGTTAAAACGATCGAATAGATGTTATTATCCTATTTTTGATGGCATGGCAATGTTGTGAGGCCGTTTGGAAGGGAAAAACTCCGGCTTTGTGATTTGGAGAGTGCATAGTTAGCCTAAAGGTAAGCTACGACTTTCCCTTCTCTTAGATTGAGCTTTAATGTGTAAATTCTTGTTTATTAGAGTGAGTTGGGGGAATGTACCTAGCTAATCTTATTTAATTTATTAGATACTATATTTAGGCTTAATCGATATTTGTTTTTGGGTGTAGTACCATGTTAGTCAGGGTTATTTGTTCACTATTGTCTAGTGAATTGACTTGTATGTTGTTATTTTGTTATATTGGAGCATGTTTGGCCTTAGTCTAGGATTAGACTAGTGTTGCCTTAGACATGCAATTGTTATGGCCTGTATGCCTTATTTCTTCTCCGACATCAATTCGAACGGATTAGCTCCTTATAGACAGGAGTAGCAGACTTGAATCTGACAGAACGAGCCTTAGTTAAGGCATTGGTTCAACTTTGTCGAGCTTCTATCCACTCTCCCTATTTCTACGGCCCCATTGCGATATAGGAGGTTTTTGTACTTCACTAGGTGACTCGAGATTTGAGTGGCGCAGGCAAGGAGACATTTGTCGATTTCTTCAGTTTGGCTGCCGTTCTACGATGGTATTGATGATAGATGATATATGGTACTTCGAGGTTCTTTTTTAGGCCCCCGAGTTTACCCTTGCTAGCTGGTTCACCGTGGAGTTAACTGTCTGGTTGTGCGATGGTCTTATTGGTGCCCCCGAGTTACTCTTACTAGCTGCGTTGGTGCCCCTGAGAGTTTACTGTCTGGCAGGGCAGCCCCCGAATTCACATTTGCTAGCTGGGGTGGTGTCCCGGAGAGTCTATTGTATGGCTAGGCGGGCCCATTATTGGGTGCTTATGGTTCAAGGTTGTTACTTGGGCTCGAGGCCCGGCTTATGCTTCTTGGTTCTTGATTCACTTTAGGTCCCTCTTGTAGGTTATCTATTCAACGTACCCATCGGGCTTATGGGGGTCCATTCGGTTTTTTACTTAAATTTTCGCACGAGTGTGCTTTTTGGGCTTTTAGTGGTCCAATTAAGTTTAGTTTAGCTGTACTTAGTTTTTCTTTTTGGTATGCTCGTGTGCTTTCCTTTAAATTCTTCTTTGACCTCTATTTGTGATAGACTCTATCTTTTCATATTGTCTTTTCCTTTCTTGCTCAGTCAGCCTATGATGCCTATTGAGTACCTTTATTTTTGTACTCATGCTACACTATGTATCTATGTTACGACCCAATGTATACCCTAGACATGACATGGCATATAAGACCCCAAGATGCCCTCCAGAAGCCACTTGACATACATACAACACAATATAATAGAAAATACACGAATTTAAGTAGAAAGTCTCATATCAAAAAAGAGTTTGACATAAATGTAGAAGTCTAATCATAAGTCCTGACAAGACAATCTAATACATCAAAAGAGTGGTTAAGATGTAACCCATACACCACGTACAATGTCTAAAAACTAAAGAAATAAGAAAGCATTATAAATGTGACATGGTCCTCCGAACATGAGGACTCACCAAGTCTTCAAATGATCAAGCAATCACCTAGCCACGAGCGTGAGGAGAGAGAGTGCCGAACCCTAAATTATTAAACAATGTAGGCACAAGTATGCATTAGTACATGGAATGTACTAAGTATGAGGGAAATGCATAAAAACATAAAACTGATCATAAGAGGACATTTAAAACAAGATATTCATGACCAAGCTAAAAACATAGTAAAGCCTTTAAAGATAAATCATATCATGAACATGGTCAATGCATCTTTAAAACATAATGAAAGATTTATAGATCCTTTAAAGTAAGTTAGTTTATTTTGTGGGATGTTTACCGTTAATCGACATAGACCATGTGAGCTATAACATAGAATCCAGTTCTTGCTCCCACACTAAAAAGAGATGTCCTACATGCCAAGGTAAAGACCATAACTTCTAGCTAAGGTGGATCCACTAGCTAAGTCACTTAAGACTATCCTACTAGGGCACGTAGTTATGGACAAGGAATTGCTACGAGAGACCCGGCCTCTACTAACGGGAGAGCCTCCATCTCAAAGTCCTCTCAGTGCTAAGTAAAATCCCAAAGGAATTAGTCATATTAATAAGCATATCATCATAGTTGGAAAGGCAGAATTAAAATCCCAATCCAATCTTAAGTCATCAAAGAGTAGCTCCTTTAAACCATGATTCATATATATGTGAGAAAACCTTTCACAATTCATGATTTCATAAGTATGTGAGAAAACCCTTCACAAATCATTGGCACTTACTTTAAAGCATCCTCAAATCATAAATTCATCTTTCCATCAAGCATTAATGAACCTTTATGAAGGTCATGATCATAGTTCATAAGTTCATAAACTTTTCTTCATAAATTCATAGTCAAAATCATGTAGATTGCATGGGTTCATATGAAATCAATTGGAAAACATGTAATTGAAACAAATCATGCCTAATAAGATTGAAATCAAACAATTGAATCAAAATCAAATAGAACCCATGGAAATTTACATGAAACCCTAGATAATTGGGGAAATTGAATTAGAAACATGAGATCTTTTGGAACCCAATGGATGAATGGAATCAATTAGTGAATTCCCACATACCTAGCCAATCAAAGCGCAAAATTAATGGAGAAAAAGGAGACTTGAAGCATGAAACCCTTGCTTTTCACCTTGGAGCTTGAGAGAAAAATGGGGAAGAGACTTGAGAGAATTTGGAGGGATTTTGTGAAATGAGGGATTTAGGCTAAGTTAAGTGAGTAAAAATGGTTATAGAGTAGTTATATGTCCAAAATGATGTAGTTTAGGGGTTGGGTAGATAGAAAAATACCAAAATACCCTTCATTAAAATTTTCGACATGGTTCTACAGTTTGGACCTACGGTCCATAGGACTTTCTACCGACCATCATGGTCAACCGTAGGACCAAGTATTGGAACCAAAAAATTGGCCAACTTCTGGCAACTCCATTCTACGGACCGTCAACCTTTCTACGATCTATAGACCCCATCTGTAAACCTCACTTTTAACTAAAAATTTCACTAAGTTTGGACTACCCCTACGGAAACCTTCCACGGCTCGTAGTCCCTTCTAGGGCTTATCCTGGTCAATCATAGACCAAGTTATTGAGGCTTGAATTTTTTTCTAAACACAACCTCATTATGACGAGTGTCATCTACCACCCATAGAAGCTTCTACAAACTGTAGACTAGTCTCCTAGGACACAACCAGTAGCCAAAATATGAAGTCCTTTCCTTTCAAAATTTCTGAGGTGTTACAATATATCTCTCTTGGGAACATTCATCCTCAAATTGGAATCAAGCTATCATTAATAGAGTATGAGATGAACTAAAAACCAAACATGAATGCAAATCTCATCATAATTCACATAAACAAGGAGAATTACCCCAAGCTAAATCATAACATCAAAAATCATGTTTTTATGAACATGCTTGCACATGGAAACCTGAGAATAACTAAAATGCATGAATCTGAAAGAATGAACCATGAGGAACTAGTACCTAAAGCTAGAATAGGAGCGGAGGGGAAGAAATGAGGATATCGGGACATCATATTTTCTTCGGTTTCCCAAGTAGCACCCTCAACTATTTGGTTCCTCCAAAGAACTTTCATAGAAGCAACTTCTTTATTTCTCAACTTCCGGACTTGTCGATCTAAAATTTCAATCGAAACTTCTTCATAAGATAGACTTTCCTTAACTCCCAAAGTTTCCAAAGGTACAATGGACATCGTATCTCCAACACACTCTTTCAAAAAAGAGACATGGAATACTGGATGTACCGATGCTAAATCATTAGGTAACTCTAATTCATAGGCAAATTTGCCAATATGCCTCAAAATCTGATATGGCCCCACAAATTGAGGACTAAGCTTTACTTCTCATCACACCCTTCGTAGGTCAGATTTTCAAGTAAGCCCAATCATCAACATTAAATTCAAGCTCTCTTCTTCTAACATCGGCATAGGACATTTGTCAACTTTGAGCCATTTTCAACCTTTCACGAATAAGTTGAACCTTTTTCATAGCCTCATGCACCATCTCGGGCCCTATCAAAGCTGCCTCACCAACTTCTAACAAACCTATAGGAGACCTCATCTCCTACCATAAAGAGCCTCAAATGGAGCCATCCCATTGCTAGAATAATAGTTATTATTATAAGCAAACTCAATCAAAGGCAAATGATCATCCCAATTACCCTTGAAATCAATCACACAAGCTCTCAGAATATCCTCCAAAGTCTGAATACTATGTTTGGCTTGTCCATCGGTCTGAGGATAAAAATTCATACTAAGCTTCATTTGGGTACCAAGACCTTTCTGACACAACCTGAAAAATTGAGATGTAAACTGGGTACCACAATCGGAGATAATAGACAAAGGCATTCCATGGAACCCCCACCCTTTCTCGGATATAAAGCTTGGCGTAGTATTTGGCTGAAAATGATGTCTTTACAGGAAGAAAGTGAGTCAATTTCGTCATTCGGTCGGTAATAACCCAAAATGAATCAAATTGATGATGATTATGAAGTAAACCCATAATGGAGTCCATATTCAAATCTTCCCACTTCAAAGTATGAGTACTTGTATCTTGAGCCAAACTATCAAATTTCTGATGCTCAACTTTCACTTGTTGACAATTTGGCCACTTAACCACAACTTCAAAACTATCCTTCTTCATCCCATTCCACCAAGAGACTTCCCGGGTGAATAGAATACCGAGAACTGTGAGCTTTTGAAAAAACTTATTTCTCAACTCATCGACATTGGTAACACATAACTGACCTTGATATCGAAGGAAACCATCTCCCCCTTGGGAGAAAGCCTCAATTGCTATTTCAGAAATAGACTTCTTCAAATAAACTAATACCGGGTCAAGATTTTTCTTAGCCTTCACATCGGACACAAGAGAAGATTCTTAACCATTCTGAACAATCACACCCCCTCATTAGAATTGACCAAGCAAACACCCAATTAGGCCAACCTATGAACATCACAAACTAACTCATTTTTATTATTCTCAACATGGGAACACTACCCATCAATAGTCAACTAAGAACATCTGCCACCATGTTCACTTCTCCAGGATGATAGAGGACACTCATGTTGAAATCTTTCAATAACTCAAGCCACCTTCTTAGGTGAAAATTCAAATCCTTTTGGGTGAACACATACTTCAAGAACTTATGGATGGTAAACACATCTACATGAACACCATATAGGTAATGCCTCAAAATCTTTAGAGCAAACACTACCGCCCTAACTTCAAATTATGAGTCGGATAATTCCTTTCATGCACCTTAAATTTCCTTGAAAAATAGGGATGTCTTTCCGATATTGCATCAAGACACAACCAAGGCAAATCTATGAAGCATCACAATAAATCAAAAAACCATATGATCCTTCCACTAATGTCAATATAGGGGCTAAAGTAAGTCTATCCTTTAACTCTTGGAGTCTATTTGAAACTAGCTTCTAACCATTGGAATTTCACCTTATTTTGAATCAATGTCGTCAAAGTCAAAGAGATAGATGAAAATCCTTCCAGAAACCTTCTACAGTAACCGGCCAAACCCAAGAAATAATGTATATCTGAAGATGACAAAGGTCTAGGCCAATTCTTAATTGCTCAGTTTTCTTAGGATCAACCTCAATATCCTTACCGGAAACAATGCAACCAAGGAAAGCAACAAACCTCGACCAGATGTTTAGATCCCTACTTTAGAAAATAAGGAGAAACATCATGGTAACTCAAAAATTAAACAATTAATTCAATTTTAAAATAATTTAAAGAATAAAAGAATTTTTAAAAACTTTTAAAAGGGAAAGGGAGTCGCTGATAACACTCAACTACGCCTCTTATAATTCAAAGTGTAGGCGGTCTCTAAGAAGTATAAATCCAACGGAGAGTTGGGATCGATCCCACATGGAGTGGTATGGAAAATAATAAAAGTACGAAGTGCGAAAGTGTTTTAATCTTTTGTAGGATAGATAAAACGTAGCATAAAGAAAATCTTCAAAATTTTAATTATCAATATTAAGAGATTTTAGTAACCAATTTCTAACAAATATGATTAATACGGGGTTTTAATCATTAGAGAGCTTGGCCTTAGGAGTGTGTGAGCAATCGAGTACTAATTTCGCCTAATGGGTGATAACTAATTGCTTTAAGTTGTTGAATTTCAATGGGTAGGATGGGTAGTAACGATAATAGCCATTTACCAATCAACAATCATGTATCAAGTGACTTCTATTGAACCTTAACAAGCTTTCAATACAAAACAACCCAATTCCTTAATTTAACCCACATTATCAAGTTGGGTTGTAGAAACACATATCACTACAATTATCAACCATCTATTCCACTCCAAACCCCTTTCGCATGCAAGCAATAGAGATCTAAAGCTAGAACTAAATTTGCATATTTAGTTCATAAATGAAAACATGAATAAACAACTGAACCCATTTCAAAACAACATTAAATATAGCAATAAGAAACACCAGTAAGCTGATCTATGTATCCGATTACATATTCACACACCTAAGGACAAGGGTTTTAGCCAATCATAGAAAAAAGTAAAAGATAATTACCAAAAAGGTTTTCCATCCAAAATGGCAAAATCTTCAATACTCAGATGCTAAAAATTAAGATTAAACATTCGAAACCCAAAGTCTAAAATAAAAACCCTCTCAAGAATGTTATAGAGCTCCAAAGTAAGAATGTTTTCTTCGGTCTAGTTCAGCTTCATTCCTTTCTCTCTCTTCAAACTTCAATTTCTATGTTTCAAAAATTTTCCACACATTTCGGCACATGGAACCATTCGGTAAAGTAAGTCGGGATCGCCGATTGACTGGCGATCTGCCATTTTTCTCCTTCACGCCTTTTTATACTTGATTTCTATGACAAATGGTTCTGGTACTTTAGGCGATCTGGGTCGAGCCGGCCGTTCCATTCGGCGATTCACCGAAGTGCTCCTGTTGGTCGTCGAGTTGGTTTGGTTCATAGGCCACTATGACGGAACTTTAGGCAAGCTAAAGGCTCACTCTACGAGTCGCCGAGTGGCTTTTGTGAGCTTCAGCCTTCCTTTTCTTTAGCTTTTCCAACTTTTTGGCTTCTTTTCAAACAATAATGTCCTTACCTTGTTCTTGAACCTCCATGACTGTACATAAGTAATTTAACATCAGTTTTGAGCACAAAATAGGCATTGAGAACACTAAATCATTAAATAGCAAGCCCTAAATAAGTCAAAATTCCTGACTCTTCAACACCCCCAACTTAAACTTTTGCTTGTCCTCAAGTAAAACATGAGATCAATCAGTTCAATAGGGATGTCTACAAAAAGTGCTCCTTGAGAATCCACAAAAGAATGCACACAAGGTTCAATTCAAAACATGCAATGTTCAAATGTACACTCAAAGTTTCAAACTCTAACTATCTATCATCAATTAGAGTTCATGCTCACAAATGCTCACTTCAATCGCAAATTCATGTCCAATAAAAGTATTTGAACGCCGTCACATCAAGAATGATTCCATGCTCTCACAAAGCCAATCAAAGACCATCATTAAGGAACCAAAAACAATGCTCACACTCTCAAATGAGAAAAACGTGCATGATTTTACCCATAGGCTTGCCCGTATTTTCCAACCAACATGCACAAGGCTTATGTAGGATCAAAAAGGTCTTTCAAGGCTTGTAATGAGGCTGAGGTTCTGGGTATGATCATTTTTGCTTAGTGACTTTTCCTTCGTGAAGCATGGCTCAAATTTCATTTCTTTTCCTTTTCTTTCATTCTTTTCAAATTCACAACACATCCTTGGCCTATTCATAGCACACAAATTTTTTTTGGTATACCCCTTTTTATTTCCACAACAATGCACAATGGGCACAATTTTATTCAAATCTTTTCTTTTCACCCCTTTTTTTCTTTTCTCTTTTTCTTTTTTTTATATGGAGAGGTTCCATCTTTTTCACAAATTTCTTTCCAAGGATAGAGTTCATGAACCTCTTGCTCATGTTTCTTTCTTCATTCTTACCACACCCCCAACTTAGGCTCAAGGCCTAAGTGGCTATTCAAACAAACCATTGGTTCACGAAGGTTACAGGTGGGAAAGACATGGAAATTTCAACAATCAACTTAAACAATTGTGTTCATGTTTCATCCAAAGAAAATGTTAGGCTCAAATGGTGCCAAGCGGGGTTCACACACTCACAAGGTTGTCAAACAAAGGTATAGCAATTAGCTTCACTCTCAAAAATTTATGCCTAAGATCATATCCTTCATTTACCATTGCTAATCAATTGGACCAACGGGGAAAGTTCTAGGTATCATCAAGCACACTTTTCAAGTAAAGCTCACAACAAATGCATCAAAACTCGATTGTGGATCACAACTCTACGAGTCAAGCTTGAGTGCAACGGTCATTGAAAGACTCACTTCGACGTTCAACTAGTCACAATGAGATGCTAAGAGTTCACACAAGACTATGGAACTCAAATTACCTCGTTGGACTCACACAGACATATCGTTCATCAAGAGCACTATTCAAGTTATCGATATTGATCACAAACGATACTCGAATGTACAAAAGAATAGCCACCAATCATTCTCATGCCAAAATTCATCAACAATCATCAATAGAGAGAGAAGTCGACACTCATTCCAAAACATTCACATTCATTCCAAATACAAAAATAACAATATCTTGAGAACAACAATCAATCACAACTTCAAAAAAAACAAACATACAATCAAAAAGGGTAGGCCAAGATACCTTCACCCCACAAAAAACACTAAGCAATGTCCTCAATGAGAAATAAAATAAAAGTAGCAATAAAAGATAAAATGGAGGGAGAGTAAAGATCCCCGTATAAAGCTAGGCCTGTTGTGAGCTCTGGTGTTATGGTGTAGCCTCGGCTTGGCCATCAGTGCCCAGCTCATCCTCAGAGGTAGGCTTGGACCACTCGAACCAATCATCAATGTATCATGAAGGGAAGCCATAGTAGCAGCCCACACCAAGTCACCCTCCAGATCCTCTAAATCCGCATAGACCTCTCTATCACGAGCAGTGAGGTCCTCTTCATCAGTCTCCGAGGTGTCAGAATCACCCTTCTCATCAGCATCCACAACATCTCCAGTGGTAGTAGGTGGAGAAATATTAGAACTGAGGCCCTCGAGGATTTCGGCACAACCCCAAATCATGGTGGTATATGTGGACTTCAACTCGTCCACATTCCGGCGTAATCCAGCAATGTCTATCTTCACGTTGTAAACTATTCTCAAACTCCGCAACTCGGGCGGTGAGTGCATTCAAGGAAAGCCTATGTGCCGTGATCAACCGGTGCTGATCCCCCAACTCCTCCCTAATGGGAACTAGGGCCACAACATTAGCACGCTCAATCATATCCTGAACAGCCGCCTCGACTCTCGAAGCCCGTACATAGGCCGAATGGGCCAGGTTGCCCACTTTTATAAGCATGGCATGAGTCAATAGGGGCGGGAGCTAGGAACGGGGGCAGGCACAAGAGTAGAAGAAGTAGCAGGGGCAGGTGCAGGAGCAGTAGATGTAGTGGGGGCAGGTATACCTAAAGGTGTGACTGTGGGAAGAGGAGACATAGAACCGATCTCCATAGCATCTACATCCACAACCGGGGAAGTATACATCGGGGGTCTCTTCCGCCTCTCCGCTCCATCCTTGAGGTACTCCGCCTCAATCCTTTGATTGTCACCAAATGAGGTTAGAGTGACCTCAACATCCGTCTTTACCTCGAAAGGCACACCTGCACGTCGACATAACTCGATGATCAGAATAGGGAAAGATAATGAGGTCTGATTTAGTTTCGCTCTCATCAACATCTCCTGCTCAATGATTTCACCCAGATTCAACATTTCTCGACCCATGATATAACATAGAAGTGCAGCCTTTGGGGGCCAGATGATAGATTAGTTTTGTGACGGCATTAAGGTGCTGCTGATGAACCCAAACTAGTACCTCACCGCGATTTTCAGGTCCTTCTTCTCTATAATAGCTCCCGCCTCGATCCAAGGAGGTGTTGCATCACTTAGTAATTGGGCCAGCCACCCCTTGAGGTCATCCAACATTTTTGTCTTGATCTTTTCATCTAATGAATGCCGAATTTGCATCGTGGAATTGAGTGCATCATTTATTTCAGTTTGACTACACTTCACCTTCTTTCCCCGGACCATTACAAAGTCGACTGGTACCTTCGATTGTGCCTTCTTCTTCCCTTTCAGGATCAATTCAACATATGCAACATAGAACTCTCGGACCCAAGTACGCACGTAAAGACTCTGAGGCTTAGTGAATAATTAAAATTTGTGGTATCACAGCGTCTCCCTGATAGTTTGATGCCTTTCCACTACTCCATGTGTGGACAACCGCTTCTCCTAAAGAATAGTCCGTAAACCCTCAGCTTTGACTCTATTCATTGATCTGGGAAGGTTAATCAGAACTGGAGCTGGAGCCAGAGCTGGAACTGCTGGAGGCTCAGATGGGGCTGGTGGTGTTGATACTGTCACCAATGGATCATGAGCTACTTTAGAACGCAACTCAGAATGCTTCCTCTTAATCAACTCAGCTATGGGAGCCCCGGACTCCCCTACTTCCTCGCCTAGAGACTCAATGGATGTGAACTGAATTGAGAATTCACAGCTCTCCGAGCTAGAGCTCTCCACCATTTGTTGCTTACCCTTCCCCTTTGCCTGTGAAGTTTTTTGGCTAGTGGGACGGGGTTGTTTAATCTCTGAAGTTATCTCCACCCCTCTTAACCTCTTTCGGGGTGATGGCCTTTTAGCGGGAACCTTTTGTCGAGCCATACCAATAAAGAAACAAAAACAAGGACAAAATTCGATGGCACACAGGTTAGAATACAGGCCAGACAGACAAAAATGTAGAAAAGCTCACCGAGTCAGTTTGGCGATGCATAAGGGCATCGCTGAAAGTTCCAGAACAAAAATAGGCAGAAATTCAGTCAAAAAAGGCGATGATAGATCCAATCAGTGAGTCACCGTGTCCACTCAGCAATTAAAATAGGCCTCACCGAATGTTACAGTACAAACTAGCACATGAACAAGGCAGAAAGGCGATGAGGAGATCTTTAGGTGACACGCCGAATCAATTTGGTGAGCTCGATGCATCTCGCCATACTGACCCAATGCATCACCTCCCCATTTTGATGTCGATTTCTAACTAACAACCCACGATACACGAATTCATGCACAATCATCAACAAAAGTCTATCACCCACTACCCAATTTCTACCCGGGGAACTCAGACTTCCCCTAATCGATATGAACTCAACGAAATGATGATTTGCCCTTAAGAAAGTCGTCACCCAATCCATCATCGGGAAAATTCAAGTCATTCGATGGAATTTGTGCTACTCAGACTTCACCCACAAACAACCCAACAACTAACAAGCACCAATTATCATCTACCACAAGAATTTAGGACAAAATCACTTAAACAAGGGTTATAAACATGCTCAAATTCAAATAAACATACTACGAATCAAAGGGCATCAATTTAAGCATACAAATCAGCCAAACAATCGATTATTTAATACCCAACAATCATCGCAACAAAAATGGCACGAGAAAAAATTAATCATGAGATACCAACCTCAAAATAGGCAAAAATATGAACACGACAAAGAGGAAAGGGGGATGAGTCCAATCGACACTCCGGGAGCAACGTAATTGACACATATTATGAAATGAGCTACTAATGTTTGTGGGTAAATAGAAGGAATTCCAAAATTTCAAACAAAATGAAATATTTGAATTTAAAAGGAATAAAACCATTCAGTTCGTGCCCAGGTCGGCGATGGAACTAACATCGCTGATTCATTCGGTGATGTGCCGAACGTGCCTTATCTTGTCGAAAGTAATAGAGAAGCCAGACATTCAAGGGGTCCTAAGGGCAAGATCGATCGGGCTCATCGAACCATTCGGCGACACACCGAGTTGACTTTCGGCTCGCCTAAATTTCTAGGAGATCCATCCCTTATGGCTTTGAAGGGGCGATGCATTTGGGCAATAATGGGGGCAATTTGGTGACTCGCCAAGTGGTCCAGCCCTCTCGCCTTTCCACATTTTTTCTGAAATATGACTCCAACCTACCAAACCAACAAATGTTATTCAAACAACTAAAAATAAAACTTGGGTTGCCTCCCAAGAAGCGTCTTATTTAACGTCATGGCACGACGTGGGCATGCCTTCAAGCATCATCAAAATACACCACATCAATCAACGTCACATAGGGGCACACTCCAAAGTAAAGCTTAAGTCATTGCCCATTCACCTTGAACATTGACCCATCCTCCTTTTCAACTTCTATTGCCCCATTTGCAAACACACGATTCACTTTAAACAGACCTGACCATTTTGACTTGAGCTTTCCCAGAAAGAGTCTCAGATGAGAGTTGTAAAGCAACACAAGATCACCAACTTTAAATTCACGGTGAAGGATTTTTGCATCATGCCACTTCTTCATTTTCTCCTTAATAAAGAGCCCAACTCTCATAAGCTCAAAGCCGAAAACTCTTCCAAAGCATGGAGTTGGTAAACTCGACCCTTGGCTGCATCCTCCCAATTCAAGTCCATGGCCTTCAAGGCCCATAATGCCCTATGTTCAAGCTTAATTGGTAGATGACACGATTTACAAAACACCAATTGTTACGGGGACATGCCAATCGGGGTCTTGAAAGCAGTTCTATATGCCTAAAGAGCATCATCTAACTTTGGGGACCAATCAGTTCAATTTGCATTAACGGTCTTAGCAAAAATTCCCTTGACCTCCCGATTTGACACCTCGACTTGCCCATTTTTTGCGGATGATAAGGGGTAGCAACTTTAGGCTTAACTCCATACTTGCTCAATAACGATGCAAAAATGAGAGCCCCATCACTAATAATTGCACGTGCAATGCCAAACCTTACGAAGATGTATTGCTTGAGAAATTTAAGCACATTTCTCCCTTCACTATTAGGTAAAGCCACAGCTTCTACCCATTTAGAGACGTTCTCAACTGCCACCAAGATGTATTTGTTCCCATAAGAACTCACAAAAGGCCCCATAAAATGGATTCCCCATACATCAAACAACTCAACCTCTAGAATCGAAGTGAGAAGTAATTCATGCCTTTATGACACTCCTTCTTGCTTTTGACATTTAACACACTTCTTGACAAAGGAGTTTGCATCTTGATACAACGTTGGCCAATAATAACCACTTTGCAATACCTTTGCGACTGTACGTATTCCACTATGGCGTCCACCAACTAGTGATGCATGGCAATAGTCAAGAATATCATCTACCTCAATTTCTGGAGCACATTTTCTGATTATATGATCAGCACACTCCTGGGATATGGTTCATCCCAAAAATACTTCTTCACATCAAAAAGGAACCTTTTTCGTTGGTAAAAATTCAGCCCATCAAAAAGAATCCCACACACGACATAATTAGTAAAATCAGCATACCAAGGTGTGGTACCCGCTGACACAACCATCACGGACTCATCGGGGAAGGCTTCTTCAATATCTTTCTCACCAAATAAAACCACATTCGTTTCAAGCCTTGATAAATGGTCCTCCACTTGATTCTCACACCCTTTTCGATCTTTGACTTCAAAGTCAAATTCTTGCAACAATAATACCCATCGAATGAATCTTGGTTTTGTATCCTTTTTGGCCATCAAGTAACGTATAGCTGGATAGTCGGTATGACAACCACCTTGGTCCCCAACAAATAGGCTCTAAACTTCTCAAAAGCATACAACACAACCAACAACTCTTGCTCAGTAATGATATAATTCTTTTGGGCTACATTCAAGGTCTTGCTTGCATAATACACCGCGTGGAAAAACTTTCCTTTTCGTTTGCCATGTACAACCCCCAAAGCCACACAACTAGCATCACACATTAGCTCAAATGGGCTGTTCCAATCCGGAACAACAACGATCAGAGCCGACACTAACTTCTCTTTTAGACACACAAATGCATTCATACAAGCTTCATCAAACTCGAACACAGTTTCTTTTTCAAGTAGCTTGCAAAGAGGATAAGATATCTTAGAGAAGTATTTTATGAACCTCCGGTAGAAAACCGCATGGCCAAAAAAACTTCTAACACCTTTTACCGAAATAGGAGGAGGCAACTTGGCTATAACTTATACTTTGTCTTGATCAACTTGTATGCCTTCACCCGAAATTTTGTGCTACAACACAATATCTTCCTGGACCATGAAGTGACATTTCTCCCAATTGAGCACAAGATTCGTTTCAACACATCTTCGCATGACTCGACCAAGGTGGTCAAGGCATGCTTCAAATGTATCCCCCACAACCGAAAAGTCATCCATGAAGACTTCCATCGAGTCCTTTACCATATCGGCAAAAATCGAGAGCATACATCATTGAAATGTCACCGGAGCATTACACAAATCGAAAGGAATTCTTTTAAAAGCAAACGTCCCATAGGGTCATGTGAAAGTTGTCTTTTCTTGATCCTCCGGTGCAATGAATATTTGATTATAACCGGAGTAACCATCCAAAAAGCAATACCATCCATGGCCCACCAATCTATCAAGCATGTGGTCTATAAAGGGCATTGAAAAGTTATCCTTCTCAGTACATGCATTCAACTTCCTATAGTTCGTACATACACGCCAACCGATAACCGATCGCAATGGCACAAGCTCCCCTTTTTCATCCAGGGTCATGGTCATACCACCTTTCTTTGGAACGCATTGAACAGGGCTCACCCACTTGCTATTCGCAATGGGGTAAACCACTCCCGCATCAAGCCACTTGATGATCTCCTATTTGACAACTTCTTGCATTGGAGGGTTCAACCTCCTTTGATGTTCAACACTTTGCTAACAATCACTAACCAATTGAATTTTGTGGGTACAAATAACGGGAGAAATTCCCACAATATTGGCAATTGTCCACCCAATAGACTAGATGAACTCTTTCAACACACTTACAAGCACTTGTGTTTGCCATTCAAGCAAATCCGCAACAATAATCACGGGCAAAGTGTTATTATTTCCCAAGAACACATAACCAAGGTGCGGAGGGAGTACCTTCAACTCAAGCTATGGTGGTTCTTCAATGGATGGATTTGCGGGAGGACTTTCCCTATTCTTCAAATTGATATCAAGCTTCAAAGGTTTTTTAGATTAAGACCCTAAACCCGATAGAGCAGCCACCACCTCATCATAATCTTGAATTTCTATCCCATCGTAATTTAATAAGACGGCGGCAAAAGATTCACCAAAACATGAAATTTCACCCACACTAGCAACTGCTTCATCAATCACATCAATAACCGATAACACATGGAGGTCACTTGGTTGCTTCATAGACTTCCATACGTTGAAAGTAACTTCATCATCATTTACCCGAAATTTCAAATCACCATTTTCCATATCAACAAGAGCTCTCCCGGTAGACAAAATGGCCTACCAAGAATAATAGGAATCTCAGCATCAATCTCGCAGTCAAGATTCACAAAATCAGCCAGAAAGATAAAATTGTCCACCTTCACCAAAATGTCATAGAGAATGCCCATAGGACGCTTGATAGAACGGTCGGACATGAGAAGACGCATAGTTGTTGACTTAGGCTCACCTAGCCCAAGTTTCTTGTAAATGGCGTAGGGTATCGAATTTATACTTGCCTCAAAATCACAAAAAGCATTAGCGAATTGAAACATCCCTATAGTGTAAGGGATAGTAAATGCCCCCGGATCATCTTTCTTGGCAATCACATTTGACATAATGGCACTACAACTATGAGATACTTCAACCGTTTCGAAATCCATACTTCTCTTCTTCGTGACCAACTCCTTCATAAACTTTGCATAACTTGGCATCTCTAATAGCGCCTCCACCAGTGGAACATTAATAGAAAGAGATTTGAAGGCGGAAAGAATTTTTGGAACCTTGCGTCCTCATCCCTCTTCTTCAATCTTTGAGGAAATGGTGGAATAACCTTGGGCAACGGGTTTTGAGGTGTTGAGGGAGGAATAACCCCCAACTTTGAATTTTTAGCTTTACCAGAATGAAAAGATTTTTGTGCATCATCAACATCATTGGAAGTTTCCTTGTTCACATCTTCGACAAGTCCATCACTCTCAAAAACAACAACTTTCCTTTTACTTTGACTAGCTTTCTCATCATCTAACACATCACTTTCCACAACCTTACCACTTCGGGTTAAGATTGCCATGCATTTGAGATTGTCATTCTTCGGGTTTGCCAAGGTGTCACTTGGAAGACCTCTTTTTTTCCTTGAATTTAGATGAGCTGAGAGTTGACCCATTTGGGTCTCAAGTTGTTTTATAGAAGCTGAATGACAGGTCACTGTTTGATTCAAAAAGGAAAAGTCAGCTTTCATCTCTTTGAGCACTTTGTCCGATCCTTCTACCTTGTTTAGAATGCGGGCAAGAATATCCTCGATACGAAATCTTTCAGGGTTGGCATGTTATTCCTTTGATTTTGGATGATCACGTGGAGGCACATAACGATCTCTATCGCCATCACTATCTCTCCAATTGGTACCCCTATTACGCTAATCCCGATCTCCATTCTCCAACCACCATCACGTTCTTTGTTCCAACCTTGATTCCCACCCGGCCTTGGATAGCTTGGACGAGAACCCCCACTTGGTTAGACAAAAAATGTACCTCTTCATTATACATGGCTTCAACCTGTGCATCATCCGAACTTATACCACCCCTAGAGCCAACAACATTCACAACTTTATGACCACCTCCCATAGTATGTTTTGTCAACAAATCAATTTGGGTCATCATCTTGGCCATGTTTTCATCATGCTCTTGGTTTTTCTCCATTTGTTCCTTATTTAGCCCAACATTTAGAGGAGACACTTGATCCTCTCTTGTATGTCAGGCTCAATTAATCTTGGCCATCTCATTAAGCAAAGTCGATGTCACGATAAATGGTTGTCTCATGATACCACCCCAAATAAGATGATCAGCTACAGACTTGTTGACAGAGTCAAGACTCCGATAGAAATATTTAAAGAGCACATTTTCCGCCAATCCATGAGTAGGACATTGAAGAAGTAGCTTTTGAAACCTTAACCAAGTTACATGAATGGGTTCACCATCAATCTGTTTGAAGTTTTTAATGCCATCCCTCAACTTCACCATCTTCGAGAGAGGAAAGAATCTTTCAAAGAACGCCTTGGTGAGCTCCTCCCAAGAAGTAATAGAGTCTCTTGGTAGTTCATCCATCCACTTTGTTGCGTACCCCATTAGAGAGATGAAAAACAAACGAAGTCGGATTGATTCTTGAGAAATTTTTTGGAAAGTGAAGGGTCCACACACATCCACAAAATTGCGAATATGATCATGACGGTCCTCATGAGCAAGTCCCCCAAAGATTCCTTTCATTTGCAGCAGCTGGAGCATGGTTCCGATCACATGAAAAATAGTGTTACCCACAGCTGGGGTAAACGAATAGCTTCGGCACTTCCCATTTGCTCAGCACTGACATTGTTTAAGTTTCTGATGTTGTCATCTCGTCCCAACTGGCTGACAGCGTTACTCCCGATTACACTCATTTCTTCACCTGTTGAGAACAAAAACAACAACAACAAATTAATAAGAATGTTCCACTACAGCAAAGTTAGTTCACAAAAACACTTCAATAAGAGAATTCTAAGCGTCACTCCCCAGCAACGGCGCCATTTTTGATAACGCTCAACTACACCTTCTATAATTCAAAGTGTAGGCGGACACTAATAAGTATCAATCCAACTGAGAGTTGGGGTGGATCCCACAAGGAGCGGTACAAAAAAGAATTGAAGTACGAAGTGCGAAAGTGTTCTAATCTTTTGTAGGATAGATAAAACGTAACATAAAGTAAATCATCAAATTTTAATTATCAATATTAAGATATTTTAGTAACCAATTTCTAATAAAAATGATTAATACGGGGTTTTAATCAATAGAGAGTGGGGCCTTAAGATTGTGTGAGCAATCGGATACTAATTTCGCCTAATGGGTGATAACTAATTGCTTTAAGTTGTTGAATCTCAATGGGTAGGATGGGTTATAACGATAATAGCCATTTACCAATCAACTATCATGTATCAAGTGAGTTCTATCGAACCTCAACAAGTTTGCAATACAAAACGACTCAGTTCCTTAATTTAACGCACTTTATCAAGCTGGGTTCTAGAGACACATATCACTACAATTACCAATCATCTATTCCACTCCCAACTTCTTTCACAAGCAAGCAATAGAGATCTAAAGCTAGAACTAAATTTGCAACTTCAGTTCATAAATGAAAACATGAATAAAGAACTGAACAAATTTCAAAACACCCATAAGCTAATCTATGTATCCGATTACATATTCACAGCCCCAAGGAAAAGGGTTATAGCCAATCGTAGCAAAAAGTAAAAGATAGTTACCAAAAAGGTTTTCCATCAAAAATGGCATAGTCTTCAATACTCAAATGCTAAAAACTGAGATTAAACCTTCGAAACCCAAAGTCTAAAATCAAAACCCTCTCAAGAATGTTGTAGAACTCAAAAGTATGAATGTTTTCTTCAGTCTAGTTCAGCTTGATGCCTTTCTCTCTCTTCAAAATACAATTTATACGTTCCCAAAATTTTCCACACATTTCAGCACGTGGGACCATTCAGCGAAATAAGTGGGGATCACCGATTGACTCGGCGATCTGCCGTTTTGCTCCTTCTCACCTTTTTGTACCTGATTTCTACCTCAAATGGTTATGATACTTTAGGCGGTCTGGGTCGAGCTCGCCATTCTATTCGGTAATTTGCCAAAGTGAACTTGTTGGTCGCTGAGTTGGATTGGTTCATAGGCCACTATGCTGGAACTTTAGGCGAGCTAGAGGCTCACTCGGCGAGTCACCGAGTGGCTTTTGCGAGCTCTAGCCTTCTTGTTCATCAGCTTTTCCAACTTTTTCGCTTCTTTTTGCTAAATAATGTCCATGGGTTCACATAAGGAATTTAACATCAGTTTTAAGCACAAAATAGGCATTGAGGAAACTAAATCATTAAAAAGCAAGCCCTAAATGCATCGAAATTCCCGACTCATTAGTCGCCACCTAACTTTAGTAAAAAACTAGGAAACCAATTAATTAATTAACTTAAAAGAATGTCTATGAAACCAATAGATTCTAGGTAAGGGTTCAAGTTATTCTGAAGGGAAGGTAATAGGCATCCTTCAGAATCCACATCTGTGGATCCCGACTGAATTCATTTTTTCAAATGGAGGAAGAGAAAAATCATCATACAAGTATAATAAACATGCGATATACATAAGTAATAAAATAAAACAATGATATATGAAAGGGCCTGAGCTTTTGCCTAACGCCAATAATATACACAATAGTGAATAAAGAATATAATTCAAACTTCATTCGAATAGCTTCAACGGGAAGCAACTCCGGGTACCTGTAAAGGCACTTAGTAAAAGTGTTAGTAACAAATAAATTTGAACAAACTAAATGAATCAATAATAACTTAAAAAATACAACCCATCTTATTAACATGGGAGGCCTTGAAATCGACGGTAATTTCTTCATCGGTAATTCTAACATACAACATATATAAACTTAAGCTAAATTTCCATTTTTTAAAATGGGGAGGAGTCTAAAACCGACGGAAAGATGTTTTCATTGGTCATTTGAACATTCCACTAACACAATCAACAATAATAGAAATAAGCAAGATTTAACGAAAGAAAGAATGTAGAGTTAATCAAGATTTGGAAATATTAAAACAATATAAATTCACTGGCAGAAACTTCAAGCAATTATCTACACTAAAACAAATAAAACAAACCAGCTCCGCGTGAAATTCCTAGAGAAATGCTCAAATCAAATCTAAATAAAGCAAGAGATCAGCTAAAAATAAAGAAAAAATCATAAAGTAAATACAAAAAATAAAAATCAACAGAGAACTAAGTAACAGACAAAATAAAATAATAAGATATTAAAATAGTGAACCACCAATAGTAAACTAAAAACAAACCGATTGATAATAAGTTGAAAAAAAAAGAAATCCATCTAAAAACATTAATAATCACCAGGTGACACAAAAATAAAGGAAAAAACTAATTGAAGTTTGACATCTTCTGACCGAATTTGACACGAAGAAAGTGTGTCACGTGAATGCAACAAATAACAGAACAACAAAGAAGAGCAAAATTAAGTAAAACAACATTCTATTTCAGTAAGATTTTGAAGTGAAAGCTTAAACCTCACCGAAAATGGAGTATTTCGACCGGATCTGGTAATTTTGGTGCTTTGCCAAAGCTGGTAGCTCGTCTGGTTTTGTTGAATGGTCTGATTGTCTCTGGCTTCTCACGAGCTCATCGAAAATGGCGAGCTGAGGAAGAAAACGGGGTTCCGACAGTGTTTCAGGTGGCTGGTTTGTTTTGGGTGGAGGAAAATGGAAGGGAATAGTGAAGTGTTGGGGTTTCAGGTGGTGTGGTTTGGTGGTTGGACGGAGTTTATCGGTTTTTGGGGTTTTGGGGTCATTTTTGATGGATAGTGCCAGAGTTTGGGGGTTGTTTGGTCAGGATTTGGTGTTTGGTTTGCTGCTGGAATTTGGTGGTGGGTTTGGTTTCTAGAGATGGCAGTGTGGTGGAGCTTGGTTGGAGAAGAAAGGAGATGGTGGTGTTGTGTTTTGTGGTTGAAGTTCTAGCCGGGGTTTCGATGTTCACCGGAGCTGCAGAATGAATGGGGAAAAGGGAAGGGTCGGTTCGGTGGGTTCTATTTTAGCCGGCGATGGAGGTCGGCTTCCGGTGGGTCAGAAATGAAGGGAAATTGGGTGTGTTTGAACTTGGCCAGAAAATATGAGGTTATTTTAGTGGTGGACTCACCGGATTCTGACCGAACTCAAGTGAGCTTGTCACCGGAAAATTATGAACACTTAAAAATTTATAAAGACTAAAAAAATCTGAAAATTACACTCATTATCTAAAATCTTATCCACCTCTCCCTAACTTAATGACCAAGCTATTTCTTAAATAAAAAATTGAAAACAACCTATAGTACAATACAATTTTCTTGAAACCGTGGGCCAAAACCACCGGTTAATAAAATATCTGTGTATGAAATCTTATCCATATCTTAATGAACTTCTAGACTGTACAAAATCTCAAATGAATATTAACAAATGTCACGAATAAAATGAATATTAACAAATGTAATGAATGTAACCAATAGCATGTAAAAATGCAATTGAACAAATAAAATGAATCAAACTGAACAAATATTTGAGCATATTCAATTGGTTGTGACAACCCAAGGTGTCTCTTTAAAGGTGGACAACCCAACTTGAACATAACATGTCACTAATAACCCAACTTGAACATAACATGTCACTTTGAATGAGGTGACAACCTAGCGTGTCTATTAAAAGACAGACGACCCGATTGGAACTTAGCATATCAGTTGAAGGCAGGTGACAACCCAACTTGAATACAACATGTCACTTTGAATGAGGTGACAACCCAACATTACTCATGAAAGACAGACGACCCAACTTGAAAGTAATATACCACTTGAAGGGAGGTGACAACCCAAGGTGTTTATTGAAAGGCAGACGACCCGATTGGAACTTAACATTTCACTTGAAGGGAGGTGACAACTCAGGTTGAATATAACATGTCACTTTAAATGAGGTGACAACCCAACGTGTCTCTTTGAAAGGCGGATGACCCAATTTGAACTTGACATGTCATTTGAAGGGAGATGATATCCCAATCTTGAACTTAATATGTAACTTGAAGGGAGGTGACAACCCAACGTGTCTCTTTGAAAGGCGGATGACGCAATTTGAACTTAACATGTCATTTGAAGGGTGATGACAACCCAACTTGAATACAACATGTCACTTTGGACGAGGTGACAACCCAACATGCCTCTTTGAGAGGTAGACAACCAATTTGAATGTAATATGCCCTTTGAAGGGAAATGATAACCCAACATGTCTCGTTGAAAGGCGGACGACCCAATTTTAATATAACATGGCATTTGAAGGGAGATGACTACTCAATCTTGAACTTAATATGTCACTTGAAGGGAGGTGACAACCCAACATGTCTCTTTGAAAGTTGGACGGCCCAATTTGAACTTAACATGTCATTTGAATAGAGATGACAACCCAATCTTGAACTTAATATGTCACTTGAAGGGAGGTGATAACCCAACGTGTCTTTTGAAAGATAGACGACCCAATTTGAACATAATATATGACTTTGAACAAGGTGACAACCCAACGTATCTTTTGAAAGGGAGACGACCCAAATTGAATTTAACGTGAATGGTATACCACAAAATCTGCAATAATAGTAAGAAATGCAACATAAATTATGCAAACATGACCTCATATGAACAATGAACAAGGTGATGAAACAATGAAACATTTTGAACATAATAATATCCTGAAATAAAAAATATGCAAATTTGAATGGAATAACAAAATAAAAGGGTCATTTTTGAATGGCATGACAAACAAATTTTTTTTTAAAAGTATCTAAGATAACAAAATAACTTTAAAATCTGTCATTTGAAGGGTATGACTACCCAATTTTAAAAGCATCACTTTATTTGAGATAATAAATAAATTTATAAAAGATGTCATTTTGAAAGGTATGACGACCTAAATTTAAAATGACATCATGTTGAAGGCTATGACGACCCAAAAAATATAATTTCAACAATGAAACGGTCTATAAAGTTGGCCTGGACAAGAATTGAAAAGTGAGTGTCAATCCATTTTTATTTTTTGAAAAATTGAAACATAGTTTAACTTGATTAGTGCCAACAATTAGTATTGTACAAAAATTTCTCACAATTCTTTCTCTTTCAACTGAGATTGACTTCGAGGTAATTCCTAAGGATTCAAGTGATACCTCAAATGTACTTAAGTAACGACAATATTTGTTTATCTTGTTCCAAACAAAGGTTTTGAACTATACCTAACATCATGTTTCAAGTGCCCTCACCACAAATAAAGTCTCAATTTTCACAAATTTATAATATATCGATTTGAGGATATTTTGCAAAATTCACTCACACTCAGAAAAAATATTCAATGCATGCAATTGGGATACCATAGGCTTGGCCTTCATGTAAATCTCCACTAATATGAGAATATTTGAAATGAAATCATGTAGGGCTTGTTAATGGCTTGTAATGTAGGCTTAGGGACGGGTCGGATATTTATTTGGGAAAAAGGTGACTTAATCCCTTCTCGAGCATTGCACTAAATTTGTGCTTTCAACATTTGTTACGCTTTCAGCATTTGATCCCTTGTACTGTCCCTTTCTTTTGTACTTTTGACTTCTTTTCAAGCTTTGCTTGTCTGAGCTTTTCCCCTTCTCATAATCTTCTGAATTTTCTCATGTTTCTTTGGAGTAATCTTTTTCTTTAGTTGCAATTTCACTTGCTTGAACTTGTGGGAATTTTCAACTCTTTCTTTTTTCTTTTTGAAGTCATTTTTGTATTCTGGACTTTCAGGGATTTTTGGTAACTTTTTTCTTTGACAAATTTATGCTTTGAATCTTCTTTTGTAACTTTCACGTCTTCAGTGCACTCAAGAAAGTCAGGCCAAAAGAGGGATATTGTGTATAAGCACTTGAAAAAGATATAGGCTAAAATGTGGTTGTCCAAAGAAATGGCTTAAGCCTCAAAGTGGGACATACTAAGGGTTAATGTCATTTGGTAAGCTTTGAAAGGCTCAAATGGGTCAAATAAGGACTACAATCATTTTTCAGATAAAACGTTACTCAGAATTTCGCATCAATAAACATTTAGGCCAAGTTCTAGATCAACAATGCAACACAATTGAATTTAATTCAAAACTCACCACACAATACCCATGAAACAATGAATTTGGTTTTTTTCTAATCTTGAATGTATGCAAGAGAACATTTTCAAAAGTAACAAGAGTATGAATGAAAGGTACCAAAAGAATCCATGGCTTAACAAGAAGTCAACCTTCTCTATTGTTCCAACTATTTTTCATATGCACACTCTAAATGTGTTGGCACCAACCAAATCAAAAAATGATTTCAAAAATATGAACATTTTAAAAAGAATAAAGAGAAAATGGTCAAATACCCGCTCAACCTATAACCGGATTCTCAACTACACACTTATATTGTACAGGAGTCCTATTACCCCCTTCGACTATTTTAAAGCGGTATAACTGCCTCCTTAAGTGCTGACATGGCACACAGAGTGTGCTCACTCTCTTGATGGCATATGAAAGTTGAAAAAACTAATAAAAAGATTTTTTAAAATATTTTTTGACTTTTTTTTAAATATAATTTTTTGACTTTTATCTTTTATTTAATTTTCTCTACTTTTTGGGTTTCTTTTTTCTTTTCTTTTTACCCTCTCTCTCTCATCACTCAAAAAAATCACCCCACCTGTACATTTCCTTCATCACCATTGTTGAACCATCACTACCATAGCAGCCCATTTCTTCAGCCATCTTTTAATACTTTTTCGTTATTTGTCTAAATATTTACTCACAATTTTTACCACTACAAATCACCATCGAAACACCAAATAAGCATTAAAACTATTACTCATATAGTGAATAAAATTAAATCGTCATTAATCTCTTTACTCGAATAAAATCTCTTCAGATCTTATCTCTAATCTCTATTATTGTTCGATGAAGAATTCAAACTACACCCAATAAGAATTTTACGAATTTGAGCAACAACCACCAGCCGATTATGCTCAATCCTAATAAACCAGATGACCTCAAGTTTAAAATGAGTAAATTCTTCACTATTTAAAGAAGGAATCAAAAAGAGAGTAGTCGTACTCAAGTCCAAGACGATTAGCGACAACTTCGAACTTGAAATCAATGCCAAGATTGTTGAATTTTGATGGGAGAGGTGAAGGGAGTGGTTTAAATGGATCTTGAATTGAGATCTGATTTGTGGGTTATGGAAAGGGAAAGTAGGGGTGGGCTGACTAGGGAGAAATCGGGTGGAGGGAGATAAAGGTTTAGGGGAGTTTACAGTGAAAAGAATTAAAAACTTGTCTCAAAACTATGGAGAAGTGAAGAGTAAAGATGATGTTCACGATGAAGAAGAAGAACAACATTTACTTTTTTATATATATATATGATATTTGACAGTTGTAGCGCGTGTGCACACAACATGTGAAGGATGTGGTTCTCTAGTTTTAGGGTGGTATATATTTCACTTTAAAATAGTCCAAGGGGGTAATAGGACTCCCGTGAAATATAATTGTATAGTTGAGAATTTGGTTA
The DNA here is from genome assembly GCA_018342035.1 of Solanum appendiculatum. Lineage (NCBI taxonomy): Eukaryota > Viridiplantae > Streptophyta > Magnoliopsida > Solanales > Solanaceae > Solanum > Solanum appendiculatum. The sequence goes on from JAGDQO010000087.1 coordinate 184,056, forward strand.
TAGGTTGATGGGGCATTTGACCATTTTCTCAAGAATAAAAAATAAAAAATCTTTTAAATAAAGAATATCGAACCCTAGAAGGGCTGCCTACATATCTTATTGAGAGAATCAGGTTTGCGTAGTTCGTTCAGATATGGTATAAAATGTATGTTTTGAACAAAGAATGAATTTTTGAAAGAAAAATAAAAATGAGAAACCAATAAGTCACATTGAAGGGCGGACAACCTAAATTAATAAAGAATTTAAAGAACAAGTAACAAAAATGAAAAAATCAACAAGTCACATTGAAGGGCGGTCAACCCAAATTTAACAAAAGATCTTCATTCTTATTTAAAGAACAAGTAACAAAAAAAAATCCACGAGTCACATTTAAGGGCGGACCACCCAAACTTTTAAAATGTCAAACAAAAAATCTTTTTTTATGGAATATAAGACAAATAAAATTAAAGATATACAATGAATATAACATCATGTACAAAAAATTAATGCAAAAAGCATAAACCAACTTGGAGTGAAGCCTTATAAATCTGTAGTCTGAGTACAACCTTGGTGAAATTTTTTAGGGCTTTTCTTTAAAAACATTTCCCTCTTTCAGCTTTAAGAGCCTCCGATATTCAATCTTGTAGCAACAGTCTCCTTTGTGAAAATTTTTGAAGACCTCCTCAAATATTTTTTCCCCAGCTTGCACTTTGAAATAATGGAAAGCTTACGAGGAATATGACCTAGCCATTGTGGCACCTAGTATCCCGTTGAAGCAGGAGCAAGGTCAAACGTAGTTCCAACATATTGTGATTTAAATGGAAATTGGACTTAGATTATGATTGCTCTAAAACAAGGTGACCAAGAGTGGCCTTTATTTGAAATGGACCGGTTACCCAAGTGGACAACCTGGGTTGGGGAAGTTAGCGGCCGTTGACCATTCAGTGGCCGACTACATTTGCCAGGGTACCCCGATAAATAATTTGGATAACGAAGGACTGCGGCCCGCATAATCATCCTTTAAGTACGAAATAAAACATGCCAAGAGGCGAAAAATAAGTCATGATGCAATGAGAATATACATATAATTCAACAAATAATGAATGAATAACAAGTACAACATACAAATAATCAACAAAATATACAACATACAGTGTATAACATAATAAAAGAATAGTTTCCTCAATTTGAAAATATGAACCCACAAGGTTTAGAATCTATATATCCCCAGCAGATTCACCATTCTGTTTACATCCCTACTTTTGAAAATAAGGAGAAACATCATGGTAACTCAACAAATAAACAATTAATTTAATTTTAAAAGAATTTAAAGAATAAAATTTTTTTTAAAGAGTTTTAAAAGGGAAAGGGAGTCGCCGCCTAATTTTAGGAAAAAACTTGGAAACCAATTAATTAATTAACTTAAAAGAATGTCTACGAAACAAATAAATTCTAGGTAAGGGTTCAAGTTATTCCGAAGGAAAGGTATTAGGCATCCTTTAGAATCCACAATCGTGGGTCCTAACTAAATTCATTTTTTCAAATGGGGGAGGAGATAAAAACTATATACAAGTATAATAAACATGCGATATACACAAGTAATAAAATAAAACAATTATATAAGAAACGGCCTAAGGTTTGCCTAACGTAAATAATATACACAATAGTGAATAAAGAATATAATTCGAACTTCATTTGAATAGCTTCAATGGGAAGCAACTCCGGATCCTGTAAAGACACTTAGTAAAAGTGTTCTTAATAAATAAATAAGAATAAAATAAATGAATCAAATAATAACTTAAAAAATACAACGCGCCTAATTAACATGGGAGGCCTTGGAAATCGACGATAATTTCTTCATCGGCCAATTTTAACATACAACATATATAAACTTAAACTAAATTTCCGTCTTTTAATATGGGGAGGCCTCTAAAACCAACGGAGAGATTTTTTCATTGGCCATTTTAACATTCCACTAACACAATCAACAGTAATAGTAATAAGCAAGATTTAAAGAAAGAAAGAATGTAGAGTTAATCAAGATTTGGCAATATTAAAACAATATAAATTCACTAGCACAAACTTCAAGCAATTATCAACACTAAAGCAAAACAGCTCCCCGTGAAAGTCCTAGTGAAATGCTTAAATCAAATCTAAATAAAGCAAGAAATCAGTTAAAAATAAAGAAACAATCACAAAGTAAGTACAAAAAATTAAAATGAACAGAGAACTAAGTAGAAGATAAAAACAATTATTAGATATTAAAATACTAAACCACCAATAGTAAACTAAAAACAAATAGATTGATAATAACTTGAAACCAAAAGAAATCCACCGGAAAACATTAACAGTCACCAGGTGACACAAAAATAAAGCATAAAACTGATCGGAGTTTGAGCTCCTCCAACTGAATTTGAAACAAACAAAGTGAGTCACGTGAATGCAACAAATAACAGAGCAACAAAGTAGAGCAGAACTAAGTAAAACAATATTCTATTTCAGTTAGATTTGGAAATGAAAGCTTAAACCTCGCTGAAAATGGATTGTAATGACACTCCTTGTCGTTTCTACGTTAATGCCTTCTTTCTATCGTTTAGAGCGTTCCTGTAGTGACCCCAAGTCATTTATGACTTGCTGGCACTGACTGTTTGATCACCTGGTCGTTCGTTTGGGTTTATGCCTGTTTTTCTGCTTCAGAGCTTTTGAACCTTGTAAAGTTGATTTCGGTAATAACTTCGGGTAAACGACCTCAGATAACAATTCTGATGGTTCCATCAGCTCTGAAGCGGCCAGATTAGGCTACGAGCATGGTTCGCCTGAGTCCCGGGGTTTTCGGTGTGATTTTTGGGCCAGTTACCTCTTTAGTCTTTGAAATTTGGTTTAAGGTTGACTTCGGTCAACATTCTTGGAAAACGCGCTTGGATGAAGATTCATACAGCGCGGTTAGTTTCGAAATGTCGAGTTTGGTCTGGATCGACCTTTCAAGAATTACCGAGAGCTTCCGATATGATTTTGAGGACTTCGGTAGAAATTGGCTAAAATGGCTAAATGGGTGTGGGACCCACTTTTTGTCGAAACGACCACGTATGGAATTTCGACTGCGCCATTGAGTCCGGAATGTCAAATTCAAGGGGGTAGCATATTTCGTTTGTGTGCACGGGGTTTAGAAATAATCCCGAGCACCCCATCGGAGTTTTGGAATTGTCCAAAACTCAGCTGGTGCAGCTATCAAAACTGCAGACTCATTTACTCTCCACGTTCGCGCGATAGGCTCCGCATTAGCAGAGGTGTGGGAGAGTCTACTCCGCGTTCGCGGGCAAGAGGTCTGTGTGGCTGGGTGTTTCCTAGTGCTCCGCGTTTTTTGAAGGCTCTCCACGTTTGCGGAAGCCTGTTGGGTGAGGGACTTCCTGTGCTCCAAGTTCGCGAAGGATTCTCTACGTTTGCGGAGGTCTGCTAGGTGAGGGTGATCCTTTCTCTCCGCCCTCGCGGGCCTGGGGCTGCATTCGCGGAGGTCTGTGAGATGGTGGAGTAGTTTGTGTTCCACGTTCGAGGGCCAAGGGCCGCGTTCACGGAGCTTTGGGGAGATTACCCTCCACGTTCACGGAGGCTTGGCTGTGTTCGCGGAAAGGAAGGACCTGGCAGTGTCTATTTAATGAGATCGAAGCTCCCATTTTGGAGAGCTTCAAACCTTCATAAAAATCTCTTTGGTGGTCGGTTTTCGGCGATACAAAGTCCATGGGGCTCGAATAATGGTTGGCTTCATGGGTTTTATGTTGGGGTTCATTGGGTGTTCCTAATTCTCCGTGAAATCAAGGGTAAGTTCTTTGTTGGCCTATTTTGTTTTGTTTTGTGATTTGTTGTTGTAGGCTGTTAGGAGCGGATCCGACACCTAATGGGCGATCCATTTGGAATTCGTGTTTGGGGAAGGATTTGGGACCTTTTCACGAAGTCAATTTTTGAAAATCCGAAGTGGGTCCCACTTTGCCCAATTTGACTCCAAAATTGGTCTGTCTCCGAATTTGTCATTTTTAGTGTCTAAACGACCGTATTGACGCTATGATTCTATATTTGATAGCGTGGCAGCAATCTGAGGCCGTTCGAAAAGTGAAATCTCCGGTTGAGTGACTTGGAGCGCTTATGATTGGCTTTTTGGTAGGGTACGGCTTCCCTTCCTTCTAGATTGAGCTTGAATGTGTAAAAGCTGGTTGATTTTGTGAATCTGGGGTGGCTAGCTAGTATTGTTTCCTGCTTATCCGATTTACTATTTTATAGTTATTTGTTGGGATATTCTTGGCTAGTATCATGCTGTAGATTGGGCTGTTGACTAGGATTGTTGGTATTTGTGTTGGGGACTATCTGTTGGGTGGTTATATGTTGATGCATGAGTGCATCTGGGTCTTTGGATTCTATGCTGGGTTGATTATTTTGATTTTGTCCTTTGAATAGGTTAAGGTAGTATTGCCTTAGTCCTATGCACCTGTTCACTTGAGTATGTATCCGGCGTCAATTCGTATGGAGTAGATCCTTGTAGATTGGTATTGCTGACTTGGGGCTGATAGCATGAGCCTTAGATTAGGCGATTTCGTGGCTTTCAAACTTTCTGATTCTTTCCCCTTTATTTCTCCGATGGTGGGATGCTGCCGGAAGATTTTATGTTTGCGTCGAATGACGGCTGGGTTGTGCTAGGCTTGGAGCCTTCCGTTGATATCCTTGTAGGGCAGCGGCCCGTGATGTTTAGTCTTGCATTGTATTTTTCATGGTGGCTTTATCTTGTTTGAGGTTGTTATCTCCAGTACGAGACTGATGTTACGCTGTTCTCATCCGGTATTTTCGGCGCTAGGTTGTCGGGGGTAGGCTCCGTAGCTGACGTTATACGATTGCAGCCCGTTATTCCCAGTGCGAGTCCGTGGAGCGTAGGCTACTAGTCCTAGCCAATAGTTGACGTTACTCGGTTGGAACCAGTATTTCCAGTGCTAGACTGTTGAGCGTAGACTTATTAGCTCCAGTCCGAGGCTGACGTTACACGGTTAGAGTCTGTTATTTCCAGCTATAGACCGGAGAGCAGAAGATATTATTTTCGGTTTGAGACTGATGCTACCTGGTTAGAGTCCGATATTTACAGCCCATGACTGATGATTGGGCGGAGCCTAGATATTGTTCCAGCTCGAGGATGACGTTTTCGATTAGAGTCCTGTATTTATCGCTTGTGATTGATGATTGGGCGGGGCCAAGATATTGTTCCAGCTTGAGGCTAATATTTTTGGTTAGAGTTCGGTATTTCCAGCTCATGACTGATGGGTGGGCAGGGCCAAGATAGTTTTCCAGCTCGAGGCTGACGTTTTCGGTTTGAGTCCCAGTATTTCCAGTTCGTGACTGATGATTGGGCGGGGCCCAGATATTGTTCCAGCTCTAGGCTGGCATTTTCGGTTAGAGTTCGATATTTCCAGCTCGTGACTAATGATTGAGCGGGGCCCATATATTGTTCCATCTAGAGTTTGACGTTACCCGATTAGAGTTCGGTATTTCCAGTTCATGACTGATGATTGGGCGGGGCCTAGGTATTATTTTGTTGGGTCCGAGACCCATAGGTGTTACGACTTCTGGTGATGGATCTTCTTTCGTTCTGTAGTATAGCTCTTCTGTGTACTTGTCAAGGTTATGGGGGTCCATTCGGGTTTTATTTAAACTTACGCACAAGTGTGCCCAGCGAGTCTTATGAGGGGGCTCAGCTGGGCTTAGTAAGCTATCCTCAGTTTACGTTTCGATTGTTCTGTTTCCGTTCTTTTGGCCTCTATTGTTGTTTTTGTTTTGATTCTATCTTGTCCGCCTGTTTTTACCATTCTTGCTTAGTCGGCCTATGAAGCCTACTGGGTACCTATTGTTTTGGTACTCATGCTACACTCTGCATCTATTTTCGTGATGCAGGTCCGAGTACCAGTTATCAGCATTGAGATCGAGCCTGGAGCTGTCCTTTTTTAAGACTAGGGTGAGCACATGGCATTCTGGGATAACCTGTCTCCTTCTGTATATATATTTTTGCTTGTCTTTTTTTTTCGAGACAGTAGTTTCCGTGATCCACTTTTGGGACCAGTACTCTTGTTAGTAGTTCTGTACATGTGACTTCTAGAATTTTTGAGGTGTCTTGTATATATCATTCTTGTTTGGTTTCACTTTAGCCTTCTTTTATGTGTTCTTGTTGTATGCCTCCGCTTGGTTTGGACTAGTTTCCACTCTTAGTCCTATTACTGTTAAGTTCCAGGATAGAGTTTGGCTTGCCTATCGGTGGGTTGTAGGCGCCATCATGAATTGAGAAATCGGGTCATTAAAAATAGGTATCACAGCCTAGGTTCGTTGGTCTCACTTCTACAGAACTATCATCTAGTAGAGTTTTGAGGATCGGTGCAGAGACGTCCGTGACTTATCTTTAGGAGGCTACATGATGTCCTTAGGAAGTTTTCTTACTTTGTATCCTTTTTCGTGCGTTGCTGTTCAATTGGTTTCTTGAAATCTCATGTGTTCCACACTGTTACAGGGATGGCTCACTCGTGTAGTAGAGGTCAACCCTGAGGTCGAAGGGGTGTAGTGGCACCAGACTGCGTTAGAGAGAGGACTTCAGAGCCGGAGCCAGTGCCAAAGCCTCTGGAAGATCAGATTCCTCCTCAACCGGTGGGGCCGGGACCAGCCCAGCACCGCCCGTACAAGCTGCCGCTCCAGACCTTCAGGGCATGCTTGCCCAGATCTTAGCTGCAATCAGAGGTGTGCAGCAGTAGCTACGTTGCAAGGCCCAAGGGGGCAGCAGAAAGAGGGTTAGACAGGATGGTAGGGCTAGTGGGCCCCATTCCATGCCTAGAGTTACCCAGGACTAGGTTTATCAGAGGTTCCAGGCAAGTCAGTACAGTTACCCATTTCAGGCAGCCTTGCAGATATCAGAGGGTGACCAGCACCGCCAGGGAGCATATAGTGCTGGGCCGAGTCAGGGCCAGGGTGGTTCACAGTCGGGTTCTTCTGGTCGAGGTTGTCGACCTCCATCTGGGAGCATATTGATGCAGGGTTACTTTACCTGCGGGGCACTGACCATTGGGCCAGAGAGTGCCCTATCTCCAGATTAGGTTTACTAGCCCCTCAGGCAGCGAGACCAAATTTGGCAGTAGCACCTCCACCTAGAGGAGGGGATCAGTGGCAGGGTTTTTGGGGAGGCCCCCGGGGAGGCATCAGGCGATAGAGCACAGTTGACCAGGGCCACTGTGATGCAGCTCCAGCAAGAGTAGAGGCCGAGGCGTCGGATGACGTGATTTCAAGTACGGTTCTTTTATGCCAGCAGTCCGCTTCGGCCTTATTTTACTCTAGTTCTACCTATTCATATGTGTCGGATTACTGCGTGCCTCGATTTGGAGTGAGTCCTGAGCCCTCATCCATTCCTTTGCGTGTTTTGACCCCAGTAGGGGATTCTTTAGTAGTGGATCGGGTTCGCAGGTCTTGAGTGGTGACCATTCGGGGGCAGAACACTCTGGTCGATCTTATTGTGTTTGTATGGTAGACCTTGATGTGATTTTGGGTTCCTTCTTCATAGCATTTATTGATGCCACCTAGGTATGCTCGTGGATCCGTCGTGACCATGAGCACCGTTTGAGGATAGTGCTCCAGACTTTGGGAGCTCATCAACTTTATGCCAAGTTCTGAAGGTGCGGGTTTTGGATTAATTATGTAGCATTCTTGGGGCACGTGGTGTCCAAGGATAACATTATGGTGGATCCGGCGATGATTGGGGGCTATTCATAGTTGGGCTAGGCCCACCTCTGCGATTCAGATTCAGAGCTTCGTCGGATTTGTAGGGTACTACAGACGCTTTGTTGAGGGTTTCCCCACTTTGTGTGGTCGAAAGAGTGTGAGAGCAGCTTTCTGAGGCTCAAGGAATTGCTTAGCACCGCTCATATATTGACTCTTCCAGTTGAGGGCGAGGGCTTCAAGGTCTATTGTGATGCATCCGACGTTGGTTTGGGTTGTGCTTTGATGCAGTAGGGCCGGGTTATTGCTTATGCGTTGAGGCAGCTTAAGTTGCATGAGCGCAACTACCCCACTCATGACTTGGGGTTGGCGGCGGTAGTTTTCATTCTTAAGATATGGAGGCATTACTTATATGGAGTTCATTGTGAGATATACACTGATCATAGGAACCTTCAGTACATCATGACTTAGAGGAACCTTAATTCGAGGCAGCGCCGTTGGATAGAGTTTTTGAAGGACTATGACCTCTCTATTCTCTACCATCCGGGCAAGGCGATGTAGTAGCGGACGCCTTGAGTCGGAATGTAGTGAGTATAGGTAGTCTAGCATTCCTTTCTGTTTCGGAGCGACCCTTGGATTTGGACATTCAGTCCTTAGACAACGAGATGGTCAGACTTGATGTTTCAGATTCCAGAAGAGTGTTAGTGTATGTGGGGGTTCAGTCATCTCTGCTTGAACAGATCTGTAGCCGTAAGTTTGAGGATCAGTCTTTGGTAGCACTCAAAGATAGAGTGTTGGCAGGTGATGCCGGGCAGGCTTTCTTAGATTCAGATGAAGTTTTGAGTGTTGCTGGCCGATTGTGTGTTCTAAGAGTTGATGATTTGATCCAGCTGATCCTTAGCGAGGCCCATGACTCCAGGTATTCTATTCATCCGTGCACGGCTAAGATGTATCGTGATTTGAGACAACATCACTGGTTGAACGGTATGAGGAGGGACATCTCCGATTATGTATCCCATTGTTTTAGTTGCCAGCAGGTGAAGGCCGAACATATGAGGCCTGGTGGAGAATTGCAGAGGTTACCCATTCCTGAGTGGATGTGGAAGAGTATCACCAAGAACTTTGTTGTGGGATTGCCACGGACTCCTAGGGGTGCTGACAGTATCTGGGTCATTGTGGATAGATTGACCAAGTCAGCACACTTCATCCCTGTTCATACATCCTACCATGCTAAGAGGTTAACCTGAATCAACATCCGGATGTAGTCCGTCTTCATGGTGTGCCTGTTTCTATCCTCACAAACTGGGGCCCACAGTTCACTTCCCTCTTTTAGAGAGCATTTCAGGAGGAGTTGGGCACCCGTGTGGATCTTAGTACAACATTTCACCCGTAGACTGATGGCCAGTCAGAGCGCACTATTCTTGATCCTTACTTTCACAGACGAAAATCCTTTTAGTAGTGAATATTATAATGACCCTCAAGGTCATTTCTATGTTAATGCCTTCTTTCTGTCATTTAGAGCATTCGTGTAGCGACCCCAATTCGTTTATGACTAGCTGACACTGACTGTTCAGTCGCCTGGTCGTTCATTTGGGTATTATGCCTGTTTTTCTGTTTCAAAGCTTTTGAACCTTGAAAGTTTTTTTGGTCATAACTTTGGGTAAACGACCTCAGATGGGAATTCTGACGGTTCCATCAGCTCCGGAGTGATCAAATTAGGCTAGAAGCATGGTTCGCCTGAATTCCGGGGTTTCCGGTGTGATTTTGGGGCTAGTTAGCTCTTTAGTCTTTAAAATTTGGTTTAAGGTTGACATCGGTCAACATTCATGGAAAACGCGCTCGGATGAAGATTTCGACAGCGCGATTAGTTTCGAAATGCCGAGTTTGTTCTAGATCGACCTTCGAGAATTACTGGGAGCTTTGGATATGATCTTGAGCCCTTCACTAGAAATTGGCTAAAATGGCTAAATGGGTGTGGGACTCACTTTTTATCGAAAAGACCTCGCATGGAAATTTTGACTGCACCATTGAGTCTGGAATGTCAAATTTGAGGGTGTAGCATATTTCGTTTGGTTTTACGGGGTTCCGAACGAATCTCGAGCACCCCGTCAAAGTTTTTGAATTGTCCAAACTCAGCTGGTGCAGCTGTCAAAACTGCTGACTCATTTACTCTCCATGTTCACGGGATAGGTTCCGCATTCGCAGAAGTGTGGGAGAGTCTAATCCGCGTTCGCGGAGGTCTGTGAAGCTGGATGGTTTCTAGTGCTCCACGTTCGCGGAAGGCTCTCCGCGTTCATGGAAGCCTGTTGGGTGAGAGGCTTCTTGTGCTACACATTCGCGGAGGGTTCTCCGCATTTGTGGAGTTCTTTTGGGTGAGGGTGATCCTTGCTCTCCGCATTTGCAGGCCTAATGCCGCATTCGCGGAGGTCTGTGCGATGGTGGAGCAGCTTGTGCTCCGCGTTTGCGGGCCTGGGGCCTCATTTGCGGCGCTTTGGGGAGATTACTCTCCAAGTTCGCGGAGGCTTGGCAGCGTTTGCAGAGAGGAAGGACCTAGCATTTTCCATTTAATGAGGTCGAAGCTCCCATTTTGGAGAGCTTCAAACCGTCATAAAAATCTCTTCGGTGGTCAATTTTTAGCGATTCGAAGTCCAGGCACTCGGATTCTCATTGGCTTCGTGGGTTTTAGGTTGGGGTTCGTTGGGTGCTCCTCATTTTCCCTAAAATTGAGGGTAAGTTCTTTGTTGGTCTAATTTGTTTACTTTTGTGATTTGTTGTTGTGGGCTGTTAGGAGCGGATCCGACCCCTGATGGGCGATCCATTTTCGAATTCGTGTTTGGGGAAGGATTTGGGACCTTTTAACGGAGTCAATTCTGGAAAATCTAGAGCGGGTCTCACTTTGCCCGATTTGAATAAAAAATTGGTCTATCTCCGAATTTGTCGTTTTTAGTGTCTAAACGACCGTATTGATGCTGTGATTCTATTTTTTATAGTGTGGCAGCAATCTGAGGCCGTTCGGAATGTGAAATCTCTGGTTGAGTGACTTGGAGCGCCTGTGATCGGCTTTTTGGTAGGTTACGGCTTCCCTTCCTTCTAGATTGAGCTTGAATGTGTAAATGCCGGTTAATTTTGTGAATATGGGGTGGCTAGCTAGTATTGTTTCCTGCTTATCCGATTTCCTATTTTATAGTTATTTGTTGGGCTGTTCTGGGCTAGTATCATGCTGTAGATTGGGCTGTTGACTGGGATTGTTGGTATGTGTGTTGGGGACTATCTGTTGGGTGGTTATATGTTGATGCATGAGTGGATCTGGGTCTTTGGATTATGTGTTGGGTTGATTATTGTGATTTCTGCCTTTGAATAGGTTAAGGTAGTATTGCCTTAGTGCTATGCACCTGTTGAGTTGAGTATGTATCCGACGTCGATTCGGATGGACTAGATCCTTGTAGACTGGTATAACAGACTTGGGTTTGATAGCATGAGCCTTAGTTTAGGCGATTTTGTGGCTTTCAGACCTTCTGATTCTTTCCCCTTTATTTCTGCGATGATGGGATGCTGCCGGAAGATGTTGTGTTTGCGTCGAATGACGGCTGGGTTGTGCTAGGCTTGGAGCCTTCGGTTGATATCCTTGTGGGGCGGCGGCCCGTGATGTTTAGTCTTGCATTGTTTTGTTCGTGGTGGCTTTATCTACTTTGAGGTTGTTAGCTCCAGTATGAGACTGATGTTATGCGGTTCCCATCCGATATTTCCGGCACTAGGCTGTCGGGGGTAGGCTACCAGCTTTGGTCCTCAGCTGACGTTATAAGATTGCAACCCGTTATTCCCAGTGCGAGTCCATGGAGCGTAGGCTACTACTCCCAGTCCAAGGCTGAAGTTACACGGTTAGAGTCCGTTATTTCTGGCTCGAGACCGTAGAGTGAGAGTTATTATTTTTGGTTTGAGACTGACGTTACTCGGTTAGAGTCTAGTATTTCTAGCTCTTGACTGATGATTAGGCGGGGCCCAGATATTGTTCCAGCTTGAGGTTGATGTTTTCGATCAGAGTCTAGTATTTCCAGCTCATGACTCATGATTGGGCGGGGCCCAAATATTATTTCAGCTTGAGGCTGACATTTTTCGGTTAAAGTCCTGTATTTCCAACTTGTGTTTGATGATTGGGCGGGGCCCAGATATTGTTCTAGCTCGAGGCTTACATTTCTGGTTAGAGTCTGATATTTCTAACTCGTGACTGATTATTGAGCGGGGTCCAGATATTGTTCCAGCTCGAGGCTGACGTTTCCAGTTAGAGTCTGGTATTTCCAGATCGTGACTGATGATTGGGCGGGGCCCAGATATTGTTCCAGCTTGAGGTTGACATTTTCTATTAGAGTCTGGTATTTCCAGCTCGTGACTGATGATTCGGCAGGGCCCAGATATTGTTCTAGCTCGAGGCTGACGTTTTCGGTTAGAGTCCTATATTTCCAACTCATGACTAATGATTGGGCGGGACCGAGATATTGTTCCAGCTTGATACTGACGTTACCGGTTAGAGTCCGGTATTTCCATTTCGTGACTGATTATTGGGTGGGGCCCAGATATTATATTGTTTGGTTCGGGACCTATAGGTATTACGGCTTCTGGTGATGGATCTCCTTTCGTTTTGTAGTATAGCTCTTCTGTGTACCTATCGGGCTTATGGGGGTCCGTTCGTGTTTTATTTAAATTTCCGCACGAGTGCGCCCAGCGGGTCTTATGAGGGGGCTCAGCTTGGTTTAGTTAGCTATCCTCAGTTTACTTTATGCTTGTTCTGTTTCCGTTCTTTTGACCTCTGTTGTTGTTTTTGTTTTGATTCTATCTTGTCCGCCTGTTTTTACCATTCTTGCTCAGTCGGCCTTTGATGCCTACTGGGTACCTGTTGTTTTGGTACTCATGCTACATTCTGCATCTGTTTTCGTGATGCAGGTCTGAGCACCAGTTTTATGCGTTGAGATCCGGCCTGGAGCTGTCCTTTCAGGAGACTAGGGTGAGCACATGGCGTTCTGGGATTACATGTCTCCCTCTGTATATATATTTTGGCTTGTCTTTTGTTTTTGAGACAGTTGTTTCGGTGGTCCACTTTTGGGACTTGTACTATTGTTAGTAGTTATGTACATGTGACTTCCAAATTTTGGGAGGTGTCCTTTGTATATCATTCTAGTTTGGTTTCGCTTCAGTTTTTTTTATGTGTTCTTGTTGTATGCTTTCGCTTGGTTTGGACTACTTTCCACTCTTAGTCCCATTACTGTTAAGTTTCGGGATAGAGTTTGGCTTGCCTACCGGTGGGTTATAGGCGCCAACATGACTTGAGAAATGGGTTTGTGACATGGAGTATTCCGATCGGATCTGGTCATATTTGTGCTTTGCCGGAGCTGGTAACTCGTTTGGTTGTGTTGAATGGTTTTATTGTCTCTGGCTTCTCACGAGTTCATCGGCAATGGCGACCTGAGGAAGAAAATGGGGTTCCGACAGTGTTTTAGGCTGTTGGTTGGTTTTGGGTGGAGGAAAATGGAAGGGAACAGTGAAGTGTTGGGGTTTCAGGTTGGGTGGTTGGACGGAGTTGATTGGTTTTTGGGGTTTTTGGGTCATTTCGGGTGGGGGGTGTCGGAGTTTGGGGGTTGTTTGGTCGGGGTTTGGGGTTTGGTTTGCTTCTGGAATATGGTGGTGTGTCTTGTTTCTGGAGATGGAAACGTGGTGGAGCTTGGTTGGAGAAGAAAGGAGGCGGTGGTGCTGTGTTTTGTGGTTGAAGTTCTAGTCGAGGCTTTGATGTTCGTCGGAGCAGCAGGATAATGGGGGAAAAGGGAAGGGTCGGTCTGATGGATTTTGTTTTAGCCAGCGATGGAGGTCGGCTTTCGATGGGTAGGAAAAAAAGTGAAAATGGTCGGTTTGACCTTGGCTGGAAAAAATGAGGTTCTTTTGGTGGTGGACTCAATGGATTCTGGTGGAACTCTGGTGAGCTTGTCACCGGAAAATTATGAACACTTAAAAAATTTCTGAAGACTAAAAAATATGAAAATTACACCCATTATCTAAAGCCATATCCACCACCCACTAATTTAATGACCAAGCTATTGCTTAAATAGAAAATTGAAAATCACCTATAGTACAATACCATTATCTTTAAAATGTGGATGAAAACCACCAGTTAATAAAATATCTGTGTATGAAATCTTATGCATATCTTAATGAATTTTTAGACTGTGCAAAATATCAAAATGAATATTAACAAATGAAACGAATAAAATGAATATTAAAAAATGTAATGAACGTAACCAATGGCATGTAAAAATGTAATTTAATAAAAAAATGATTTAATCAAACTAAACAAATATTTGAACATATTCAACTGGTTGTGACAAAATAATGTAATCAATATTAACCGATAAATATCCTAATACTTTGAGCGATAAGGATAATTATCAACAAATTGCATTAAAATTGCAAAACATGTAATTTGAATCTTTTAATGAATAAAATATTTAAAAATATTAACCTTAAAAATTATTAGACCAAAATTTGGTGTCAGCAACTTGCCCCTTTATTTGATTAGGATCGATGAGAGAGATCATAGTCAAACAAAGTTGCCGAGCACAAATTTGGTTTGATAAACTTTGAACAAAACAAAATGAGATGTTAGTAGAACTTTTCAACAAGACTCTACGTCTGTCAAAGGGGATGAAAATAATAAACAAAAGGCAAGGAGATAATCATAAACTGAAAACATTCACGTACCTTCGATGTTACTTCCTAAATTGCAAAATGAAGGTAGTGTACCTCTTTGAATGGAGGACGATGCGAATAACATGTCACTTTGAATGAGGTGACGGCTTAACTTGTCTCTTGAAAGGCAGACGACCCAACTTTGATTTAACATGTCACTTTAAACAAGGTGACAACTCAACGTGTTTCTTTAAAGGCGGACGACCCAACTTGAACATAACACATCACTTTGAATGAGTTGACAACCCAACGTGTCTATTAAAAAACAGAAAACCTGATTGAAACTTAGCATGTCACTTGAAGGGAGGTGACAACCCAACTTGAATACAAAATGTCACTTTGAATGAGGTGACAACCCAACGTGTCTCTTGAAAGGCGGATGACCCAACTTGAATTAAATATGTCACTTGAAGAGAGGTGATAACCCAACGTGTCTATTGAAAGGTAGACGACCCGATTGGAACTTAGTTCTAACAGATTGTGACTTAAATGGAAATTGGACTGAGATTATGAATGTTCTAAAACTAGGTGACCAAGAGTGGGCTTTATTTGAAATGGACCGGTGACCCAAGTGGACAACTTGGGCTGGGGAAGTTAGCGACTGTTGATCATCCAATGGCCGACTACAATTTGAATAACGAACGACTGCGGCCCGCATAATTGTCCTTTAAGTAAGAAATAAAACATGCCAAGAGACGAAAAATATGTCATGATGCAATGAGAGTATACATATAATTAAACAAACAATAAATGAATAATAAGTACAACATACAAATAATCAACAAAATATACAAGATACAGTGTATAACATAATAAAAGAATAGTCTCCTCAATTTGAAAAAATAAACCCATAATGGTTAGAACCTCTATATCCCCAGCAAAATCTTTTTTCTGTTTATATCCCTACTTTTGAAAATAAGAAGTAACATCGTGGTAACTCAAAAAATAAATAAACAATTAAATCAACTTTAAAAGAATTTAAATAATAAAAGAATTTTTAAAGAGTTTTAAGAGGGAAAGGGAATCACAACCTAATTTTAGGAAAAATTAGGAAACCAATTAATTAATTAACCTAAAAGAATGTCTACGAAACCAATAGATTCTAGGTAAGAGTTCAAGTTATTCCGAAGAGAAGATATTAAGCATCCTTTAAAATCCACAACTATGGGTCCCGACTGAATTCATTTTTTCAAATGGAGGATTAGATAGAAACAATATACAAGTATAATAAACATGTGATATACACAAGTAATAAAATAAAACAATAATATTAGAAACGGTCTAAGGTTTGCCTAACGCCAATAATATACACAATAGTTAATAAAGAATATAATTCGAACTTCATTCGAATAGCTTCAACGGGAATCAACTCCGGTTACCTGTAAAGGCACTTAGTAAAAGTGTTGGTAATAAATAAATATGAATAAAATAAATTAATCAATAATAACTTACAAAATAAAACCCGTCTTATTAACATGGGAGGCCTTGAAATCGATGGTAATTTCTTCGTCGGCAAATTCTAACATACAACATATATAAACTTAAACTAAATTTCTATCTTTTAAAATGGTGATGCCTCTAAAATCGACAGAGAGATTTTTTCATTTGTCATTTTAACGTTCCACTAACACAATCAGCAATAATAGCAATAAGCAAGATTTAACGAAAGAAAGAATGTAGAGTTAAGCAAGATTTGGCAATATTAAAACAATATAAATTCACTGGAAAAAACATCAAGAAACTGTCAACATGAAAACAAATAAAACAAAATAGCTCCCCGTGAAATTCCTAGAGAAATGCTTATATCAAATCTAAATAAAGCAAGAGATCAGTTAAAAATACAGAAACAATCATAAAGTATATACAAAAAATTAAAATCAACATAGAACTAAGTAATAGACAAAATAAAATAATAAGACATTAAAATAGTGAACCCAATAGTAAACTAAAAAAAGCATATTGATAATAAGTTGAAACCAAAAGAAATACGCCGGAACACATTAACAGTCACCAGGTGACACAAAAATGAAGGACAAAAATGATCGGAGTTTGAACTCCTCCGACCGAATTTGAAACGAATAAAGTGAGTTACCTAAATGCAACAAATAACATAGACACAAAGAAGAGCAAAACTAAGTACAACAACATTCTATTTCATTTAGATTTGGAAGTCAAAGCTTAAACCTTACCTGAAATGGAGTATTCTGACCAGATCTAGTAATTTTGGTGCTTCACAGGAGCTAGAAGCTCATTTGGTTGTGTTGAATGGTCTGATTGTCTCTGGCTTCTCACGAGCTCGTCGACAATGGCGAGCTGAGGAAGAAAATAGGATTCCGGCAGTGTTTCAGGCAGCTGGTTGGTTTTGGGTGGAGGAAAATGGAAGGGAACAGTGAAGTGTTAGGGTTTCAGGTGGTGTGGTTTTGTGGTTGGACAGAGTTCGTTGGGTTTTGGTGTTTTTCGATAGTTTTTGGTGGGTTGTGTCGGAGTTTCGGGGTTGTTTTGTCGGGGTTTAGTTTGCTACTGGAATCTCGTGGTGAGTCTAGCTTCTGAAGATGGCAGCATGGTGGAGCTTGGTTGGAGAAGAAAGGAGACGGTGGTGTGGTGTTTTGTGGTTGAAATTCTTGCAAGGGTTTCGATGTTCGCAGGAGCTGAAGAGTGAGGGGGAAAAAGGGAAGGGTCGGTCCGGTGGGTTCTGTGTTTGTCGACGATAGAGGTCGGCTTCCGATGGGTCGAAAAATAAGGGAAATTGGTTCTGTTTGAGCTTGGCCGGAAAAAATGAGATTCTTTTGGTGGTGGACTCGCCAGATTCCGGCAGAACTCCGGTGAGCTTGTCAATTGAAAATTATGAACCCTAACAAAATTTCTAAAGACAAAAATATCTGAAAATTACACCTATTATCTTAAATCTTATCCAGCAACCCCTAACCTCATGACCAAGCTATTGCTTAAATGGAAAATCAAAAATCACCTATAGTACAATACCATTATCTTAAAACCGTGGGTCAAAACCATCGGTTAATAAAATATCTGTGTATGAAATCTTATCCATATCTGAATAATTTCTAGACTGTGCAAAATATCAAAATGAATATTAACAAATATATCGAATAAAATGAATATTAAAAATTTATTGAATGTAACCAACGACATGTGAAAATGCAATTTAACAAAACAATGATTTAATCAAACTGAACAAATATTTGAACATATTCAACCGATTGTGACAAAATTATGTAATCAAAATTAACCGATAAAAATCCTAATATTTTGAGCAATAAGGATAATTATGAACAAGTTGCCTTAAAATTGCAAAACATGTAATTTGAACCTTTTAATGAATAAATATTTAAAAATATTAACTTTAAGAAATATCATACCAAAATTTGGTGTCAACACCAGAACTCACATTTGCTAAACTTAGCATACAATTCACGATCCTTAAGAATTTGCAACACTATCCTCAAATTCACAATATGCTCATCCTCACTCCGTGTGTTAATCAAAATATCATCAATAAACCCAATCATGAACATATCAAGGTATTGCTTGAAGACTCTATTCATCATGTCCATGAACACTGCTGGGACATTAGTCAAACCAAAAGACATTACAAAAAGCTCATAATGACCATATCTAGTTCGAAAAGCTGTCCTTGAAATGTCGTCTTCCCTCATCCTCAATTGGTGTTCACATGACCGAAGGTCAATCTTAGAGAAAAAACTTGCACCTTAAAGTTGATCAAACAAGTCATCAATCCTTGGGATAGGATACTTATTCTTTTTTGTAACCTTATTCAATTGACGATAGTCAATGCACATTCGGAGGGAACCATCCTTTCTTCGAACGAACAATACCGAAGTGCCCCATGGAGTGATACTTGGTCTAATAAAACCCTCATCTAACAAGTCCTTCAATTGGTACTTTAATTCCTTAAGTTATACCAGGGCCATACGGTAAAGAGGAATACTGGGAAGGTCATCGAGAAACACTTTCAAAAACTCATTTACAATCGGGACTGACTCAAGAGTATGGGTTTAAGAATCCATATCCCATACCCTAACAAGATGATAAATGCAACCCTTTGAAATCATTTTCCTAGCCTTTAGGCAAGATATGAATTGACCACTAAGAGCTTAATTTCCCCCTTCCCATGACATGATAAGTTCATTCGGAACCTTGAAAGTGACCAATAGAGTCCTACAATCTATAGATGCATAACATGCGTGAAGTCAATCCATCCAAAGAATAACATCAAAATCTAACATACCAAGCTGTACAAGATGAACGTGAGTGACTCTATGAAAAACAAAAATAGGGCAATTTCTATAAACTCTTTTCACTATAATTGAAACGCCGACATGAGTAGAGACATGAAAGGGATTAGAAAGGATTTTGGGACCAACATCAAATCTCATGGCCATATAAGGAGAAACAAACAACAACGTAGCACTTGGATCAAGCAAAGCATGTACATCAAAATGAAAGACTTTCAACATATCAATCGTAACATCTGGAGAAGTCTCATGATCATGTCGAGTCTCAAGAATAACATCAAAATCTAACATACCAAGCTCTACAAGATCAACATGAGTGACTCTATGAAAAACAAAAATAGGGCAATTTCTATAAACTCTTTTCACTATAATTGAAACGCCGACATGAGTATAGACATGAAAGGGATTAGAAAGGATTTTGGGACCAACATCAAATCTCATGGCCATATAAGGAGAAACAAACAACAACGTAGCACTTGGATCAAGCAAAGCATGTACATCAAAATGAAAGACTTTCAACATATCAATCGTAACATCTGGAGAAGTCTCATGATCATGTCGAGTCTCAAGTGCATAGAACTTATTTTGACGAGGAGCACACAAATGGAAACCACTAGGCTGAGCCTGCTTACGATCTCTTCCCTTAGTAGCAAGCATCGGATAATCTCTTAACTTGTGACCCCTCTTCCCATAATTAAAGCAACCATCCTTAACAGCTAGCATTTTCCTGAGTGACTCTTGCCACACTTTTGGCAAGTGGGAATAGAAGATCAATTTCCACCACCTTCTTAAGGCTTAGGGTTATAGACCCTATCATTGTTGAACTTAGAAGCCGGAGCATTAGAAGAATCTTTACCGGAAAACCTTTGCAAGAATTTAGAACGATCATGTCCACCGGACCTAGAATGAGAAAATTCACCATCACTGGTCCTTGATTTTTTGGACTCCCTGGATTACTCCTTTAGCTTTTTGTTGCTCCCAATTGCATATGCAAGTGTATGTGGTCGCACAAGTAATATAGTTCTTTTGAGAACCAAGTTGTCAAACCCAAAGGACTTATGATTAATTTATATTAACTCTATTATTTCTACAATTTAAAGAAAGTATTATGAAGAGACTGGGATTTATGTTTACTACTTATGCAAACAATTAAATTATTAAAAATAACTAACGAGGACAACTTCGATTTTAGTGTTTTAAACAAGTAATAGACAATTCCAAGGCTGCAACATGGTTAAGGTTTCATGTATCACATCTCATGTAATGAATACACTAAGGTTATCAAATTAAGGATTTACATAGTTGATTTTATGATCATAGTCTCCCGACCTCTAATCGCCTACTCCAATTGACTGTCTAACTACATCATTGAGTGGGCATAGACAGACTCAATTGTCTAGTATTTATAATTTATCTTGTTTCGTAACCAAGCTTGGTGTTCGTTCGGGTGTCAATCCTAAATACGAATATAATCAAGTGATATGCAAGATAGATCAAGCTCTTTGTATTCTTTGGTCTATCTACCTCTTCGTCTCCCGAGTCCAAGAATAGACAATATGTTTATTTCTATAGTGATCAAGCATGAAATACTAAAAAAAGAATACAAAAGTATTTTAAGCGATAACCAATCATTAATTCAAAACAATTGGTGTTCAACAATTACCCATAGCTACAACCCTAGAACAAAGGCTTTTAGCCATTCACTATGTTCATAAACTCAAAAACTAATGTTTTCATAAAAATCAGAATTAAAGAAAGAGTAGAGAATTGAAACCTAGGACAAATTGTTAATCATTGCTCCTACACACCAAAAAGAAGTCGACCCTTTACAAATTAACCTTAGGTCCTATTTATAGAGTTAAGGAAATAATTTCCCAATTCTAAAATAATTTGGACTCCTAATTCAACTCAAATTTGTAAGAAATGTCGGCCCAGGGCTTGGGGCATCACGCCAACAGTGCGCCACAACTTCACCTCTGAATTTTTGGGGCTGGCACGCTGCTCTCGTTCTCTAAAGTTTGGTGTTGGCACCCTACGCCCCCAGTGCGCCAGGTTGACTGGGGCACTACGCCAAGCCTTCCTTTGAGGAAACTTTGTCGTCCTTGTTTCCTCTGCTCTCATTATGTGCACACATCTCTTAGGAACCCTAAAAAATGGCTAATCATGAATATTAGTATGCAATCATTGGAATAATCAATCAAACCATAACTCTTAGAATAGAGAATGTCCTCGAAACTTAAGGTAAATGTGGGTACATTGTAGCAATTGGGCATATAAATATGCCCAAGATCACCACCCCACACTTAAACCTTTGTTCGTCCTTGAACAATCCTTAAACTATCAACCCATCATGACTACCTTTAGACTTATCTACCCTCCTTTAAATCAACAAAACACATTTAATCATGGTTTTGTAATCCACACTATATGCAACAAAGTAACCATTTAGCTCACATGTTAGTTCACCAATTAACAACGCATGGCCTCAATGGATGACTATTTCACAAATACTTCTGGGCCAATGTAACTATATAAAAACATACCAACTATAATAAATCAAAACATGTGTCATGAATGCCCTCACAAATTTTTCATATAGCTTTTCACTCTTATAAACATCATGTTTGCACATTTTATTTCAAAACAAGGCCTATTTTTCAAAATTTAACACTCAATCTCACAAATAAAGTTCTTACAGATCCTGACAAGCCATAAGCTTGCCCTTAGTGTATGTTAATTTTCACAAAGCATTAATCATGGAATCAAGAGGACTTGAAGTTTGTTCTAATGTTGGCTTAAGGTAAGGGAGGGTACATTTAAGACATAATTAGTGACTATTCCTCCCTAATGCACATGTTTTTATTTTTACGATGTACTTCTTCAACCACTTCTTTTTTTCTTTTGATACTCACCTCACCAATATCCTTCATGTTTCAAGTGTTTCAAGCTTTGCCCTTTTTTTCTTTATTTAAGCACTTGTTTCTTATTCAAGCAATATGTTTTTCTTTTCTTTTATCTTCTTTCTTTTTTCTTACAAGTGATTTTGCATTTTAAGATCATGGCCCATATTTAAGTACCTCTTCTCTTTAACTTCACCATAAAAACAAGCATTTCCACCCTACTTCACTTATACCATAGCTTTCATATTTACTTCATAACATAGTGCATTCAGGATCAACTTTTGGGATCAATAAAGTCATGGTATCAATTAAAAGGGGTTCGGCTCAATATGTGGTTTAATAAAAAAAATAGTGGCTAAAAGACTCAATGGGGCTTAACTAAGGATCATCCATATGGAAGCATACAAAAGAGTGAGAATTGGCTATTCAAAGGAACACCTCAATCATGTTCCATAATCAATACAAGTTACTTATTAATCACACACGGGGCAAGTTGTAGATGTCATTCAATGCAAGAACTAAGCAAGGACTCACCACACATGGCATTATGACATACACATAAGGATATAATAAATTTAGCTTGCCCATACTAATCACATTGTTGTGTTTCCACACAATTAAGCCCAACATTATTAATCTGGAGTCAAAACAAAGAACCTATGTTTGTTTCAAGGTTACCAATTCCCTTCAAGTTGCATATACAAGTGTGACTACCCATGATGTCTGGCTAACTTTTAAGACAAGGTTTCAAAGCACCAAAAGGTCAGTTTCTCAATCTACTACTCCTAGTGACTAATTTTCCCTTAAGACGGTAGTCATTGATCCATCATTTGGAAATGTCACTTCTATGAAAACTCTAAGAATCGATATAATTAAATAAAATACTAATCCTAGTCGGTTTAATAGGACTATCCTCAGAAAAAGAACCAAAAACAAAAGTCAAGGAACCCACCTAAAAAATAAAAAGACTCAATAAAGGAATAAAATATATACAAGGGAGTTCATCCCCCACCCACCGCATAAAGATTGCACTCCCCTCAATGGACAATTTCCAATAAAGTAAAAGTGAAAGACAATTCCCTGTTTTGCCTCTAGGCCTCGCGCTCTCTATCCACAGTTGCCACATTCTTTGCAAAATCCAAGGCCATCAAGGCTGTATCGCTATCTCCAGCATCAGCATCATCATCATCATGCACATCACCCTCATCTTCCGACTCATCCTCATCCTCTTCATATTTTGTGGCATCATCATCATCGATAGGATTTTGGAAAGCTGGGCTCAGACGACATATGTACATTGCACTATCCGTCAAAAGGTAACGTTCAGCCAATGTCGCCATTTCTTCCTCAGTCGTTGGACACCCACCAATCCGCAATTAAAGTTTTGCCATACCATACATTCTGCCCATCCAACTATCATCACGAGCTTGCCTTTCGGCAGTAGACAATACTGGCCCATGCGATGCATCTTGAGCCTTCGTCTTAGTAACATCAAATAAATGACATACTAAGTGAGGAGCTCGGGCCGGACACACATCATGGACCTCCTCCTCAATCATCAAAGTCCGTAAGTACCTAGTGATCAAACTCCCATAACAGAAATGCTAGCGCCTATTAGTCCAAAACTTAAGAATATTTTGACACAAAATAGCGCCCACATTAACCTGCAACCCATTCATCAGCCTATAGATAAGCACAACTCTCTCCCTAGTCACCTCGGTGGTGTGCTTGCACGGAAACAAAGTACTCGACACAATCTTTAACCATACACGTGCTTCTTGGTCCAAGTGGGTGTAATGGAGAGTAGCATGGCTACCCGTATCTCTTTTTCTCTCCCACCTAGTCATAGATTTCACCCCGCATAATGTATGGCATATATCACGATAAAGGGGTAGCTCTTACATGGCTTGGAACTCAATGTGGTCACAATCGGGTGCACCCAAAAATTCATTAATAACTTTAATCGAAAACCCAACACATCTGCCCCTAATATTCCCGCTACTTCTAAACATATGATATGTACTCCAATTTGTATAAAACTCACGCACAAGTCTCAAATTGCGCTCACCTTGATCAACAAAGATATAATGGAGTCCCAAGGCATGAACTTTGGTATTAATTTGAGGAAATTCGGCTTGCAACTGGCCCTCATTGACATATTCATCTCCTAAGTACTTGGATTCTTGTTGGCAATCATACCATTCATCACCATAATGTTCCACCGCTTGCTTTCCAAATTTTAGTGGTGGCAATCCGGTAGATGCCCGACTAGAAGTTTCGGTGGTGGACCCTTTCTGATTGCGCTAACTTCCGGCACCAACCTCAACTTTCTTTGCTTTAGGAGCCATGAAACCTTAAAAAAAAAAGAAAATAGAAGAATTTTTTTTTTATGGGTGTGGGTGGGGGTGGGTCGGGTATGGAGTGGGGGTGGGGTTTTGTGGGATTTGATATTTCTTTTGAAATTTATGGGTTTGGTTGGGTAGTGATGAAGAAAAAGTCATTAGAAGAAGCTTTGGGGGAGATGCTATGGAGGATTTATGGATTTTGGGGGAGAACGTGAGTTAGGAAGAACAAGAAATATTTTTAGAATTTGGTGAGAATTGGAGAAGTGGCATCCGGTAGATAGGGAAAAAGTGAGAGAAAGTGAGGTGAATTTGGATAGGTTTAGGATTAAAGGGGCCTTGAGTCGGGTGTGGGTGGCTGAAAAAAATATTTTGGGTTGCATGGGTGGCTGGCGCGGTGCCCTAGCAGTGCGCACAAAATGGGCAGTAGAACTTTCGCTCCTGACGCGGTGCGCTACCAGTGCGCCTAGCTAGGGCTGCAGGACTTCTACGCTTGGCGCAGTGCGCCTGGCCTGGATGCGCGCCCGTTTGGTTGTTTTGCTTGCTCCTCTCGTCCATCTGTCGCGTGGTACGCCTTCTAACTCCTGCACATCAACAAAAGAATGGTAAAAATTAATGGTGGGTTGGCACTAACTCAGCACCTTAGTTTTGGTCGTGGCACGACTCCTCTTTTTGTATTTTTCTCATTTTTCGCATATTTCCCAACTATTACAACAGAATCATACTTAAATAAAATCCTACAAAAAAATTAAAAAAAAATTCAACTAATTCCTAAAAAACTTAAACTACACTAAAAAAAATAAAAATCAAACTTAAACAAAAACTAACTAAATATTACATATTTTCACGGGTTGCCTCCCATGAAGCGCCTTGTTTAACATCGAGGCTCGACTAAACTCGGCTCATTCATCATTTTGCTCAAGAGCCTCTCGATCTCGATCTGCATCCTCACCAAAATAGTGCTTGACTCTTGTCCATTAACTAAGAATGTCGGGACCTTTTTGCCTTTAAGCTCTACCACACCATGTTGTGTCATCCTCACCACTTTGAAAGGCTCACTCCATTAGTTTTCCAGGGAATAATCTAAGTCAAGAGTTAAAAAGTACCTTTTGGCCCTGAGTGAAAGTGGGAGGGACTATGTGCTTGTCGTGCCATCTCTTGGTCTTCTCTTTGTATATCGTTGCATTCACATAAGCATGGAGCCTAAACTCCTCAAGTTGATGCAATTGACCAATTATATTCCTACCGGCTCGCTCAGGTTCAAAATTCAACTTCTTCATTGCCCAATTTGATTGGTGTTCTACCGCTACCGGAAGATGACATGCTTTTTCGAACACCGTGTGATACGAAGAAGTCCCTATTGGTGTTTTATACGCACTCCTATATGCCCACAATTGATCATCAAGATTCTCAGACCAATCTCTTCGATGTGCATTCACTATTTTCTGAAATATTTGCTTCACCTCATGATTCGACACTTCGACTTGACAACTAGTTTGGGGGTGATATGTTGTAGCTACCTTATGTCATATACCATACCTATCAAGAATATTCTTCACTAGATGGTTTTAGAAGTTCTTACTTCCATCGCTTATGATTGCCCTTGGAGTACCAAAACGTGTGAAAATTTGTTTCTTGATGAATTTAATCACCACTCTTGAATCATTCATGGGGAGAGCTATAGACTCAACCCATTTGGACATAGAATTTACCACCACAAGAATATATTGGTTTCCACTCGATGGTGGAAATGGACCCATGAAGTCAATACCCCACACATCAAATATTTCCACCTCAAAAATATTGTTTAGTGGCATCTCATGTCTTCTCGTTATAGTATTCTGCCTTTGACATTGGTCACATCCCTTTACATAGGTCATAGAATCTTTACAAAGAGAGGGCCAAAAGAATCCAGATTTCAATACCTTATGAGTCATGCGCTCTCCTTCGTGGTGTCCTCCAAAAGGACTTGCATCACAACTCTCGAGCACTTTCTTGACATCATTTTCTTGAATGCATCTTCTCACCACTTGGTCCTCTCCTTGTTTGAACAAGTATGGTTCATCCCAGATATAGAATTTAGCATCATGCGTAAGGTTCTTTCTCTGTTGGGTAGTTGCGCCCGGTGGGAACACACCACTCACCAATAAATTCATTATATCGGCATACCATTACACTTGGGAGATATCCAAGGCCATCAACTGCTCATCAGAAAACTCTTCACGTATTTTTTCCCCTTCATGCACATGAGAGAAGTCTTCTAACCTTGACAAATGATCAACTATTTGATTTTATGTACCCTTCTGGTCTTTGATTTCAAGTTCAAATTCTTGGAGAAGTAATATCCATTGAATTAGCCTAGGCTTGACATCCTTCTTGTTGAATAGGTACCTAATAGCTGCATGGTAAGTATAAACAATTACTTATGTACCTACCAAATACAATCTAAACTTGTCGAAGGCAAACACTAGAGCAAGCATCTCATTCTCAGTAACTGTGTAATTAGCTTGAGTAGCATCAAGGGTCTTGCTGGCATAATAGATAGAATGGAACACTTTATCTCTTCTTTTCCCTAATATTGCACCCATTGCTACATCGCTTGCATCAGACATGAGTTCAAATTGTAGCTCCCAGTTAGGAGCAACAAGATTGGAGCTTTAATTATGTTTTGCTTCAGCACCTCAAAAGCCTTTAAACAATTCTCATCGAACTCGAATTTCACCTCCTTCTCCAAGAGACTACACATAGGTCTAGCAGTCTTGGAAAAATCCTTGATGAATCTCTGGTAGAAACCTGCATGTCCTAGAAAGCTTCTTACCCTTTGACAGAAACCTGAGGGGGAAACTTCTCTATAACCTCAACTTTGGCTTTATCCACCTAGAGTCCCTGCTTTGATACCTTGTGACCCAATACTATGCCTTCCCGAACCAATAAGTGACACTTTTCCCAATTAAGCACTAAGTTTGTATCTTCAAAATGAGCAAGTACTTTGTCAAGGTTCTGAAGACATGGCTCAAAAGTCTTCCCAAAGAAAGAGAAATCATACATAAATACCTCCACAAAGTCCTCCACCATAACAACAAAAATCTCCAATATGCACCTCTAGAAAGTGGCCGGAGCATTGCAAATTTTGAATGGCATGCACTTGAAAGCATAGGTGCCATAAGGACAAGTGAAAGTGGTTTTCTCTTGGTCCTCTGGTCTATTGAGATCCGATTATATCCAAAATACCCATCTAAAAAAGCAATAGTACTCCTTCCTTGCTAAACGGTGAAGCAGTTGATCAATGAAAGGGACTGGGTAATTATCCTTTCGTGTAGCATCGTTTAATTTCTGGTAATCAATGCAAATCCTCCATTCGGTGACAGTTCTTGTGGGAATCAACTCATTCTTTTCATTCTTCACCACTGTAATGCCGCCTTTCTTGTTACATACTTCACAAGACTTACCCATTTACTATCAGAGATAGGGTACACAATTCAAGCGTCTAACCACTTGATCACTTCTTTTCTCACCACTTCCTTCATCAATGGATTTAGCTGAAGTTAGTGTCGTGCACTCGGCTTGTGGTCTTCCTCCATTTGGATTCTACGCATACATAATGCTGGACTAATCCCATGAATATCAGACATTTGCCACTCGATAGCATTCTTCCTTCGCTTCAAGATCTTTAATGTCCATCAACTTGTGTTTCAGACAATTTTGCAGAAAGTATCATGGGTAAAGTTTCATTATGGCCAAGATATGCATACCTTAAGTGCGCCAGAAGTGATTTTAGCTTTAACTTTTGAGCCCGAATTTGGCTTTAAGTGCTTACAATAACGAACAGCTAAGATCAAGTTATTAGCACTTGAACAATTAAATAGTAGACTTCAAAGAATTAGATATAAACTAATCTTGAAGTCTCCGGTAACAGCGTCAAAAACTTGTTGCTCCCAATTGCACACGCAAGTGTACGTGGTCGCGCAAGCAATATAGTTCTTTTAAGAACCGAGTTGTCGAACTCAAAGGACTTATGATCAATTTATATTAACTCTATTATTTCTACAATTTAAAGAAAGTATTATCAAGAGACTAGGATTTATGTTTACTACTAATGTGAAAAATTAAATTATTAAAAATAACTAACGAGGACAACTTCGATTTCGGTGTTTTTAACAAGTAAGACACAATTCCAGAGCTACAGCATGCATAGGGTTTCATGTATCGCATCTCATGTAATGAATTAACTCAGCTTATAAAATTACTGATTTACAGGGTTGATTTTATGGTCATGGTCTTCCAACCTCTAATCGCCTACTCCAATTGAGTGTCTAACTACATCATTGAGCGGGGATAGATTGACTCAATTGGTGAGCATTTATATTTCATCATGTTTCGTAACCAAGCTTAGTGTTCGTTGGGGTGTCAATCATAAACATGAATATAATCAAGTGATATGCAAGATAGATCAAGCTCGTTGTATTGTTTGATCTATCTACCTATTCATCTCCCGAGTCCAAGAATAGATAATATATTTATTTCTATGGTGATCAAGCATGAAATACTAAAACAAGAATACAAAAGTAATTAAAGGGATAACCAATCATTAATTCAAAATAATTGATGTTCAACAATTACGCGTAGCTGCAGCCCTAGAACAAAGGCCTTTAGCAACTCATGATGTTCATAAACTCAAATACTAATGTTATCATAGAAATTGAAATTAAAGAAAGAGTGGATAATTGAAACCTAGGGTAAATTGTTAATCCTTGCTCTTGCACACCAAAAAGAAGTCGACCTAGAAATAACCCTAGGGTCCTAGTTATAGAGTTTTGGAAATAATTTCCCAATTCTAAACTAATTTGGACTCCTAATTCAACTCAAATTTGTCAGGAATGTCAGCCCAGGGCTTGGGGCATCACACCAACAGTGTGCCACAACTGTGCCTCTAAATATTTGGGGCTGGGGCACTGCGCCAGCAGTTCACCCAACTCGTTCTCTGAAGTTTGGCTTTGGTGCCCTGTGCCCCCAGTACGCCAGGTTGGTTGGGACACTACGCCAAGCCTTTCTTTGAGGCAACTTTGTGGTACTTATTTCCTTTACTCTAATTATGCGCACACATCTCTTAGGAACCCTACAAAATGGCTAATCATGTATATTAGTATACAATCATCGCAAATCAATGAAATCATAATTCTTAGAATAGAGAATGTCCTCGAAACTTAATGTAAAGGTGGGTAGTTTTTAGCTAATGGGCATATAAATATGCCTAAGATCACTTTTCCTCTTCAATTTATTAGGCATATATCATCAAATGAGAGATATCCATCTCCTTAATCAACATGGTGGTATGACACTCTTTGACCACCATTTCAGACACACTCAATACAAACTTAATCATCCTTTCCCTAGAGTTAGTAACCATAGTCGGAGCATATTTATCCAATAAAATAAACTTCAAAGCATACTCCTTCACACTCATGATGACTTGACGGAGATTAATGAACTCAAGAACTTTTGCTTCTCTCTTATCTCAAAGGGAAAGAAACACTCAAGAAAAGCCCCTTTGAATTTCTCCCAATCAAGAGGACCCGCATCAATAGCCCTCTCATCCATTTATTGTTTGAACCAAACCTGAGCAACACCCTTAGGTTGATAAGCAGCCAATTCTACCTTTTCCATCGATGACACTCCCATAGACTCCACTATCTTATAGACCTCATTAACAAACTCTTGAGGATCCTCATCAACTTTGACGCATGAAACTCTGGAGGATTTATCCTAGTGAAGTCCCTTACCCTTATCGCCACCATAACCACATTTGGGTTCATGGGAGCAGTGGCTTCCCTATTAGTTTGGGCCGTCATAGCTTGAACCAACATTTGGAAAGTAGCTCAAAATTTGGTAAGAGTCCCTTTCTCAGCCAAAGGGTCAACTAGAGCTGGAGGAACCTCAGGCTCCATATTGTTTGCCACATTCCTTCTCAAATAAGCTCTTTCGGGGGCCATATACTGAAAAGCATCGGACAAGTATTAGGAGAACGACCCTTATAGAGATAAACTCTATGGAACAACTTTAGAGTAGTGAAAGAAGTGAAGTTTCCTAAGCGCTTTATAGCCTCCTATCACAAATATGGCGCACTTCACACTTACGAAAAAGTCTCTACTCAACGTGGCTTGTCAGACATCCTAGAACCCTTTCAAAAACCTTGTGCTCTAAAATACAAATTTTGTCACGACCCAAAATACACCCTACATGTGACATGGCATATAAGACCCCGAGAGGCCCTATACGAGCCACTTGACATACATACAACACAAGATAATAGAAAAAACACGAATTTAAGTAGAAAATCTCATACATAAAAGAGTTTGATATAAAAGTGGAAGTCTAATCATAAGTCTTAACAAGCTAATTGTAACACCTTGGAAATCAGAAAGTTGAAAAGAAAAAGAAAACTACAGAAACTCCTCTGAGATTGATCTACAACCGTAGGAAGGGAATCGTAGGACCCAGAGTTGAGTTTGGAAAATTTAGATTCTGAAATTTGACCCACGACTTGACAGTACAAACCATAAGAGTTTTGACGATCCATAAATGGCACTCGTAGGATGGATTCAAAGATTTGATTTAGGACCTCAGGTCTACGGAAGATTTTGGCAGTTTGTAGTTGGTTCTATGGGTCATAGGGTTGTCTCGTAGAAAGTTCCTAAACTTGGAGAAATTTTGGACTTGAACTGGGGGTCTACGGACCATAGACTGGGTGACAGACCACAGAAAGTTCTCGTGGTAAATGATTGAAATTTTGGGTTTCTAAAGTTGGTTCCACAGTTGACTAGTACAGGCCGTAAGAAGTCCTATGGACCATAGGTCCAAACCGTAGGAACCATCCAACAGTTATTTTTAAGGGTATCTGGGTCTTTTCCTATGCATAAAATTCATGTACTACGTCGTTGTACCCATATTTCTAAGTCCTATAACTCCCTTCCCACTCCTAAAATTAACCCCAGCTCCTTCATTCACCCAAATTTCAAAATCCCCTCTACATTCGTCTTCTCAAATTCTCCCTCAAGTCCAAGAAGAAGACTAGGGTTATAATGACCTTCAGGTCATTTCTCTGTTTATGCCTCTTGTTCGTTATTTAGAGATTTTCTGTAGCAATCCCAAGTCATTTATGATTTGCTAGGACTGACAGTTCGGTCACCTAGTCTTTCGTTTGGTTTTTGTGTGTGCTTTAGTGTTTTGGAGCTTTTAAAGCATGAACGGTTAGTTTTTGATCAAAAGTTTGAAAATATGACCTCAAAACCCAACTCTGATGATTTCATCAGCTCCGTAAGGGTCATTTTAGGGTAGTAGCATGGTCAACATGACTCCAAAGGCTTTCAGTGCGAGTCTGTGCAATTAGGCATTTTAACTTTTAAGTTAAGACCTAAGTTGGATTTTAGTCAACATTCTGAGTAAGTGAGCTCGGATGATAATTTCGCCAGCGTGGTTAGCTTCGGAATATTAAGTTTGGTCTAGAACGACCCTTCGTTTGTATTCCAAGGTTTCTAGGCTAATTCCTAGCCTCCTTGTGGATTTTGGCTTAGTCATTTGCATGCACGGGGTTTCGGACAAATTTGGAGCACCCTGTCGGAGAATTCAGAGTATAAGCAACCAGCTGAAGTGCTGATATCTAGCGCAAGCTTTTAGCAACAAGAAATCTGACTTTTGGAGACCAAAAATAGACTTTTAGTGACCAGATCTCGGCTATTTATATAGCGAATTTGCAGCTTCATTTTTTCTTATCAAAAGGCGATTTCTCCCTCATCTGAGCTCCGATTTGAGTGATACAAACTCCTGTGTGATCGTTGGGAGAGTGGCTATTTGGGTTTGTGATTAGAAGCTATTGAGGAACCTTCGCTTGGCGTGAATTTGAACTTGAAGTTGCTGCCTTAGTTTAGTTTTCTTGTTAATTTTGCATGTTATTGTTGTTGTGGTTTTCGGGACTCGGTTTGAGTTTAATTTTGGAACACAAGTTCGAGGCATAGTTTAGGACCTCATAATGAAGTCAATTCTGGAAATTGTAATGTGGGTCCCACAATTCCCGTTTGACTCTAAAATTGGTCCATATCCATTTTACATGTTTTTAGTGTCTAAATGACAGTACTTACGTTGTGATCCTATTTTTGATAGCTTGGCAGTGTTCGGAGGCTGTTCGTAAAGGAAAAGCTCTGGCTTTGTGATTTGGAGTGCACGCAGTTGGCCTACGGGTAGGCTACGACTTCCTTTCTTTTACATTGAGCACGAATGTGTGAATTCAAGATGATTACTGTGAATTGGGGGTGGGTACCTAGTTATTCTTGCTTTTCTTCTTAGAAACCCTATTTTACGATTTATCCATACTATTTTGAGGGTAGTACCATGCTAGTGGGGGTTGTATGTTTGTTGCAGCATGCTATGTTGTTTACTTTATATGTTTTCTGAAGCATGTTCAGCCTTAGTCTAGGGTAGACTAGTGATGCCTTACACCCATGAGCCTTGTAACTTTATTATGTTTGCAATGTCACTTCGGATGGACTAGGTCCTTGTAGACAGGAATAGAAAATTTGAGTCTGGCAGTATGAGCCTTAGTTTAGGCATTTGTGCAACTTGTTAAACCTTCTATCTTCTCTCCCTATCTCTGTGTCTCTAATGCGCTAACGGAGATTGTGTGCTTTCTCGATGTTGGGGTATTTCAGGCTTGGACCCTTATTGATTCTTTGGGAGTGGACGTCGATCCATGGTGGCTTGGAGCCTACTTGAGGGTCTGTCCGGGTTTTTATTTAAACTTGCGCACAAGTGTACCTTCTAGGCTTATGAGGGTCCAGTTAGATTTAGTTTAGCAGTACTTAGATTTACTTTTGCCATTCCCATGTGCTTTCTATATTTTCCCACTTTGACCTTTGTTTGTGTCTAGATTCTCTATTCTCAAATTGCTTTTACCATTTTTTCTCAGTCGGCTTATGATGCCTACTGAGTACCTTTATTTTGGTACTTATGATATACTCTGCATCTTTTTCATGATGCAGGCCCTAGTACAAGCTACTAGCGGTGATTTCGTGCCATCTTTTACAGCTTGTGGATATCGGAGATGAGGGTGAGCACTTGGTGTCCTGGACCAACCTATCTCCTTTTGTACTTATGTTAGCTAGTCTTTTGCCTTTCAGACAGCTTGTTGTGATCCACTTTTTGGACTTGTATTTGTTCTTATTAGACACATCTATACTCGTGACTTCCAGGTTCTGGGAAGGGTTTCAGTTGTATATAGTTTTAGGTTGTTCCTGTTTCTGCCTTTTCTTGATGTTAGTATTACTTTCTGTTTAGTTCTGCCCTTGTACCCATTTCATATCATACTGGGTTACAAGTTGGCTTACCTACTGGTTATAGTAGGTGTTATCATGGCTCGAGGAATCGGGGCATGACAAGATGGTATCAGAGCCAGTTCACCAGTCATACTTGTACAGAGCTATACCTAGTAGAGTCCTATGGATCGGTTGGAGATGTTCTTATCCTATCTTAGGGAGGCTATAGGGTGTCTTTAGAATTTTGTGCAGCGTGTGTGTTATTGGTTTCTTAAAATCTCACTTGTTTCACTCTTTTTGTAAAATGGCTCGTACGCGTCATGCGGTGGCTCAGGGTAGGGTTGGCCTGCCCTACAAGATAAGGGTGCAACACCAACCTAGATAGAGAGTGGGATTCGGAGACAGCTGTCACGACCCTAGGGTACCCCCTAGACGTGACATGACATACAAAACCCCGAAAGGCCTCATATAAGCCACTTAGCATGCATAAACAAGATAATAAAAATCAAGAGTATAAAATCAAGTTCATATCATAAGAGTTTTATAAAACGTAGCGTAAGTCTAACAAATGTCTCAAGCCATCTAACGTCATAAAATAGAAAGAATGTTGGGACGTAACCCAATACAAGTCCAAAAGTAAAGCAAACATAAAAGAATAACAAGGCAATGTCCTCAAACATATGGGGATTCACCAAGTCTTCAAGTCTCTAAGTACTCACTAGCCACGAGGGGGATGGGGAAAATCGCCAAGTCCTACATTAACAAGTCAATGTAGGCAAAAGTATGCGTTAGTACAATCAAGTACCAAGTATGATAGCAAATCCACAAAATCACTTAAACATGCTAAAACGAAACGTTTTCATAACATGCAATGACCAAGCTAAACATGATAAAATAGTAGAAAAGCATAGGTCATAAATCATGGTCAAAGCAAGCTAAACATCTTATAAACTTGTGAAATGCTTTGAAAAGTAACTTTAGTTCGTTATTGTGGGAAGTTAACTTTAACTGACATTTAAAGACCATGTGAGCTATAAACATGGAATCCGACATACTCCCTACATCGGAAGGGCCATCCTACTTGCCAAGGTAGGACGCATAACATCTAGCTTACGTGGATCCACTAGCTAATATAAGGTCTATTTAAGACATCCTCTGGGGGCACATAGGTACGGGATAAGGAGATTGCTACTAGAAACCCGGCCTCAACATGCGGGAGAGCTTCCATCTCAATATCCACTCGGTGCTAAGCTTAAATCCCACTGAATTAGTCATCTTATTATCCATGGAAGGGTACAATTAGAGTTACCAATCCAAGCTAAAATCATGTTCGTAGACGTTTCATTTTCCATGGACAAGTCCAAGCATATGTCATTAAGAATAGCTCTTTAACCTTAGATTCAAGTTTTAGTTATGACTCCTTTTTATGTTAGAAAACCTTTCACATTCATCAATTGAGAAATCAAGTGAGAAAACCTTTCACTATGCTACAATTATCAACATTGAGACTTTAACCTTAAAGCATCTTTAAATCATCATCAATTTCATATTTGAACATGCATACTTTCATAAAACCTATCTTTTCATCATTCAACAATTCATCATGAATGCTATAGAAATCATTAAAACATGCATGAGTTAATATAAACTTCATTAAAGTCCATCTTAATCATAATCCAACCCATCATCAATTCATAAATCTCAAAATTAGGGGAATTCATATGGGTTCATGGGGATTCATCTTAAAACATGTAAATCAACTCAATTCATACTTAGAAAACCATAATTGAAAGTAATTTGATCATAATTGAAAGAACCCACATCAAAGAAGAAAACCCTTAAATCAAATTGGGAATTTTATACTTGAAAATTTGAGATTTTAGGGATTCCATGGAGGAAAGGGCTCCATGGATGAAGACTATCATGCCTTGGGGTTCAAAGCCCTTAATCAATTGGTGAATTGGAAGCTTGATCTTGAAACCCTAACTTGACTTCTTCTTCTTCTTCTTACTTCTAGAGAGAGAAATATTTGGGTGAGGTGAGTTTCGGGAATGATTTTGAAAGGGTAGATTTTAGGATTAAAAGGACTTATATAGTATTAGGAAGGGTAAGGAACCGACCTATTTAAGTAAATAAGCCATTGGGTGAAAAGACCAAATGGTCCCTTAAAAAATTTCTCGGAACCCTTCACCTACTACATGACCTATGGTTGGTAGGTCAACCTACTGACCGTAGGTGACCAACCGTAGGTCACACTGGTTGGACTTTTAAAATTTCACAATTTTTTCCCCTTAGGAAGAACCACCTATGACACCCACCCCCATTTGACTTACGGTTGGTAGGTCAACCAACGCGCAGTAGGTCAAGTCGAGTGTCACCAAAAATTTCAAAAATCAAAGTTTTTCATCCCTTTCAAATCCGAGGTGTTACAATATCTCTCCCTTAGGATCATTCTTCCTCGAATGAGATTCAAGACATCATAAGGAAGGGTAAGATCTAGATTTAACAACCCAACAACAATGCAATCATATAATTTACATATCCGAGGAGGAATTCATCAACTCCAAGCTAAAGCATGTTCAACATATCATTTCATAAAGGCTTGATGAATTCAGAGGGACCTTAATTCAATGTAGCGTTGCTGGATTGAGCTTTTGAAAGACTATGACCTCTCTATTCTCTACCATCTGGGCAAGGCGAATGTAGTAGCGGTTGCCTTAAGTCGAAAAGCAGTGAGTATGGGTGACTTAGCCTCCCTATCTACTGTGGAGCGACCATTAACTTTGGATATTCAGTCCTTGGCTAATCAAATAGTTCGGTTGGATGTTTCAGATTCTAGGCATGTTTTAGCCTATGTGGGAGTTCAGTCCTCTCTACTTGATCTGATCTGTAGCCGGTATTTTGAGGATGATTCCTTGGTGGCACTTCGAGATTGAGTGTTAGCATGTGATGCCGGTCAGGTTACCTTAGATTCAAATGGGGTTTTGAGGTTTGCAGGCCATAATTTTGTTTTAAGAGTTGGGGGTTCGATCCAGCTGATACTTCATGAGGCCCATAATTCTAGATACTCTATCCATCGGGGCATCATCAAGATGTATCATGATTTGAGGCAGCAATACTGGTGGAGCAGTATGAGGAGAGATATTGCAATCTATGTATCTCATTTTCTTGGTTGCAAAAAGGTGAAGGCCGAGCATTTGAGGCTTGGTGGTGAATTTCAAAGATTACCCATTCTGGAGTTGAAGTGGGATCGCATCACTATGGACTTTGTGGTAGGGTTGCCTCAGACTTCTAGAGGTGTTGATAGTATTTGGGTCATCGTTGATCGATTGACCAAGTCAGCACATTTCCTCCATGCTCAGTCTTCATTCAGTTCCAAGAGATTGGCCCATATCTACATTTGTGAGGTGGTTTGTCTTCATGGTGTACCGGTCTCTATTATATTAAATCAGGGTGCTCAGTTCACTTCTAGCTTCTTGAGGACCTTTTAAGATGAATTGGGCACTCGTGTTGACCTTAGCAAAGCTTTCCACCCGCAGACTGATGGTTAGTCGGAGTGTACTATTTTGGTTCTTGATAATATATTACAGTCTTGTTTTTTATAGTTTGGAGGTCAGTGAGACCAGTTCTTTCCTTTGATGGAGTTTGCGTACAACAACAGCTACCATTCTAGCATCCAGATGGCCCTATTCGAGGCCATATATGGTAGGCGTTGTCGCTTTCCAGGTGGTTGGTTTGAGTTTACAGATCCTAGACCTCATGGCACAGACTTGATTTAGGAGGCTTTGGAGTAGGTAAGGGTGATTCAAGAATGACTTCGAATAGCTCAGAAGAGGCACAAGAGTTATGCGGATTGTAGGCGGTGGCCTTTGAGATTCTCTGTTGATGATAGGGTGTTTCTTTGTGTGTCGCCCATGAAGGGAGTGATAAGCTTTGGGAGGCTGGGCAATCTTAGCCTCAGATATCTTGGGCCTTTTGAGATCCTTCGGACAGTTAGAGAGGTTGCATATGAGTTAGCTTTGCATCCGATGTTCTAAGCTATTCACCAAGTCTTTCATGTATCGATGCTACGTCGGTATGCTCCAGGCGAGTCTCATGTGCTTCAATATGATTTAGTAGAGTTGGATGATCACTTGACCTTCG
The DNA here is from genome assembly GCA_018342035.1 of Solanum appendiculatum. NCBI lineage: Eukaryota > Viridiplantae > Streptophyta > Magnoliopsida > Solanales > Solanaceae > Solanum > Solanum appendiculatum. The sequence goes on from JAGDQO010000087.1 coordinate 221,456, forward strand.
TGGAGGAGCCAGTTTCCATTCTAGCCAGATATGTGCAGCGGTTGCATTCGAGAGTCATTCCTGTAGTTGAGGTCCATTGGAGGCATCGTCCAATTGAGGAGGCTACCTGGGACACCGAGCATGATATGCGGGAGCAGTTTCCTTGCTTTTTTGAGCCTTCACGTACTTCTTGACTCTTACTTTCATGGACGGAAGTCCTTTTTAGTAGTGGATGTTGTAATGACCTTCAGGTTATTTCTATGCTTATGCCTCATGTTCGTTGTTTCGAGCTTTCCCATAGTTACCCCAAGTCATTTATGACTTGTTGGGACTGACAGTTTGGTCACCTGGTCGTTAGTTTGGTTTTTGTGTGAGTTTTAGTGTTTTTGAGCTTTTGAACCTTGAATGGTCAGTTTTAATCAAAATTTCTAGAAGATGACCCTAGAATACAATTATCACGAAGGGTTATTTTAGGCTAGTAAAATGGTCATCACAACTCTCGAGGATTTCAGTGTGAGTCTGTGCGATTAGGCGTTTTAACTTTAAAGTTAAGGTCTAAGTTTAACTTTAGTCAACACTCTGAGTAAACGAGCTCTGATGAGAATTCAGTTAGCGCAGTTAGCTCCGAAATGTTGAGTTTGTTCTAGAACGACCCTTTGTTTGGATTCCGAGGCTTCCAGGCTAATTCCAAGCCACCTTATGGATTTTGGCTTAAAATGCAGATTGGGCATGGGACCCACTTTTTACCGAGATGACCTCATATGGGAATTTCGACTGCTCCATTGTTCTAGAATATTGAATTTGGTAGGGTTGCATATCTCAAGTGCTTGCAAGGGGTTCCGAACGAATTTAGAGCACCACTTTGGAGAATTCGGAGTTTAAGTAACCAGCTGAAGTGTTGATATCTGGTGTAAGCTTTTAGCGACCAGAAATCAGTCTTTTAGCAACCAGAAATAGACTTTTAGCGACTAGATCTCCACTATTTATATAGCGAATTTGCAGCTTCATTTCTTATTTTCAAAAGGTGATTTCTCCCTTGTCCGAGCTCCAATTTGAGTAATTCGAAGTCCTATGTAATCTTTGGGAGCGTGGCTATTTGGGTTTGTGACTAGAAGATTTTGAGGGACCTTCGTTTGAGGTGAATTTGAGCTCGAAGCTACTACCTTATCTTCGTTTTCTTGTTAATTTTGTATGTTTTTGTTGTTGTTATTTTCGGGCCTCGGGTTGTGTTCAATTTTTGAATACAAGTTCGAAACGTAGTTTAGGACCTTTGAAGGAGTCAATTCCAGAAATTATGTGTGGGTCGCACCATTCATGTTTGACTCTAAAATTGGTCTATCTCTGTTTTGTGTGTTTTTAGTGTCTAAAGGACAGTACTTGCATTGTGATCCGATTTTTTATAGTGTAGTAGCATTTGGAGGCCGTTTGGAAAGGAAAAGCTCCAGCCTTGTAATTCAGAGCGCGCATGGTTGGACTACATGTAGGCTACGACTTCCTTTCCTTTTAATTAAGCGTGAATGTGTGAATTCATGATGATTACTGTGTATTGGGGGCGGGTACCTAGTTATTCCTGCTTTTCTTCTTAGAAACCCTGTTTTAGGATTTACCAATACTATTTCGAAGGTAGTACTATGCTAGTGGGGGTTGTATGTGTGTTGCAGCATGCTATGTGATTTACTTGTATTATTATGTGTTTTCTGAAGCATGTTCAGCCTTAGTCTAAGATATACTAGTGATGCCTTAAACCCGCGAGCCTTGTAGCTTTATTATGTTTCTGATGTCACTTTGGATGGACTAGGTCCTCGTAGACTGGAATAGCAGACTTCGGTCCTGTAGTATAAGTTTTCCTTTAAGCATTTGCGTAGCTTGTTAGACCTTTTGTCTTCTCTCCCTATCTCTGTGTCTCTGATGCATTATCGGAGGTTGTGTGCTTTCTCAAGGTTGGGGTATTTTAGGCTTGGAGCCTTTTATGACTTTTTGGGATTGTACATCGATCCACGGTGGCTTGGAGCCTACTTGAGATCCTCTACCGAGTCGACACGCCCCCAGGTCACTCTTGCTAGCTGGGTGGCTTACGCCTCTAGGAGTGGACTCGCTGGCTGGGTGGCCTTGGTATCTGAGATACTCTACAGAGTATACAAGCCCTCGGGTCACTCTTGCTAGCTGGGTGGCTTATGCCCCTGGGAGTGGATAGTATGGCTGGGCGGTTGGATTAGTTGTCACTCTTGCTAGCTGGGCTGGGAATTGACTGGCTTCTTGATTCGTGGTTACTTCGGCTGGGAGCCCGGCTGATGTTCTTGGATCGGATTTAGTTTACTCTTCTTTCTTGTAGTCTTAGATATTTTGTACATGTCGGGCTTATGGGGTTCCTTTCGGGTTTTTATTAAACGTGCGCACGAGTGTACCTTATGGGCTTATGGGGTCCGATTAGGTTTAGTTTAGTTGTACTTAGATTTACTTTCGGTATGCTCGTGTTCTTCTTTTCCTTTCCCACTTTGACCTTTGCTTGTCTCTACATTCTCTTTTCTCATATAGCTTTTACCTTTCTTGTTCAGTCGGCCTATGATGCCTACTGAGTACCTTTGTTTTGGGACTTATGCTACACTCTACATCTTTTTGTGATACAGGTCCTAGTACCAACTACCAGTGGTGATCTTTCATGCCATCGTTTGCAGCTTGTGGATATCAGAGACGAGGGTCAGCACTTGGCGTCCTGGACCAGCCTATCTCCTTCTGTACTTATGTTAGCTAGTATTTTGATTTCGAGACGGCTTGTTGTGGTCCACTTTTGAGACTTGTATTTGTTCTTATTAGAGAGCTCAGTACTCGTGATTTTTAGGTTCTAGGAGGGTTTCAGTTATATATAGTTTTGGGTTGTTCCTGTTTCTGTCTTTTCTTGTTGTTAGTATTACTTTCTGTTTAGTTCTTCCCTTGTACCCATTACTTATCATTCCATTACTGGTTGGCTTACCTATTAGTGGGGTTATAGTAGGTGCCATCATGGCTCGAGGAATTGGGTCATGACAAGGGTTTCAAAGATTCAAGTCTCCTATTCCTCCATTGCTTTTGGGCTTTGATCCTCAAGGTATGTAGGGTTTCATCAATGGATTCCATTCACCCATTAAGCCCCAAAGATTTCTCAATTCTCCAAGCTCAATTTCATAAATTCTATTAGGTTTTTATGCAATTCTTCATGGGTTTTCATTGTTATGATTCGGTTATTTGATTTTAGTCTTTTTATGAATAATTTGATTTAATTACATGTTTTCTTATTGAATTCATATGGACTTGTGCATTATTCATGATTTTGGCTATGAATTTTTCAAAATATGAGTTTATGAAGAAAATGATGAATTTATGAATTATGACTTATGAAAGTTTATGCATGATTTATGAAAAGATGTTTTATGATCTAGGTTGCTTTAAGATAGGCGTCAATGAAATTGTGAAAGGATTTTCTCACATGTTAAGGGATCATGGTTGGTGAGAGGTTTTTTCACATATCCTAATTGTGCTTTTCAATGTATGATGATATGTTTATGAATATGATTATTCCGTTGGGATTTAACTTAGCACCGAGAGGACTTTGAGGTGTAGGCTCAAATAGGGTAGTCTCTAGTAGCAATATCTAGTTCCAAACTACATGCCCTCATAGGATTGTCTTAAATGACTTTGTTAGTGGATCCACAAATAGCATATGAATCATGATACAGAGTTCTACCTTTGCAAGTAGACTCTTCCTTCTCGATGTGGGAGTTACATTGGATTATATGCTATAACTCACATGATCTATTGTTGGTTAAAGCTAATATCCCACAAAATGAACAAAGTTACTTTCAAAGGTTTATGAAGCTTTCCTTACATTTCAAAATGTATTGACCATGTTCATGATTTATGAATCTTCTTTAAATGATTTTACAATATTTAGATTTATCATGCATATCATGTCTTCAATTACGTCCTCTTATGATCATATTTTCATGTTTTATGCATATCTGTCAAACTTAGTACATTCCATATACTAATGTATACTTGTGACTACATTGTTTAATAATGTAGGGTGTGACGCTTCCTCTCCTCCTACTCGTGGCTAGTTGATCGCTTTACAGATTTGAAGACTTGGTGAGTCCTCATGTTCCGAGGACCATGCCATCTTTACTTCTCTTTTCATATGTCTTTTGTATTCGGATTTTGTACGTGGGGTATGGTTTATGTCCCAACCACTCTTGATGCACTAGATTATTTTGTCAAAACTATGCTATACTTCCGCTTATATGTCAAACACTTTATTTTGATATGAATCTCTTTATCTCTATACATTGTGTTGTATGCATGCCAAGTGGATTGTGTATGACCTATCAGGGTCCTATACACCATGTCACGTCTAGGGTGTACTTTGGGTCGTAACAAACTTATTATTCAGAGCACAAGGTTTTAGAAAAAGTTCCTAGAATGTCTGACAAGCCATGTTGAGTAGAGTCTTGTTCATGAGTGTGAAGCGTGCCACATTTATGAATAGGAGGCTACAAAGCTTTTAGGAAACTTCACTTCTTTCATTATTCTAAAGTTGTGCCCTAGAGTCTATCTCTATAAAGATCCTTCTTGTAAATCTTGTCTGATGCTTTTCAGGATATGGCCTCTCAAAGAGCTTATGTGAGAAGGAATGTAAGTGAGAATGTGGAGCTCGAGGTTCCTCAAGTTCCAGTCGACCCTTTTGCTGAGCAAGTGACTCATGCCAAATTTCAAGCAGTTTTTCAAGTGTTGGCTCAAGCTATGATGGCCCAAGCTAATAGAGAAATTGTTTCTCCTACGAACCCAAATGTGGGTACGGTGGCGACAAGGATAAGAGACTTCACTAGGATGAATCCTTCGAAATTCCATGGTTCCAAGGTTGATGAGGATTCTCAAGAGTTCATTCATGAGGTGTTTAAAATAGTGGGAATTATGGGTTTGTCTACAGTAGAGAAGGCAGAGTTTGCCGCTTTTCATCTCAAGGGTGTTGCCCAAGTTTGGCTCAACCAATGGGAGGAAGAGAGAGCGGTTGATGTGGGTTCTCTCGATTGGGAGAAATTTAAATGAGCATTTCTTGATCATTTCTTTCCTCTTGAAAAGAAAAAAGAGAAAGTGCTTAAATTCATAAACCTCCGACAAGGAAATATGAGTTTGAAGGAGTATGCTTTGATGTTTATTCAATTGGCTAAGTATGCTCCAATTATGGTTTCCGACTCTAGGGAAAGGATGAGTAAGTTTGTGTGGGGTGTTTCCGACTTGGTTGTCAAAGAGTGTTGTACCACCATGTTGATTAAGGAAATGGATATCTCGCGTTTGATGATACATGCCCAACAAATTGAGGAGGAGAAGCTCATGGAAAGGGCAAGAGAGTCTAAGAGGGAAAGGACCGATGATGGTGACTTTTCTCATTCTTGGTCCGGTGGACATGGGTGTCATCAATTCTAGAAAAAAAATCGGTCAAGTTTCTTCTAACGCACCGAATTCTAAGTTCAACAAAGATAGGGTATCTTACCCTAAACCTCAAGGAGGTGGTGGAAATGGATCTTCTATTCCCGCTTGCCAAAGGTGTGGTAAGAGTTACTCGGGTAAATGCTTAGTCGGTATGCATGGTTACTTTGGTTTTGGAAAGAGTGGCCACAAAGTGAAGGATTGTTTGTTGCAAGCTAGAAAGGGTAAGATGGTAGGTAATCTTAGCCTAGTGGTTCTGGTTCGGGTGCTCCTCATCAGAATAGGTTCGATCCTCTTTAGACTAGACAGGATCGTAAGGGTTCTCCTAATGTTGTGACCGGTATGTTGAAAGTCTTTCATTTTGATGTGTATGCTTTGCTTGATTCGGGTGCTACGTTATCCTTTGTTACTTCTTATGTGGCCATGAGATTTGAAGTTGGTCCCAAAATCCTTTCTAATCCCTTTCATGTCTCTACTCCTATTGGCGATTCTATTTTTGCTAAGAGAGTTTATAGAAATTGTCCTATTTTCGTTTCTCATAGAGTCACTCATATTGATCTTGAAGAGCTTGGTATGTTAGATTTTGACTTTATTCTTAAGATGGATTGGCTACATGCATGTTATGTTTCCATATACTTTAGGACCCGATTGGTCACATTCAAGGTTACAAATGAACCTATCATGTTGTGGGAAGGGGGAAATTATGTTCTTAAGGGTCAATTTGTTTCTTGTCTTAAAGTCAGAAAAATGATTTCTAAGGGTAGCATTTATCATCTAGTTCAGGTTAGGGATACAGATTTTGAAACCCCTACTCTAGAGTCAATTTCGATTGTAAGTAAGTTTCCAGAAGTGTTTCTCGATGATCTTCCTAGAATTCCTCCCGAAAGGAAAATAGACTTCGGTATTGACCTTCTCCCAGATACGCAGCCTATCTCTATTCCTCCTTATTGTATGGCCCCGGTAGAACTTAAGGAGTTAATGGATCAAATGAAAGATTATTGGATAAGGATTTTATTAGACCAAGTAACTCTCCATGGGGTGCTCCAGTATTGTTTGTTCGAAAGAAGGATGGTTCCCTCCGAATGTGCATTGATTATCGGCAATTGAACAAGGTTACAATAAAGAATAAGTATCATATTCCAAGGATATATAATTTGTTTGACCAACTACAAGGAGCAAGTTACTTCTCCAAAATTAACCTTCGGTCGGGTTAGCACCAATTGAGGGTGAAGGAGAGTGACATTCTGAAGATGGTGTTTCGAACACGATATAGTCACTATGAGTTTTGGTGATGCCTTTTTGTTTGACTAATGCCCCGGCCGCATTCATGGATTTGATGAATAGGGTCTTTAAGAAACATCTTGACATGTTTGTGGTTGTGTTTTTTGACGATATTTTGATTTACTCACAGAGTAAGGATGAGCATGTTGAGCATTTGAGAATTATGTTGCAAATTCTCAAGGATCGATAATTGTACGCTAAGTTTAGCAACTGTGAGTTTTAGTTGAGGTCCGTCGCTTTCCTTGGTCGTATTGTCTCCGGTGAAGGAAGTCAAGTCGATCTTAGAAAAATTGAGGCAGTTTTGAATTGGCCTAGACCTTTCTCCGCTCCACAGATACAGAGTTTCTTCGATTTGGCCAATTATTATAGAAGGTTCGTGGAAGGGTTTTCCTCTATTGCTTCACCTTTGACGATATTGACTTAAAAGAAAGTAAAATTCCAATGTTTGTAAGCTTATGAGGAGAGTTTCCAAGAGTTGAAAGATAGACTTACTTCAGCCCATATATTGACATTACCGAAATGATCAGATGATTTTGTGGTTTATTGTGATGCCTCGCCGATTAGTCTTGATTGTGTTTTGATGTAACATGGAAAAGTCATTGCTTATGCTTCAAGGCAATTAAAGGTGCATGAAAAGAATTATCCGACTCATGATTTTGAGTTAGCGGCGATAGTGTTTGTACTAAATATTTGGAGGCATTACTTATATGGTGTCATTTAGACGTGTTTACCGACCACAAGAGTTTGAAGTATGTGTTCACTCAAAAGGATTTGAACCTTCGCCAAAGGAGATGGCTTGAGTTATTGAAGGACTATGACATGAGTGTCCTATCCTGGTAAGGCGAGTGTGGTAGCGGATGCTCTTAGTTGAGTATCAATGAGAAGTGTTACTCATGTTGAGGATGATAAGAAAGAGTTAGTTCGTGATGTTCATGGGTTGACCCGACTGGGTGTTCATTTGGTTGATTCACATGAAGGTTATGTTATTGTTCACAACGGTTCCGAATTGTCTTTTATAAATCATATGTGAAGGCTAAACAACATCTTGATCCACTATTAGTTGAATTGAAGAGGTCGGTTTCTGAAAAAGCCATTGAGGCTTTCTTCCAAGGGGGAGATTGCATCCTTCGATATCAAGGTTGGTTGTGTATTTCGAATGTTAATGAATTGAGGAATTAGTTTCTGACAGAAGCTCACTGTTCTCAGTATTCTATTCACCCGGGAGCCACCAAGATGTACCGTGATTTGTGGGAAGTCTATTGGTGGAATGGGATGAAGAAGTACATGGCGAAATTTGTGGCTAAATGTCCGAATTGTCATCAAGTGAAAGTTGAGCATCAGAAACTGGGTGGTTTTTCTCAAATCATTAGTACTCCTACATGGAAGTGGGAAGATTTAAATATGGACTTTATTACGAGTTTACCTTGTCCTCGCGCCAGTTTGGCTCCATTTGGCTTATTCTGGACCGAATGACAAAGGCTCACTTTCTTCCCATAAAGTCTTCATTTTCAGTCGAAGAGTATGCGAAGCTTTATATTCGATAAATGATAAGGTTGCATGGAGTACCCTTTTCCATTATCTCGGATCATGATACTCAATTTACGTCTCAGTTTTGGAAATCATTTCAAAAAGGTGTTGATAGTCAAGTGAAACATAGCACGACTTTACACCCTCAAACCGAATGACAAGTCGAGCATACCATTCAAACCTTAGAAGATATGTTAAGAGATTGTGTAATTGACTTTAAGGGTAATTGGGATGAACATTTGCCATTGATTAACTTTGCATATAATAATAGCTATCATTCTAGCATTGAGATGGCACCGTTGATGCCCTTTATGGTAGAAGGTCTAGGTCTCCTATTAGTCAGTTTAAAGTTTGTGAAGTCACCTTGATAGGGCCCGAGTTGGTGCATAAAGCTATGGAAAAGGTTCAACTCATTCGCAAAAGGCTGAAAATAGCTCAAAGTCGACAAAAGTCATATGCCGATGTTAGGAGAAGAGAGATGGAGTTTGAAGTTAATGATAGGGTCTACTTGAAAATTTCTCCCATGAAGGGTGTGATGAGATTTGGAAAGAAAGGGAAGCTTAGTCCCCATTATGTGGGCCCATATCAGATTTTGAGGCATATAGGCAAAGTTGCTTATGAACTTGAGTTGCCTAATGATTTAGCATCAGTACATCCGGTATTCTATGTATCTTTGTTGAAAAAGTGTGTTGGAGATCCGACATCTATTGTTCGTTTTGAAGGTTTGGGAGTTAAAGAAAATATTTCCTATGAAGAAATTCCGATTGATATTTTAGACCGACAAGTTTTGAAATTGAGAAAAAGGAAGCTGCTTCCATGAAGGTTCTTTGGAGGAATCAATTAGTTGAGGGTGCTACTTGGGAGGCCGAAGCCGATATGATGTCCTGGTATCCTTATCTCTTTCACTCTGCTCCTACTCTAACTTGAGGCATTGATCCTCATAGTTCATTCTTTCAGATTCATGCATTTTAATCATTCTCATGTTTCCACATGCATGCATGTTCATGAAAAACTTGATTTGGATGTTATGATTTAGCTTGGAGTGATTATCCATGTTTATGTGCATTTTGATGAGACTTGCATTCATGTTGGGTTGTTAGGTTTTCTCCTACTCTATTCATGCTAGCTTGAGTCCCATTCGAGGACGAATGTTTCCAAGGGCTAGATATTGTAACACCTCAGAAATTGGAAAGTTGGAAAGAAAAAGAAAAGTGCAGAAATTCCTTTGAGGCAGTGGTCTATGAGGTTGAACTACATACTGTAGGAAGTCCTACAGGCCGTAGGAAGGGAACCATAGGACCCAGAGTTACGTTTGGAATATTTAGTTTCTAAAGTTTGACCCACGACTTGACAGGATGAATTGTAGGAGTTTTGATGAGCCGTAGATGGCACTCGTAGGATGGATTCAAAGATTTGATTTAGGACCTCAAGTCTACGAAGGGTGTTTGAGGTTGTTAGTTAGTTCTACAGGTCGTAGGGTTGTCTCATAGAAAGGTCCAAAACTTAGAGGAATTTTAGACTTGAACTGGAGTTCTCCGGAAGGGATTTACGGACTTTAGACTGGGTGATGGACCTTAGAAAGGTCTTGTGGGAAATGATTGAATTTTTTTGTTTTTGAATTTAGTTCCACTGTTGACCAGTACTGGCCATAGGAAGTCCTACGGATCGCAGGTGCAAACCGTAGTAACCATCCAGCCATTATTTTTAAGGGTATCTCGGACTTTTCCTATGCATTAAATGCATATACTACGTCGTTTTACCCCTATTTCTAAGTCCTATAACTACCCTTCCTCACCTAAAATTTACCCCATTTCCCTCATTCACCCAAATCCCCTCTACATTCATCTTGTCCAATTTTCCCTCAAGTCCACGAAGAAGACTAGGGTTTCAATGCTTAAAGTCTCCTATTCTTCCATTGCTTTTGGGCTTTGATCCTCAAGGTATGTAGGGTTTCATCAATGGGTTCCATTCACCCATTGAGCCCCAAAGAGTTTTGAAATTTCCAAGCTCAATTTCATCAATTTTATTAGGTTTTCATTCAATTCTTCATGGGTCTTCATTGTTATGATTTAATTGTTTGATTTCAATCTTTTTATGAATAATTTGATTTAATTACATGTTTTCTAATTGAATTCATATGGACCCATGCATTATTCATGATTTTGGCTTTTAATTTATGAAAATATGAGTTTATGAAGAAGGTGATTAATTTATGAATGATGACTTATGAAAGTTTATGCCTGATTTATGAAAAGATGTTTTATGATCTAGGTTGCTTTAAGATAGGCATCAACGAAATTGTGAAAGGATTTTCTCACATGCTACGGGATCATGGTTGGTGAAATATTTTCTCACATATGCTTGATTCAAGATATAATGAGCTACTATATGATTTTAAAGCTTGGAATAGTATCCTAATTGTGCTTTTCCATGTATGATTATATGTTTATGAATATGACTATTCCATTTGGATTTAAGTTATCACCGAAAGGACTTTGAGGTAGAGGCTCAAATAGGATAGTCTCTAGAAGCAATCACTAGTCCCAAACTACGAGCCCCCATAGGATTGTCTTAAATTACTTAGCCAGTGGATCCACAAATAGCATATGAATCATGATACAGAGTCCTACCTTGGCAAGTAGACTCTCCCTTCTCGATGTGGGAGTTGCATCGAATTCCATAGTATAGCTCACATGGTCTATTGTCGATTAAAGTTAATATCTCACAAAATGAATTAAGTTACTTTCAAAGGTTTATGAAGCTTTCCTTACGTTTCAAAATGTATTGGCCATATTCATGATTTATGATTTTTCTTTAAATGATTTTACGATGTATAGCTTTGTCATGCATGTCATGTCTTCGATTAGGTCCTCTAATGATCATGTTTTAATGTTTTATGAATATCTCTCATACTTAGCAAATTCCATGTATTAATGCATACTTGTGCCTACATTATTTAATAATGTAGGGTGTGACGCTTCCTCTCCTCCCAGTCGTGGCTAGCTGATCGCTTTAAAGATTTGAAGACTTGGTGAGTCCTCATGTTCTGAGGACCATGTCATCTTTACTTCACTTTTCATATATCTTTAATTTACGAATTTTGTACGTGGTGTATGGGTTACATCCCAACCACTCTTGATGTATTAGATTGGCTTGTCAAGACTATGTTAGACTTCTACTTATATGTCAAACACTTTACTTTGATATGAACTCTCTTTATCTCTATACATTGTGTTGTATGCATGCCAAGTGGCATGTATAGGGCCTCTCGAGTTCCTATACGCCATCTCACCTCTAAGGTGTACTTATGGTCGTGACACTAATCTAATACATCAAAATAGTGGTTGGGATGTAACCCATACACCATGTACAATGTTTGAAAACTAAATACATAAGAAAGCATAGTAAAGGTGAGATGATCCTTGGAAGATTAGGACTCACAAAGTCTTCAAATGATCAAGCACTAACCTAGCCACGAGCATGAGGAGAAAGGGTGTCGGGCCCTGCATTATTAAACAAAATTGGCACAAGTATGCATTAGTACATGGAATGTACTAAGTATGAGAGAAAAGCATAAAAACATAAATGTGATCACAAGTGGACATTTAAAACATGATATGCATGACCAAGCTAAAAACATAGTAAAGCCTTTAAAAATAAATTATAAATTATGAACATGGTCAATGCATCTTTAAAACATAATAAAATCGTTATAAAACCTTTAAAGTAACTTAGTTCGTTTTGTGGGATGTTTGCCATTAACCGACATAGACCATATGAGCTATAACATGGAATTCGGTGTCTTACTCCCACATTGAAAAGAGATGTCGTACTTGCCAAGGTAAGGACCGTAATTTCAAGATAAGGTGGATACACTAGCTTAGTCACTTAACACTATCCTATGAGGGCACGTAGTTAGGGACAATGAGATTGCTACTAGAGACTCGACCTCTACTAACGAGAGAGCCTCCATCTCAAAGTCCTCGCGGTGCTAAGTAAAATCCCAATGAAATTAGTCATATTCACAATAACAACGTCATACTTGGAAAGACACAATTAAACTATCAATCCAATCTTAAGTCATCAAAGAGTAGCTCCTTTAAACCATGATTCATATATATTTGAGAAAACCTTTCATAATTCATAATTTCATAAGTATGAGAGAAAAACATTCACAAATCAGTGACAGTTACTTTAAAGCATCCTTTAATCGTAAATTCATCTTTCCATAAAGCATGCATAAACCCTTTATCAACATCATGATCATAGTTCATAAGTTCATGAGCTTTTCTTCATAAATTCATAGTCAAAATCATGAATAGTGCATGGGTTCATATGAAATAAATTGGAAAACATGAAATTGAATCAAATCATGCCTAATAGGATTGAAATCAAGAAATTGAATCACAATCAAATAGAACCCATGATAATTGGGGAAATTGAATTGGAGACTTGAGATCATTAGGAACCCAATGGATGAATGGAATCCATTGGTGAATTCCCACGTACCTTGATAATCAAATCCCAAAAGTAATGGAGAAAAAGAAGAGTTGAAGCTTGAAACCCTAGTTCTTCACCATGAAGTTTGAAAGAAAATTAGGGAAGAGACTTGAGAGAATTTTGAGGGATCTTGTGAGAATGAGGGATTTAGGCTAACTTAAGTGAGAAAAAACAGTTATAGGGTAGTTATAGGTCCAAAATGACATAGCTTAGGGGTTAGGTAGATAGGAGAAGACCAAAACACCCTTCATTAAAACGCTGACTTGGTTCTACGGATTTAACCTACGGTCTGTTAGACTCTCTACGGACCGTACTGGTCAACCGTGGGACCAAGTAATGGAACCCAAAAATTGGCTAACTTCCTACGACACCATTCTATGGACCATCGACCTTTCTACGGTTGGTAGACCCCATCCATAAACCTCCCTTTTGACCCAAAATTTTACTAAGTCTGGACTACCCCTACGGAACCCTTCCATGGCTCGTAGTCCCTTCTACTGTTCGTCCTGGTCAATAGTAGACAATGTTACTAGGACTTGAGTTTTTTTCTAAACTCAACCTCATTCTTACGAGTGCCATCTATGACCCGTAGAAGCTTCTACAACCCGTAAATTGTTCTCGGAGGACACAACCAGTTGCCAAAACATGAAGTCCTTTCCTTTCCAAACTTCTGAGGTGTTACAATTTGTTTCATGATGCAGCTCCCCATACCAGCTACCAGCGGTGACCGTTCGAGCTTGCAGCTTTTTAGATCGGAGGTGAGGGTGAGCACTTGTCGTCCTAGACTTGCATGTCTCCTTTTGTATATTGTATAGCTAGTCTTTCATCCTAGACATGCCTGTCTCCTTTTGTATATTGTATAACTAGTCTTTCTTACTTTAAGACAACTTTGTTTTTGGTCCACTTTTGGGACTTGTACTCTTTGTTAGAATAGCTCTGTACTTGTGAATTCTAGGTTCTGGGAGGGATCTTTCCGTATATAGTTTTGGTTTGCCTTTGCCTGTGTCTTGTCTGTTGTTTAAATTATTGTTTTCGCGTATTTCTACCCTTATACTCATTACTTGTCGTTCTGGTTTACAAGCTAGCTTACCTACTGGTGGGTTATAGTAGGTGTCATCATGACTCGAGGAATCGTAACTAAAAATAGAAAATTATTATGTATGAAGCCTATTCATATAATAATTATTTTTCCAACATAAGTAAATTTGATATATCCATCAAAATATTAACAATTATAAAAATTAATATGATAAAATACATTCACAATTATATCGTAACTAAAAAATTTTCATTAATATCTAAGGTGCTTTTGGAAGAAACTAAAAAAATATCTTTGTTAAATTTCAATTCAAATCAAATGTTATTGAATTACGCTTGATGTTACGAAAAAATTCTTAAATTTGACCTCGTAAGTTTTCAATACGGGACGATAAAAAACCTTAAACATCTAGGGTGTTACTGAACTATATATATTCATTGTATCAGAACACGACAATATGTTAGAGTAGTTATTCTTGTCGTCTAATTGATGTTCTTATCTAATTTTTTTATACTTGATTAGTGTATTAATATGTCATATGTGAGGAGTTATTTTTTCCTTGCCTTTTAAAAAACTTTATTGTTGTGCACTATTTTTTATAAATATATTGAAGAATTATGGTAGATAGTGAAGTTTTATTGATAAATTCATGTTAAATTTGGATTAAATCTTAAATTCATTATACATTGATCAAGTCAAATTACTTGTTAATAAAGTCAGATTAATATTTAAGTCAAAATTATATGACTTAATTCAAGTCCAAATTACATTTAGGCTGGTCTATTGAGTTGACAAGATGAGCCCAACTCATGTTTTTCAAGCCCAAGGTCAAAATTACTTGGAACAAAATACCCCTAAAACCCTAGCTCAAGCCTATATAAAGAAGTCTTCATAAAATAAGAGAAGACAGAGATATACATAGAGAATTCTTACTCTTCAGTGGTGATCTGGAACTCTTCCACATACAAAGAAGTCTTCTCTCCAAGTGTTGAGCCTCATGTATTTCATCAAATGAAGAACAATCGTGAAGAGAAGAATTAGGGGATTACATCTTTTTTTCTTAAGATTTCATAAAAATTGTAGCATTCGCACAAATTCAAATATAAATATTATTTTTTGCTTGCTACTTTTCCTTTCTTGATTGCTATATTTCATGTAAAACCTCTGAAATTGGAAGTTGGATTGTAAAGAAAAAAATTGCAATTTTAGCACAAATGCAAAGGTTTACGAGTCCTACCTACGGACCGTAGGAAGTCCTACGGGCCGTAAAAAGGCAGTCGTAGGATTGGATTGATATTTTAGAAATATCAAGTCTCTGATGTTTGACCTACAAATAGCCAATATGGGTCATAGGAGGTACCTGTAGAAGTAATCCAGACTTGGTGAAATTTTGGGCTTGAACTTGAGGTCTATGGATAATACAAGGGTTGACTGTTCGTAGGATTGGTTCGTGGAATTAGCTGGATTTTTGGGTTCCAATAATAGGTTCTACGGTTGACTAGTACAGTCATCTCTTATGGACTGTAGGTCCAAACGTAGACCTGTCCAGCAAATTTTTTATTAAGGGTATTTTGGTCTTTTCCTACCCATTTAACCCCTAAACTATATCATTTTAGCCCTATAAATACCCCTATAACTGCTTTTACTCTTCAAACCTAGCATGTTCCCTCCGACTCACTCAAACTCTCAAAATCCCTCAAGTCTTCCTCTCCAAATTTTCCCAAGAACTCTCAAGGTGGAAGTTAGGGTTTCAAGCTTTAAGGTCTCATTCTCCTTGCATTCTTAAGTCTTTGATTATCAAGGTATGTGGAAATTCACCAATGGATCCCTTTCATTCATTGGGTCCCAAAAGAATCACACTGTGCTAAATTTATTTAACCCAAATCCATTAGGGTTTCTTGCAAATATCCATGGGTTCTATCTATTATGAATCAATTGTTTATATTCAATCTTATTATGCATGATTTGATTAAACTACAAGATTTTCAATCGATTTCTTATGGAACCATGTCTATGCCTATTTTATGAACATGAATTATGAACAAAGCTTATGAACTTATGGACTATGATCATGAATTTGATTAAGGATTTATGCATGTTTTATGAAAAGAATGGTTTATAACCAAGGGATGCTTTTAAGATAAAGTGTCAATGATTTGCAAAAGGTTTTCTCATAATTGAAAGGAATCATGATTTAGATGCTTAGAAAGGTAAGTGTTTATTATGAGAGTTTTATGAAATCATGATTTGAAAGGAGCTACTCTATTATGACTTATGATTGGATCGGTAGTCTTAATCGTTGCCTTTGTAAGTATTTTGATATGATTATGATTATGTATTTTCTTTTTGAATTTACTTAGCACCGAGAGGACATTGAGATGAAAGATCTTTTGTTAGTAGAGGTCGGGTCTCTAGAAGCAATCTCCTTGTCAAAAACTACGTGCCCCATAAGATTGTCGTAAATGACCTAACTAGTAGATCCACCTTAGCAATACGAATGATACGAAATTCTACCTTGGCAAGTAGATTCCCCTTTTCGGTGTGAGGGTTATACCGAATTCCATATTTTACCTCTCGTGGTCTTATTGTCGATTAACAGTAAATAACTTGTAAATGAACTATGTTTTCCTCAAAGGTTTTTATGAAAGATTTCTTTATGATTTTAAGATGCATCGACCTCATATATATTTATGAATTCGACTTTAAATCTTCTCATGCTTTTACTTGGTCTTGCATATTCACGCTTCTAGCTCATTTATGATATCATGTTTAGGTTTATGTATATTTTTCCATAGTACATTCATCTTACTAATGCATATTTGTGCCTATATTATCTCATAATATAGGGTTTGACGCTCCTCATCCCACTCACGGTTATCTTGGATTGCTCTACTAGCATTTTCGATTGGTGAGTCCCCATGGTTCGAGGATAAGACCATTTATGCTATATTTCTTTTATTGTCTTGAAGTTTCAGACTTGTACGTGGTGTATGGGTTATGTCCCAACCACTTTTATGATGTTTAGAAAGGCTATGTCACACAAAGTTTAGTATTTTGTACTTATGTTAAGATTCCTTTTATGATATGAGACTTATGTTGCCTATTTTCTCTCTTGTTTTATTTCTTTTACGTCATGCTTATGTAAAGTGGCATGTTTAGGGCCTCTCGAGGTTCTATTTACCACGTCATACCTAGGGGTACTTTCGGTCATGACATTTTCAGAATGAAACTTTAGTTGCATATAAATTGGCACACCCAGTGGGACAATCTTTAGCTCTCATATCTTCTCTTCACAAATCGAAAGTTCAAGAACACTTAGATGGCTTCCAATAAGGTCAACTAAAAATCTTCATCCACATCTACATCCATAAAAACTGTTGGATCCAATTTCTCTATTGAAGCGGAAAACATCATAGATATTACTATGGGAAGCATGAGACTTATCACGAAGAACCAACCCAAATTGCTAGGACAACAAGCCTCACGAGTGCAGTCTGAATATGAAGTCTCTAAAAGGTGTGAAGTCTCCCGCAAAATCTGCAAAAGAAGACATCACAAAAATAGTTGAAAGGGTGCTTGCCCAATTGAGCCTATCTACGTCCAAAAAGCCCTTCACTGCAGCCAACAATAATGTCTTAAGCACTAGATCTACTCTGCATAACATATTTGCATCTCATGTTTGGGAAAATCTATGTTATTCTCCATCATCTACGACAATAATGCATGCGATGGTGATTAACGCTCCGTTCGTAGAAGAACAAATTATAAGCTTGACAAGATCTATTGAAGGCTTGACCAAAGATGTTCAAGAACAAGTTGCTCGAATTCTTAAGTTAACGGATAGGGTGGAAGGCATGATGGATGAAGAATCTAGTCTTCACCTAAAAACGTCCACAAGTACAAGAGACAGTCGATCATCCCGCAAAGCAAGTGGAATATGCTAAGGAGATCCAAGTTTCTTCTAAAGAAATGATCCCAATCGACCAAATCAAGGAGTTCATCATGGGGACCATCAAAAGTAAGTACTAGGTTGCTACAAAATCCTCCCTGACATATGCAAGGCCATACACTGCAAGGATTGATAACTTGAAAATGTCTGTCGGGGTAGTTATCAACCCCAAAAATTTCAATAGTTCGATAGTAAGGGAAGCCCGAAGCAACATGTGGCACACTTTATTGAAATGTGCAACAATGTTGGAACGTATGGTGATTAGCTCATCAAAGAGTTTGTTCGTTCTCTTAAGGGAAATACTTTCGATTCGTACACAGGCCTTGAGCCTGGTTCTATTGATAGCTGGGAACAAATGAAGCATGAAAATTTTCAACCGCTTCTATAGCACAAGACATACCGTAAGCATGGTGGAACTTACAAATACATATCAGCTAAATAAAGAGCCAGATTTTGATTTCATCAACCAATGGAGGCATGCAAGTCTAAAGTGTTAAGATAGGCTTAGTTAAACTTTAGGCATAGAGATGTGCATTGAAGGTATGCATTGTGGTCTCTACTATATTTTGCAAGGCATAAAGCCTAAAACTTTTGAACAATTGCCCACTCGCTCATGATATGAGTTATGCATGCATCGGTCGGAACTGAAGCTCCGCCTGTCCACGAACTCCGCAAAGGTAAAGAAAGGCAAGAATTCAACAACATGGGGAAATACCAAGGCTAAAAACAAAGAACCCATAAACGTCAATGCTTCTCCCGTGAAATTCACCAAAATGGTAGGCAATACACAAAGCATAAAGGCGACTTCTTTTGAAGGCACAAAAAACCAAAAGCTGACCTTGAAGGAAATGCAACAGAAGGACTACCCATTTCTTGACTCTGACGTCGCCACTATCTTTGATGAACTCCTTAAGATGAAATGTTTTGAGTTACAAGAGATGAAACGACCCAATGAAGTAGGAAGGAGTGATGATTTGAAGTATTGTAAGTACCACCGGTTGGTTGGCCACCCTATTGAGAAATGCTTTGTCTTTAAGAATAAAATCATGGACTTAGCTCGTGAATGTAAGATTGAACTTGAAGATGAGAAATACTATTTGATGTTCCTTCAATGATTGATAATACAAGAGGCGATTACCCATGTCTACTAATGATAAGATAAGTTATGTAATATGACTATTCTTTGGGATTTATACTTAGCACTGAGTGGACAATCGGCGATTACCCATGTCCCATAAACTATATGCCACCATAGGATGATTGTCTTACATAGACATTAGCTAGTGTATCCATTTAAGCTAGAAGTTATGGTTCTTACCTTGGCAAGTAAGGACACATCTTTTCGGTGTGGGGTAGACACCGGATTTCATGTTATAACTCACATGGTCTATGTCGGTTAAGGCTAATTTACCATATAATGAACTAAGGTTACATCCAAAAAGGCATTTCATGTATGTTTGGTCTAAGATTATTTACTTGCATTGACCATGGTTTTTAACTCATGTTTTATTTCATGTTACTTTACGATTTAGCTTGTTCATTGTATCTTATGTATACCTCCTTTTTAGCATGATTTTGTAACTTCTATTCATAGTTATCATATTTGGTACATTCTATGTAGTAACACATACTCTTGCCTACATTGTTTCACTAATGTAGGGCGTGACGACTCCTCTCCCTCCATTTGTTGCTAGATCGTTATACTTGTGATTGAGAAGACTTGGTGAGTACTCATACTTCGAGGACAATGCCACATTTATAATTTTGTGTCATTTTTTATTTTGAACTTATATGGGTTACGACCCAATATTTCATCCTATTGATGTTTAGATGGCTTGAGACTATGTCAGATTTTCGCTATTTTGTGCAACCCTTTTAATATGAAACTGTCTTTTGAACTCTTAATTACTATTATCTTGTATGTTGTATGCTAAGTGTCTTGTATGGGTCCTCTCGGGGTCTTGTACGCCATGTCACTTCTAGGGGGTACTTTAGGTTATGACATTATGGGGACCTAACTCTTTATATGTTGAGAGATATAGTCATTTGAAGTTGAAACTTTTAACTTGATGTGGTGTTTGAGGTCCATTATTACCCTAGATCAATTTTTATACCCGTGATTCACTTGGTAAAGGACCTTAAAACACATGAGCAAGTAAGACATCATCTGGTTCAAGCTCATATACTTACGACGATTGATTAATATTTTTAAGAGTAGAGTTGTGAGGTGTTATAGAATGATTTAGGTCTTAGCTTAGAAATTTTTACAGTGTTACACTCTTTTTCAATGCTTTTCAGAATATGCCTCCATGAAGAGCTCTCATGAGAAGGAATGTTTGCGATAATGTGGAACCTCATTTTAGGCATATTTAGTTCAACAATTAGTATCCTCCATACCTAATTATATCCTATTCTAATGATATTTGAAAGATTTGTAGCTGAGAAGGATAAAGGACGAGGCAAGGATGAATGTTTGAAAGAATGACCTAAACATGAAAAGAAGTGTAAACTCCACATTGTTGATCGCCTAAAAAGAAGGGTTGATCACCCAATATGTACACGACCTCACCCAAATATACAGTGCATAACACTTTAATTAATTAAGGCAGGTTGGCGAACTCAAAAAGGAACGGCGACTCGGCGAATGAAAAGGGTGAACATGCTAACCATCGCCGAAGGTGACAGTGCATGGACAAAAATTGAAGGCTTAAAAGGTGGTACATGGTGATCCACCGAGTGTGAAAGGTAGACTCAAACGATCTCACCGGTGGAGGTTTAAACACCTGAAGCCTAAAGCAAGAGAAAGGCAAGCTAACGAGCAATTGGCAATTCATCGAATGTGTTCGGCGAGCATGAATAACGTGGCCAAATAGGTGACGCATTGAGTTTTGGGCTAAATTATTGGAAATTATAAATAACCCAAATGAGAGAGAAAGAGGAAGTTTGAAAGTTATTAGAGAATTCTAAATGTTTTAGAGAGAAAAATACTTTACTTTGTGAGGAACACTTTCTAGTTTTCGAGTTTTTCAACTTTGCTCTTGAAATTGACAAATTAAAGTTGAATTCAAAGTGGGTATTGCTATTAATTGCTTAATTTCATGTTACCCATGGCTGATT
This sequence comes from Solanum appendiculatum, assembly GCA_018342035.1. Lineage (NCBI taxonomy): Eukaryota > Viridiplantae > Streptophyta > Magnoliopsida > Solanales > Solanaceae > Solanum > Solanum appendiculatum. The sequence continues at coordinate 242,308 of JAGDQO010000087.1, forward strand.
TCGTAAAAGATATAATTTCTTTAAACTTTGTGATGGGTGGCTAAAACCCCAAAGTCTAAGGGTGTAATTATTGGGTTGGGTGTTGATTTAATGTAGTGGGTATTGTGTTATGCTCTGTTTTGTTACTGGTCATAAATGGATTTGGGCTAATTAGCATGGGGTTAACTAATGGGTTAAGGTTGAAAATTTAATTCCTACTTCCTAGCTCCGATTGATGCTCGATAGAGACTGATTAGATTGGGTAATTAGTCTGATGCTTGCAATTTAGGTTTGATGTCTGTAATTTACTTAAAGATAGAGATTATGGGTTGGATCTATTTTCTCTATTTCTGCATCGAAAGAGAGAGTAGTGGAAGGTATTAGACTGTTTTGTTTTGCACATAGATGAGACCGAAGGAAGATTCTATGAACTGATGCTATGAGATCGAAAGAAGATTATCGTCATTGAAGATGACCCAGCCTATCCATGAGTGTTCAACACATTAGAGCAATACAATTACCCCAATATGAGATCAATTTCAAATCACCGCACCCCTAGACTGCTTGTTACTTGATTGAATTTCTAAAATCTTAGTTTATTTGTGACTCTTGAACCAAAAAATCCTTTTTACAAATTTGGTGGACTCATCCACCCATTGTTATTATTGCTTCAAATGAACTGATTTACAATCTAAATTTCAAGTAGAATTTCTTGCCTTATATCATTCTCTGTGGGATTCGACCTCGACTCTTAGTTGGGTATTTATATTGAGAATGTTCAATTACTCTTTGGATTTGTTTTAGAGAGTAGTTTGAGCATTATCAAAAATGGCACCGTGGATGGGGAATGATGGCTAGTAATTCCATTTGAGAAATTACTTTGTAAATTTGTTTAGTTGTAGTGGAATGTTGCTTGGTGTTGTGGTTTGCTGATTTGCAGGTTTGAAACATGAGTTACCACAGTAGTGACAACATTAGTCACTATGGGCAAAATGATAACATGGGTGATTTGAATGATATGTATGTAAAAATCACTCAAAGCACAGGAGCCATTCGGATACCTCCCACAACAGGGAGGATAGTTTTTCACATAACTGGAACAATTGTACAATTGCTCCAATTGAGAGAAATGTTTGGGTGTTTAGCTCATGAAGACTCCCATGAACACCTTCAAAATTTTTTGGAGGTGTGTGGGCCATTTGTGTTCAAGAACAACTCATAAGAGTTCGTAAGGTTGAGGTTATTCCCATTCTCTTAGACGGGAGAAACTACAAGATGGTTGGCTAAATTTCCAAATGACTCTGTTACTTCTTGGGAGGAGTTGATTGAAGCTTTCTTGGAGAGATTCTTTCCCCCCTCGAAGATGGTTAAACTTAGGAATCATATCAAAAATTTTAAAAGAAGTGGAGGTGAACCTTTATATGAGACATGGTTACGATTCAAGAAATTACTCTTGCAATGTCCAACACATGGTGTTACGGACAATTTGTTGCTGCAATACTTCTATTGCAGCCTTGATTCAGTTAATAAAGGTGTGGTTGATCAATTGGTCCAAGGTGGTTTAATGAGGCAACCATATAAAGTAGCAATGTTGCTACTAGATGAAATGACCTAGGTTAACCAAGCATGGCATGCTAGAGAGGAACAAGTATCTACTCTAAAACTGAGCATGAGCAAAGAACAAATTGAGAAACACAATGAGCGAGATAAAAAATATGGCCAAAATGATGATCCAACTCAATTTGTTATCTAAACATGTCATGGGAGGTGGTTTGAAGTAAGTGAATGTGGTTGGAACATGTAATGGGTAGTGCCCGGAAGATGCCAAGTTGAGGCATTAAACAATAAGGAAGTACAACATTTGGGAAACCAAATGGGGGGTCCTCACCCAAACTACCAACAACAAGGTGGGAATCAAAGTTGGAACAAGGAGTGAGATAGTGTTTGAAAAATTGGAGAGGTTGAAATTGGAGAGATAGAGAGGCTAAAAAAGATAGGTATATTACTCCATATGATCATCCATGAAAAAAATAATTAGTTGGTGTGGAAGGAAACCGAACCGAGGAAATGCTCAAGAGGATCTTCAAGAAGGTTGAAGGATTTGACAAGGTGTTGAAAGAATTGAAAATAGCTTCTCCACCTTATCTCAGACAATGACCCCTTATTCGGTGTCTATCAAACATCTGGAGACTCCGATGTGCCAGATCTCCACCCATCTCAATCCAAGGCAAAAGGGAACATTGCCTAGTGACACCGTCCCAAATTTAGAAAGTGAATATTGAGGAAGTGAGAACTATGTCGCTTCTTGGGAGGCAACCCAAGTTTTACCTTATGTTTTATTGCTTCCAATAACGTGTGTTTAGAGTGCAGGTTGAAAGGAAGCCAAAGTGTTGCGAAAGAAGAATTAGGCGATGCCAAAACCATAACGGTGATCCGCCGAAGGCATTACGCAGACTCATTTTTTCCGCCATTTGAGCTGGAAAAAGTAAAAGAGTGTATTGTCAACTTAGGCAATCTGTACTCCAAATGGCGATCCATCGAATTACACTATACGAACTCCATAGAGTTCACCAGATCCGCCTTTAGGTTTGGTATCTGTTCAGGCCTCTTAGGCGAGCTTTAGCTCCCTTTGAGTGATTCATCGAATACACTCGGTGATGTTAGTTATGTCTTCCCAACGTGCCTGGTATAAAATGACCAAGGGTCTTTTTTTTTTCATAAGGAAACCATTCACTATCGTTTCACTCTTTCTCTTCCTAAATCTTTCAATACCATATTTTAAGAGAAAGAGTTCCTCATGTGTGTATTTATGAGTGCGTAGAGTGCATTTGGATTGCTTGCTTTGTGAGCCAACCCTACATTCCCTCTTTTGTTGTATTTGGTCTCTACTTGAGGTTGGTGTTCGATTCATATCTCATTATTTGTGCTTAAAATTGTGTTTTAAGTTATGGACCAAAGGTCGTTTGAAGTATATTATTTGTTGATTTTGTTGGGTAGTGCTAACTAGATCGTATTTAACAGTGCCCATGAGTTAGATATGTGAGTTCATGCCTAAAATTGTTAAAGAGGACTGCATTGGTTAATTGTTGAAATTGAGTTCTGATATTTGTTGGGTCTTGGTTGAATTCTATATGGGTGAAGTCTCATTAGCCCAATGTTGACCCGATTGCATGATTTTGCCCAATGATAGATAAAGTAATGACTTTCTTAAGGACAAATAGTCTATTTGAGCAATACTTTATAATATTTGGGGGAAATCTAAATACCCAGGGGTAGAAATACATGTGGGTAGCATGTAAAATTGATTGGGAATTGGGTATTGTTGAGTATTGTGGTTAAAGTCATAAAAATAGGGATTGAGCTAAACACTACTTGTTCGGTAAGCTTGTCTTAGCTGGCCAAGGAAATTAGGCGAATCATCGAATAATACCTAGATCACCTTCCTTGTTTGAATATGTGCCCTGGATAATGTTCCATTCTGCTGGCTTATCTTAGTCCGTCGAAACACACTCGACATGTCACCAAGTGGGAGTGGGCATAATCGCCCTTTGTGTCTGTTTCCTTCGATTTTCCACTGTCACTTTCGGCGGACTTGTCTTAGCCCACCAAAACCAATTCGCCGAATAACCGAGTTGGAGTTGACTCCACCCATCATGATTGAGTTCTTTGAAATTGGGTGTTGCCCCTTTCAACGAGCTTGCCTAACCTATTAGGCGGACCGCCTTCTCAGTGGGCAAGCCTCAGAACATCTGTGAATTGTGTTTCTTTTGGGTTTTTATTTCAACTAACCTTTATTGATTTTATGTTTATATGATTCTACTTTCTAGGTTATGGCTAGAAAAAAGGAAAATCATGTTGTAACTTCAGATACATAGTCAAAAAGGAAATCTCCTCCTCCTCCTCCATCAAAAAAGCAAAAAGGGATAGTGATAACTAAGCCTTCCCAGCGAAGAACAACTCCGCACTCTTCCACATTTGAAAAAGAGCAGCAAAGAAAAGGGGTTGTTAGGAAGAGGACTGACATATGATCTATGTTAGCACAACCTTCCCAGGATCATGCATCCATTTCTCAAGTTCTCCAAATCATAGCTCCAAGAGCCCTAAATAGGCTCAATATTGCAGGAGAATGAGCGATCTTGGAGGAAAGAACACTCTCCACTGATGGGGTGGTCAATAAATATATACCCAGCCATCTGGGACATGATAAAATTTCATGGGTTTGAGAAGATCACAAGTCCTCGACCTTCCTATGTCCCACCTCGGATGAGAGTGTTCTAAGAAGTCTACACAGAGGCACCGCCAAAAAAGAGGAAGGGCACATTATGGAAGCCCTTAGAAGAAGTCCAGGTTCATGGCAAGATGGTGCAATGCTACGCCAAAAACATTAATGAGAAATTTAGCACAAAAAGTACAAGTAATGCTTATTTAAGATTCCGATTGAACATAAATCTAGATGACCTGAAAGGTTGGTTGGCCCCTATTATTTCTCACATCTCCCCACCATGGATGGTTAAGGGAGCGAAGATTAAAAGGAAAGATATGAACGTAGCCTCCAAATACTAGTTTAGGTTTAACAGTAGCAACATCATGCCATCCCAAAATGAGTCCATCCTTTGGCATCCTAAAGTAGTACTAGTTGGAAGCATCATGGATAGGAAAGAGATTAGCTCTGGTGGGCTTAATGTTGAAGAGCTGCTAATGAGTGCCAGACAGGATCAAACATCTTTACCTTTCCCGGTCTTGATTACACGATTGTGTGAACAGGCTGGAGTTCCCTTTCAGGGAGGAAGACTGATGTGCAGATCACCCCAGCCTCCTCCAATGGTATCCGAAGGATTGAGGCTGATTATCGATGAAATGATATGGCTCGGAGGAAGCCACCACCACCTGATACTACATCTGTGGTTGATCCTGCCACACTTGCTACTGAAACCTCTCCACCCACTCCTTATGTGGAGCCATCAGGTATAACCCAGCCTTTCTATGCACCTTCTAGTGCTACTGCTGCTGCTGCACCTTCCTCTGCTCCTATCTCTCGTCCCCCTTTGACCCAAGCAATGATTTATCAAATCAGCTATCTTGCCTGGTTTGTGGATGTGAGGTCTCTTAGAGTTGAGACGAACTTGCCTGAGATTCTAAGGATTGTTTTTCAATGACGACAATGATTTAACAAATCAGTGATCTAGCCTAGTGATGTCATTTGGTTTGACTAACGCCTTAACAACTCTCATGGATCCTATGAATAGAGTGTTCAAGTAATATCTTGACATGTTTGTGATTGTGTTTATTGATGATATTTTGATCTATTTGCGGAGTGAGGATAAACATGTTGATCATCTAAGGATAGATTTGCAAATCCTCAAGGATCATCAGTTGTTTGCTAAGTTTAGCAAGTAAGAATTTTGGTTGAGGTCCGTTACTTTCCTTGGCTATTTATTTCCGGTGAAGGTATCAAGGTCGATCCAAAGAAGACTGAGGTAGTGAAGAACTAGTCTAGACCTCTTTCCACTTCAGATATTAAGAGTTTCTTGGGTTTGTCCAGTTATTATAGAAGTTTTGCGGAAAGCTTTCCCTCTATTGCTTCACCTTTTACTACGTTGATTCAAAAGAAGGTAAAAATTTGAATGGTCGGAAGCTTGTGAGAAGCGTTTCCAAGAGTTGAAAGATAGACTCACTTTAGCCCCATTTTTAACATTACCTATAGGATCCAATTGTTTTATGGTTTACTGTGATGCATCCCGGATTGGTCTTTGTTACATTTTTATGCAACATGGTAAGGTGATTGCTTATTCTTCGAGGAAATTGAAGGTGCATAAACAAAATTATCCTAGTCATGATTTGGAGTTGATGGTGGTGGTGTTTGCTTTGAAGATTTGGAGACATTATCTCTAGAGTGTTCATGTCCATGTGTTCACCGATCACAAGAGTTGGTAATATGTGTTCAAGCAAAAGGATTTGAATCTTCATAAAAGGAGGTGGCTCAAATTGTTGAAAGATTATGATATGAGCATTCTATATCAACCGAGTAAGGCAAATGTGGCTGCCGACAATCTTAGCTGAATGTTGATGAATAGTGTTTCCCACATTGAGGATGGTAAGAAAGAGTTAGTTCATGATGTTCATAGACTAGCTCGTTTCAGTGTTTTTTTGGTTGATTTCGACTAGTGTGGTATTATTGTTCAGAATTACACGGAATCGTCTCTTGTTTCAGATGTGAAGGCTAAGCAAGATCTTGATCCTACTATGGTTGAGTTGAAGAAAATGGATTTGAAAAAGACATGGAGGTTACCTCCTAGGTTTGATGGTGTGCTTCATTACCAATGTCTGTTATGTGTTCCAAATATTGATGAGTTGATGCATCAAATTTTGGTGAAAGCTTAGAATTCTAAGTATTTTATTCACCCAGGAGCCACCAAGATGTACCATGATTTGTGGAAGGTCTATTGATATAAAAGAATATTGCAAAATTTTTGGCTAAATATCCTAATTGTCAACAAGTAAAAGTTGATCATCAGAAACTGGGAGGTCTGGTTCAAGACATTACCATTCCTACTCGGAAGTGAAAAGATTTGAATATGGACTTTATTACGAGTTTACCTCGTACTCATAGACAATATGATTTTATTTAGGTTATTAATCTCACATTTAGCTGAGGATTAATGTAGGCTCAATATTAATAAAATGGTGAAGTTGCATGAAGTGTCTTTATCCATTATATCCGAAAATGGTACTCAGTTAACATCTTGGTTTTGGATGTCACTTTAGAAAGGACTTGGTACTCAAGTGAAGCTTAGTATGGCTTTTGATCCTAAGACTGATAGGCAAGCCGAGCGTAGAAGTCAGACATTGGAAGACATGTTGAGACCTAATGTAATTGACTTTAAGGGTAATTGGGATGATCACTTGTCCTTAATCGAGTTTGCTTATGATAATAGTTATCACTCAAGTATCAAAATTACTCCATTTGAGGCTCTCTATGATAGGAGGTGGAGGTCTCCTATCGATTGGTTTGAAGTTGGTGAGGTCACTTTGATAGGGCCCAAGTTGGTTCATGAGGTTATGGAGAAGGTTCGACTTAATAGAGAGAGGTTGAAAATGGCTAAAAATCGATAGAAGTCTTATGCCAATATTAGAAAAAGAGAGCTTGAATTCGATATTGATGATTGGATTTACTTCAAAATGTCACCTACGAAGGGTGTGATGGGATTTTGAAAGAAAGATAAGCTTAGTCCCCATTATACATGCCCATATCAAATTTTGAGGCATTTTTATAAGGTAGCCTATGAGTTAGATTTGCCTTTCGATTCGGCATCGGTGCATCCAGTATTTCATATTTCATTGTTGAAGAAGTGTGTTGGTGATCCTACTTCTATTGTGTAATTGGAGAGTGTTGTTGTTAAGGAAAGTCTTTCTTTTGAAGAGGTTCTAGTTGATTTCTTTGATCGTCAAGTCCACAAGTTGAGAAACAAAGAAGCTGCTTCTATGAAAGTCCTTAGGAGGAATCAATTAGTTGAGTGTGCTATTTCGGAGGCCGAAGCCGATATGATGTCCAATTATCCTCACCTATTTTCCTCTATTCCTATTTAGCTTGAGGTATTAAGCTCCTCATGTTTACTCATTCGGGTTCATGCGTTTGAGCTATTCTCATGTCTCCATATGTATGCATGTTGATAAAACCTTGATTTTGAGTGATGTTTCAGCTTGGGATAGATTACTCCTTGTTTATGTGCATTTTGATGTGATTTTTATTCATGTTGGGTTATGAGACATATTTTCCTACTCTATTCATGCTAGTGGAATATCATTTAAGAATGAATATTGCCAAGGGAGAGATATTGTAACACCTTAGAAATTGGAAAGTAGAGATTGGAAAGGAAAAGTGCAAAATCTGCAACTGGTTCAGTTCCTACGAGCCCACCCATGGACAGTACAAAGTCCTACGGTTCGTAGAAAGGCAGTCATGGAAAGGTTCTAGAATATTGGGAAATGACAAGTTCCAGAACAATTCCTACAGACCACTATGACGGTCTATAGAAGGTTCTACGGCCCGTAGAAAGTGGTCGTAGAAAGGTTTCCAGACTTGGTGGGATTTTTGTTTGACTTTGGGTGCTACGGTTGGTGTCTACGGCCCGTAAAAAGACCTACGGACCATAGAAACTACTTGGGGTTCCTGAATCAAACTTAGACCTCCAGTACTTAGTTATACGGATGAATAGATCAGTTCGTAGGCATTTGTACGGATTGTGTGTTGATCCATAGAGTCCCTTTGTTGGTTTTAATTCATCGTTAATTGTGTCTTTTTCTACCCTTTTTAACACCTAAACTACATTGTTTCTAGAGCGTTCTAAGGTCCTATAACTGATTTTACTTTTCTAACCTACCCATTCTCTCTCATTCACTCTAAACCCTAAAATACCCCAAGATCATCTTCTCCAAATTCTATCCAAGTCTCTCAAGGAAGTTTCTAGGGTTCAAGTTTCAAGGTTTCTCTTGCAATTCTAGGGCAATGAAATCCCAAGGTATGTGCGATGTTCATCAATGGATTCTCTTTCATCTATTGAGTTCCAAAGGTTTCTCAATTCTCCTTTATGATTTCGCCCAGTTTCTAGGGTTTTTTATATGATTATTCATGGATTCAATTGATTATGATTCAATCGATTATATTTGATCTTATTATGAATGATTTGATTCAAACCAAATTTTTTCAAAGTATTTCATATGAGCCCATGCTATTTGTCTACTTATGATCATGAATTGAGCTTTAAAAGTATGCATGCATAAAGGAATTGTAGTGATTATAATTCTAGGGTTCTTTTAAATAAAGTATCTCATGTTTTTATAAAAATTACGTTTACTTCTGATTGAAGTATTCTTGTTATGAAAGATTTTAATAATTTAGCCACTTCTAATTGATGTGCAATTTTACTATGAAAAGATTATCATGATTTAGATTGTTCGATTATGTCTTTTAAACATCGATTATCTTATAAAATCATGATATTTTAAAGGAGAAATTCTTATTATTTTTGAGTCATATGATTGAGTTGATATTCCTAGATTCTCACCACTTCAAGACATAAGAATTATGCATATGACATTATGATTTTATGATTTTATGATTTTCCGTTGACAGTTTACTTAGAACCAAGTGAATTTGGGTGATTCCCTAAGTCTTTGAACTTCGTGTACCCATAGCATATCCCGATTGAAAAAATTAGGTAATGGATCTACCTAAGCTCTAGAACATAGTTTTAACACCTCGAATTAGAAAGGGAGGAAAAAAATTGTTTTTCAAAACTGGTGCCAGTATTGACAGAGGCCACCTACGAACCGTAGGTTGACTTACGGGCCATAGGTGGGAACTGTAGATGGCAGGGTAACTATTGTGAAAATGTCAAGTTTCAGGATCACATTTACAGTTCACCAAAACGGCCCATCATTCTATAAACGAGTCATAGAAAGGTCTCGTAGGTCACTCTTAAAAATAGGGAAAATTTGAGGGACAAGGTTTGGATCTACGGTTGGTATGTACTGTCCGTAAGTGGACCAACGAATCGTACATGGCAACCTTCGTTGGAAGCCCAAATTTTACAGTTTCTGAATCCCACCTACGGTTGACCAGGACGGTCCATAGTTGGACCTACGGACCGTAGGTCTGAGTCCAGCAGTTATTTTTAAGGGTTTTTTGGTCTTTTCCCTAACTGATCTATTCCTAATCTAAGTTGATTAATCCCTAATCCTAGACCCTATATAAGGCTTCTAAGCCTAAATACTACCCTCTCTAGTATCTTTTCAAAGTTCCCCCAAATCCCTCCAAGTTTCCCCAAATATTTCTCTCTCTAAAAGATTGAAGAAGAAGAAGAAGAAGGTTCTAGAGTTTCCATTCAAGTCTCCTAAGTTCACCATTGATTTTAAGATTTTGGCCTCAAGGTATGATAGCTTTCACGTATAGAGTCCTTTCCTCATTAGGGTTCCTAAATTCTCCTATTTTGTAAAGTTAGATTCTTCAATTGAAATTAGGATTTTCTTCTATCTTAGGGTTCTTTCAAATTATGATCTAATGGATTGAATTATTTTTATTTAAACATGAATTGAGTTAATTGAATAATTTTTAAGGTGAAATTTTATGAGCCCATGCATGATTTATGATTTCAAAGCTATGAGTCTATGATGAATTTTATGAATGATCAAAAGATGGATTTGAAATATGCATGTTCAATTATGAAATTGATGATGATTTAAGTTGCTTTGTGAGAAGCGTTATTGGTGTTGTTGTTGTGAAAGGATTTCTCACGTGTAGGATTCATAGGGTTGAAAGATTTTCTCAACTAAACTTGAATCAAAGATTAAGGAGCTATTCTAATGAATTATAATTTAGATTGGCTATTTGATGTTCCTTCCTTGAATAAAAAAGGGACAAGAGGCGATTACCCATGTTCCCTAATAATGAGACAAGAGGCGATTACCCATGTTTATTAGTGATAAGAAAAACTATGAATTATGACTATTCCGTCGGATTTATGCTTAGCACCAAGTGGACAAGTGGTGATTACCCATGTCCCATAAACTATGTGCCACCATAGGTTTTCTTGATAGACATTAGCTAGTGGATCCACTTAAGCTAGAAGTTATGGTTCTTACCTTGGCAAGTATGAACACCTCTTTTCGGTGTGGGGTAGACACAAAATTTCATGTTATAGCTCACATGGTCTATATCATTTAAGGTTAATTTCCCACATAATGAACTAAGGTTACTTTCTAAAGGCTTATTAAGCATATGTTCTTTTCAGACAAGTTACTTTCATTGACCATGACTTTAATCACATGTTTTCTATCATGTAATCATATGATTTAACTTGGTGATTGTATCTTATGTAAAGCCCTTTTTGCATGATTTTGTAACCTCTATGCATAGTTATCATACTTGGTACATTCTTGTACTAACGCATACTCTTGTCTACATTTTCCCAAATGTAGGATTCGGCTTATCTCCATCCGCCCGTGGCTAGTCATTGCCTTCGAGAGTTGAAGATTTGGTGAGTCCTCATATGTTCGAAGACAGTGCCACATTTTTCTTTCATGTCATTTTACTTTTAAGACTTGTATGGACTACATCCCACTTTCATTCTATTCATGTATTAGATTGCTTTGAGACAATGTTTAGACTTTCGCTACTTTTGTAAACCCTTTTGATATAAATTGTCTTTTGATCTCTATCTACTATTATATTGTATGATACATGCTAAGCGGCCTGTATGGGGCCCTTCGGGATCTTGTTCATCATGTCACATCTAGGGGGTACTTTAGGTCGTGACAATCTTGGTAATCAGAGCACAATGGTTTAGAAAGGTCCTAAGATGTCTCATAAGCCACATTGAGTATTGTCTTGTTCATGGGTGTGAAGCGCTCTACACTTATGAAAGAGAGGCTTTAAGATATTTAGAAACTCCACTTCTTTCATCACTCTAAATTCGTGCGATAGAGTTTTACTCTATATGTCTCTCTCTCCTAATCCCTATCCGATACTTTTCAGGATATGGCCACTCAAAGGGCATATGCTAGGAAGAATGCGAGAGAGAATGTGGAACAAGAAGCTCCTCAAGTTTCGGTCGACCCTTTGGCCGAGCAAGTAACTAATGCAGAGTTTAGGGGTGCTTTTCAAGTGCTGGCCCAAGTCATGACGGCTCAAGACAATAGGGAGGTTGTGGTCCCCGTGAACCCAATGTGGGTACGATGGAATCTAGAGTGAGGGACTTCACTAGGATGAACCCTCCAGAGTTTCATGGTTCCAAGGGTAAGGAAGATCCTTAAGAGTTCATTGATGAGGTGTATAAGGTGCTAATGATCATGGGTGTAACCCCGGTGGAAAAGGCGGAATTTGCTACTTATCAACTCAAGGGTGTGGCTCAAGTGTGGTTTGAAGTGAGAGGGCAGTTGATGCGGGTCCTCTTGATTGGGAGAAGTTTAAGGTTGCTTTCCTTGATAGGTTATTTCCCCTTGAGATGAGGGAGGCAAGGGTACTTGAGTTCATTACCTCTATCAAGAAAATATTAGTGTGAAGGAGTATACTTTTGAAGTTCACACAATTGTCTTGGTATGCTCCTACTATAATTGTTGATTCTAGGGCAAGAATGAGTAAGTTTGTTTTGGGAGTGTCTGAAATGGTGGTCAAAGAATGCCGTACCGCTCTTCTCATCAATGTTATGGACATTTCTCATCTAATGGTACATACTCAACAAATAGAAGAGGAGAAACTCAAGGAAAATTCTAGGTAGGAAAAGAGGGCTAAGACCGGTAATGGTGACTTTTCACGCCCAAGGTCAGATGGGTATGGTCATCCTAAGTTTTTGACAAAGGTTCTCCGGTCAAGGTTCCTCCAATGACCCAACACCTAAGTTCAACAAGGAAAGGGTGTCTAACCCTAATCCTAAAGGACGGAATGGTGGTGGACCTCTATTGTCTACATGTGCTAAGTGTGGAAAGAAGCATGAGAGTAAATGCTTTGCCAGTTCCAACACATGATTTGGTTGTGGCAAGACTGACCATAAGATTAGGGACTATCCCTCTATTGCTAACAAAGGAAGAGATGACAGTCAACGGGCTCAACCTTATCCTCCATCAGGTTCTAGTGGAAATCAGAAGCAAAACAAATTCTATGCACTCCAAACTCATCATGAGCAAGAGGGTTCGCCTGATGTGGTTATCGATATGTTGAGAGTCTTTAACCTCCTTGTTTATTCTTTGTTTGATCCCGGTGCTACCTTGTATTTTGTGACGCCATATGTGGCTATGAGATTTGATATTCTTTCGAATGTGTTGTTAGATCATTTTTCTGTCTCTACTCCTATTGGTGAATCTATTGTAGCTAAGAGAGTCTATAGAGATTGTCCCGTTTCCTTATCTAATAGAGTCACTCATGTTGATCTTGTAGAGCTTGATATATTAGATTTCGATGTTATTCTTAGGATGGATTGGTTGCATTCATGTTATGCTTCTATTGAATGTAGAAACCAAGTGGTCAAGTTTCATTTTCCAAATCAGCCTATCCTAGAGTTGAAATGAGGAAATTTTATGCTTAAGAGTCGGTTTGTTTCTTGTCTTAAAGCTAGGAAGATGATTTCTACGGGTTGCATATACCATATTGTTTGGGTTAGAGATATGAATTCTGAAACCCCTATCTTGAGTTGTTCCCCGCTTTAAATGAGTTTTCGGAAGTGTTCCCGATGATCTACCTGGTGTTCCTCTCGAAAGGGAAATAGACTTTGGTATTAACCTTCTCCCAGATACGCAACCTATCTATACTCCTCTTTACCAAATTGCTCCAGTGGAACTCAAGGAATTGAAGGAGCAATTGAAAGATTTGTTAGATAAGGGCTCCATCCGACTGAGTATCCCTCCATGGGGTGCTCTAGTGTTGTTTGTTCGAAAGTTGGATGGTTCACTTCGAATGTGTATTAACTACATCAAATTAAATAAGGTTACTCTTAAGAACAAGTATTCTCTTCCAAGGATAGATGATTTGTTTGATCAACTTCAAGGAGTGAGTTACTTTTCAAAGATTGACCTTTGGTCGGGCTATCACCAATTAAGGGTGAAGGAAGATGACATTCCGAAGAAGACCTTCTGGACTAGATATGGTCATTACGAGTTCTTAGTAATGTCGTTTGGCTTGAAAAATGCTTCTGTTACATTTATGGACATGATGAATAGGGTGTTTAGACAATACCTAGATATGTTCGTGATTGTGTTCATCGATGACATTTTGATTTACTCAAGGAGTGAGGATGAACATACCACTCATTTGAGGATTATGTTGCAAGTTCTCCAGGACCAACAACTCTTTGCAAAGTCTAGTAAATGTGAGTTTTGGTTGAGATCCGTGTCTTTTCTTGGTCACATTATTTTTGATAAAGGTATTGAGGTAGATCCTAAGAAGACGGATGTGGTTAAGAGTTGTCCTAGACCTCTATCCCCTTAGGATATTCAAAGTTTCTTGGTTTGTTACTGTTGAAGGTTTGTTGAGGGATTCTCTTCGATTACCTCTCCATTGACGGCGTTGACTAAAAAGAAGGTTAAGTTTGTAAGGTCTAAAGCATATGAGAAGATTTTCCAAGAATTGAAGGATAGACTCACCTCCGCTCCGGTGTTAACTCAACCGGAAGGATCCAATGGATTTGTAGTTTATTGTGATGCCTCAAGAATTGGATTGGGATGTGTTCTTATGAAAAATGGGAAAGTGATTGCGTATGATTCAAGGCAACTCAAGGTTCATGAAAAGAACTATCCTACCCATGACTTAGAACTAGTGGTTGTTGTGTTCGTTCTAAAGATTTGGAGGCATTACTTTTATGGTGTCCATGTTGATGTCTTCACCGACCACAAGATTTTGCAATATGTGTTCAAGAAAAAGGATTTGAATCTTCACCAAAGGAGGTGGCTTGAGTTTCTAAAAGACTATGATATAAGTGTCCTCTATCACCCCAGCAAGGTGAATGTGGTGGCGGATGCCCTTAATCGGTTATCCATGAGTAGTGTTCGGTTGGTTGATTCCAATGAAGGAGACGTTGTTGTTCATAATGGTTCATAGTCGTCTTTTGTAACATATGTGAAATCAAAGCAAGGTCTTGACCCAATATTGATGGAATTGAAGGAAGCGATGCTTGAAAAGTCCGTCGAGTCTTTCTCTCAAGAGGGAGATGGTGTACTCCGATATAAAAATCATTTGTGTGTTTCGAATGTTGCTAACTTGAGGGAGCATATTTTATTGGAAGTCCATAGTTCCCGATATTTCACCCGGGAGCCACCAAGATGTATTGTGACTTGCGAGAGGTCTATTGGTATAATAGGATGAAGAAGGACATTGCGGAATTTGTGGCTACGTGTCGAAATTGTCAACAAGTGAAAGTTGAACATCAAAAGCCGGGAGGTTTGTCCCAAGATATTGATATTCCTACTTGGAAGTGGGAAGACTTGAATATGGACTTCATTGTTGGTTTACCACGCACCCGGTGACAACATGACTCGATTTGGGTTAATGTGGATTGTATGACAAAATCAACTCATTTCATTCCCGTCAAGTATTCTTATTCAGCTGAAGATTATGCCAAATTGTACCTAAGGGAGATGGTTAGGTTGCATGGAGTGCCCGTATCCATTATATCCAATCGTGTTACTCAATTCACTTCTCAATTTTGAAAATCTTTCCAAAAGGGCCTTGGTATCTTTGTTAAGCTTAGCACGACCTTTCATCCTCAGACCAATGGACAAGCGAAGCATACTATCTAAACTTTGGAAGATATGTTGAGAGCTTATGTGATTCATTTCAAGGGTAATTGGGATGATCATTTGCCTTTGATTGAGTTTTGCTTATAATAATAGCTACCATTCGAGTATTGGTATGACTCCATTCGAGGCTCTTTATCGTAGGAGGTGTAGATCTCCTATAGGTTGGTCTGAAATTGGCAAATTTTCTTTGATAGGTCCCGAATTGGTTCATGAGGCTATGGAGAAAGTTCAGCTTATTAGAGAAAGGTTGAGAACGGCTCAAAGTAGACAAAAGTATTATGTCGATGTTAGAAGGAGAGATCTAGAGTTTGATATTAATGATTGGGTTTACTTTTAAATTTCACCCATGAAGGGTGTAATGAGTTTTGGAAAGAAAGGGAAGTTCAGTCCCCGTTATGTTGGCCCATATCAGATTTTGAGGCAAATTGGTAAGGTTGCTTACGAATTTGACTTGCCTAATGATTTAGCATCAATTCATCTAGTTTTCCATGTCTCCTTATTGAAGAAATGTGTTGGTGACTCGGCATCTATAGTGCCATTAGAGAGTCTTAGTGTAAATGAGAATCTTTCTTATGAAGAGGTTTCTGTTGAGATTTTAGACCGGCAAGTTCGGAAGTTGAGAAATAAAGAAGTAGCTTCCATAAAATTTATTTGGAGGAATTAGTTAGTTGTTGGTGCTACTTGGGAGGCCTAGGCCGATATGATGTCCCGTTACCTTCATCTTTTTCCCTCTGTTCCTACACTAGCTTGAGGTATTTAGTTCCTCATGGTTCACTTTTTGGTCTCATGTGGCTTAGATATTCCCCTAATTCATCATTTATGCATGTTCATAAAAAAGATTATTTTTTTAGGAAATGAGTTAACTTGATTGATTTCTTTATATTTATGTGCATTTGAGTATATGTTGCATATAGACCTTATGAGATGATGTTTTGAATATGCTTTAGCGTGGAGTTGATGTTTCCTCCTCGGATATGTGCATTTATGTGATTGCATTCATATTAGGGTTTTCTTCTATCTTATGGGTTCTTTCAAATTATGATCTAATGGATTGAATTACGTTTATTTAAGCATGAATTGAGTTAATTGAATGATTTTAAGGTGAAATTTATATGAGCCCATGCATGATTTATGATCTCTAAGCTATGAGTTTATGACGAAGTTTATGAATGATCAAAAGATGGATTTTTATGAAATATGCATGTTCAATTATGAAATTGATGATGATTTAAGTTGCTTTGAGAGTGAAGCATTATTGGTGTTGTTGTTGTGAAAGGATTTCTCACATGTAGGATTCATAGGGTTGAAAGTTTTTCTCAACTAAACTTGAATAAAAAATTAAGGAGCTATTCTAATGAATTCTAATTTAGATTGGCTATTTGATGTGCCTTCTATGAATAAAAAAGGGACAAGAGGCGATTACCCATGTTCCCTAATGATGAGACAAGAGACGATTATCCAAGTCTATTAATGATAAGATAAGCAATGAATTACCGTGGGATTTATGCTTAGCATCCAGTGGAGAAGTGGTGATTACCCATGTCCCATAAACTATGTGCCACCAAAGGTTGTCTTGTAGACATTAGCTAGTGGATCAACTTAAGCTAGAAGTTATGGTTCTTACCTTGGCAAGTAAGGGCACCTCTTTTCGGTGTGGGTTAGATACCGTATTCCATGTTATAGCTCACATGGTCTATGTCGGTTAAGGCTAATTTCCCACATAATGAACTAAGGTTCCTTTCTAAAGGTTTATTGAGAATATGTTGTTTTAAGACGATTTACTTTCATTGACCATGACTTTTAACACATGTTTTTTATCATGTCATCATATGATTCAACTTGGTCATTGTATCTTATGTAAAACCCTTTTTCATGATTTTGTAACCTCTATGCATAGTTATCATACTTGGTACATTCTTGTACTAACGCATACTCTTGCCTACATTTTTCCCAAATGTAGGATCCGGATTATCTCCATCCACCCATGCCTAGTCGTTGCCTTCGAGAGTTGAAGACTTGGTGAGTCCTCATATGTTTGAGGACGATGCAACATTTATCTTTCATGTCATTTTACTTTTAAGAGTTGTATGGGTTACGTCCCACTTTCATTCTACTCATGTATTAGATGGCTTTGAGACTATGTTTAGACCTCCGCTACTTTTGTCAACCCTTTTGATATAAATTTTATTTTGATCTCTATCTACTATTATCTTGTATGATGTATGATAAGTGGCATGTATGGAGTCCTTCGGGGTCTTGTACGCCATGTCACGTCTAGGGAGTACTTTAGGTCGTGACAATGGTCCTTACTTTTGCAAGTAGGAAGCACTCTTTTTGATGATGGAGCAAGACACTGGATTCCATGTTATAGTTCACATGTCTATGTCAGTTAATGGTAAACATCCTAAAAAGGTTTTGTTTTTTACTTAGCTTATGTCTAATGCTTATGTCATTATTTTTCAATATATCGTTGACCTTTTCTCCATGATTTATGACTTTAACTTATCATAATTTGATATGTTTTACATGGTCATGCATTATCATGTTGTCATGTTTATGTTATTATGCATGCTTCCTTTGGAGTGATTTCTCTACCTATAAATAGAAATATCATTCTCTATTGTAAGACACACTTGAATAAGAAGAAAACTTCTCTTCTTCATCTACATTTCTTGTCTTCTTCTCTTTATACTTATATTGTTCTGAGCTTGACTTTATAAGACGTTATCAGCGCGAGACTCTATCCAATTGAGATTGGGTTTTAGTTTTTCTTTAGCTCATGTTCTGGATGATCTCGTTATGAGAATCAAGAAGAAAAAATGATAACTACTGCAGTCAAGGTATTATATTCATAAAATCATGTATGTATTTTCTAGAATCCTTTTATGATTTAGAAATATGTTTCAATCGATAGTAAAGACATGGAACTGAAAAAGATCAAAATATTTTAAACTTTTATCTCACGTAGATATAAATGTACATTCCACATAGAATTAAAAGAATCTCATTAAAAAAATGTATAAGTAGTAGAAAGTGTTATAAAATCAAGCTTAGAATAATATAAGTATAAAGAGAAGAAGACATGAAATGTAAATGAAGGAGATAACTTTTCTTCTTATTCAAGTGTGTCTTACAATGGAGAATGATATCACTATTTATAGGTAGAGAAATCACTCCAAAGGCCATTATGATGAATGCCTAATTAATAGATACATCATTATCCAAAAAGGTTCATATCACCTTGGAAATATACATTCATGAACTAGGTAGTTCATGAATAAACCAAATGGACAATCAACTATTCAATGAAGTAGCACTCAATGCTGCATATATCTCTTATGCCTGTATTGTTTCATAATATAGGTTCTGATGCTTCTCCATCCGATCGTGGCTAGATTGGATTGATCCACTTTCTCCGTAGTGGTCAGTCCTCATGGTTCGAGAGTGGGATCACACTTTATCAGTTTATTTCTTTCATGTTATTTCAGTTTCAGACTTATTCGTGTGTTAGGGGTTTTTTCTAACAGCACCTATGTTTAGTAGAGGCTTATGTCAGACTTAGTATATTTTCCACATTTTGAGCTTTGTATTAAGATTCTCTTATGTTGAAACTCTACCTGAAGACTTCTTTTAGCTTTATGATTTATTTCATGTTGTATTACTATCATCATCGTGTCATGCTTATGTCAAGTGGTTGCTTAGGGTCTCTCGAGATCCTATTCATCATGTAAAATCTAGGGGGTAGTTTGGGTCATGATAATTGACTTAGAGGATTTGGAGGATACTCTCATAAAGGCTTCCATGAAGAACTCTCTTTGAGACACTTCCACTGTTGGATCAAGTGGAACTCATCCATCGACACCTATTACTACAATTGAGGCATTGGGCACTGATGCCCTAGTTGAGGCCTCTCTAGCGAGCCAGAGTTCTCCCAAGGCCTAGCTCGACAGGGCATCCTTCTAATCACTCTCCCTTTTACTTTTATGTTTTTTTAGCATTGAGGACACTGCTAATTTATTTTAGTGGGGAGAGGGTGCTTTGCTAGTTGTTCCTATTTCCTTGTAATTCAATTTGTGCTTTGAGAAATTTGGGTTGTATTTAATTTGATGATGATGAAGTATTAACTTTTTTACTTTTGACACATCTCTCCTTCTATCTTGTTGTCAAAAGTTGGTTGTTGACTAACGTTGAAATGATGCACGCTTATCTTGAACATTCGAGTGTCGGTTGTGATTAATATTGATGATTTGAACAGTGCTTTTTTAATGAGAAGTATGCTTGTTCAATGGGGTACTTCGAGGTTCATAATTCTTGCATGAACTCTTAGCATTTTGTTGTGACTAGTTGAGTATAAATTGTGAAACTTGCAATGATTGTGCACACATGCTAGGTTTGTAGATTTATGTTCGAAAGTGTGTTTCAGTGCCATGTGTGGTGAGGTATACTTGAAATTCATGCATTTTGCATACCTAGAACTTGCCTTGTTGGTCTGATTATTTGATTATTGTGAATGTGAGAAATGACCTTAGGTACTATTTTTTAGAGTAATCCTACACATCAAACCTTTGTTGTGACCACCTTGTGAGAATATGTATAAAGTTTGACACCATTTGAGCCTACTTTTTTTTATTTGGAAATGAAATGAACTTCTAAGCCTAAACCGGTTATGAAGAACCTTTCTCACCCAAAATTGTCTTGAAGCATTGGTTTGTTTGAATAGCCAACTCAGGCCAAACGTCTAAGTTGGAGGTATGGTAAGGTACGAGGAAAGAATCCAAGTGAAAATTTCTTGAAACTCATCCTCCATATGGCAAAAAGATGGAACCCCTCCATATATAAAATAAAAAGAAGAAGAAAGTGTCTTGTTTTATCAAATAATCCAATGGTTGTTCACATTGAATGGTTGGGGTGTCCAATGAGCTTTACAAGAAAAGAGTTCTATGAAAAGAATTAGGATGAGTTTTGTATACAAAATGAGGAAGGAATGAGGTGAAGTCATGAAAATGCTTCAAGAAAGTGGTGTCACTATAAACAAAAATGATCATAACTTGCCCTTCAGCCCCATTACAAGGCTTGGAAGACCTTCGTGATCATGCAAATATCAATTCATTGGTCGGCTGGAAAATATGGACAAGCATGTGGATAGATACATGCATGTTTTTCTCTTTGGAAGTGTGAGAGTTTGTTTTGATTCCTAAAATTTGTTTCTTAATTAGCTTTGTGAAAGCTAGCATGAAATCATTCTTTGTGTGAGGACACTTGAATACTTTTGTTGAACATAACTTTGCATGAGAATTTGTGAGCATGAGCTTTGATTGATATAATTGGTACCAACAGTTAGGAATGCATGTAAATCTCTCTCTTTTTTTTTCTTTTTCTAGCTAAGATTGAATTCAATGTAACTCCTATAGCTTCAAGTGGTACCTCAAACATACTTAAGTATCAAAAAGATTTGTTCATCTTACTTAAAACAAAGATTTTGAATTGTATCAACCCTCATGTTTCAAGTGCCCTCATAACAACAAAAGTCCTATTTCACACATATTTGAAGCATTTCATTTGAGGACATTTTTCAAAGTGCACTCAAACTCACAAGCACGTTCAACGCATGCAATTGTGATACCATATACTTGGCCCTTATGTAAATCTCCACTAATGTGAGAACATTTGGAATGGGATCACGTAGGGCTTGTCATTGGCCTGTAATATAGGCTTAAGAACGGGTAGGATATTTATTTGCAATATGAGTGACTTAACTCCTCCTTGAGCGTCACACTGAATTTGTGCTTTTGCCGATTGATACACCATTTGCGTCTGATCCTCTTCCTTGTGCCTTTCTTTTGTTACAACTTCTTTTGAATCCTTATTTGTTGAAGTTTTTCCCTTTTCACCCCTTTCTTTTAGTTAGACTTCTTTTGAGTCCTTATTTCTTGGAGCTTTTTCTTTTTTCACCCCTTTCTTTTGAATTTTCTCCTTTTTTGTTGGAGTATTTTCCTTCTTGTCTTTCACTGACCTTGTGGGGTATTTTTTTCTTTCTTTATTTCTTTCAAACTCCCTTTTTTCTTCTTTTTTTTTCTATAGAAGTCGTTTCTTGCTTCCTTGACTTTTGGAGACTTTATATCTTTTGTCTTTGATAACTTCAAACATGGATCTTCTCTTATAATTTGCACATCTTTTGTGTGGTCAAGAAGGTTGGGCCAAGATAGGGATAGTGCATATAAGCACTCTGAAGGGGTAATGTCTAAGATGTGGTAGTCCAAAGAAAAGGCTTCAGGCTAAAAATGGGAAAAAGTAGGGATTAATATCATTTGGTAGGATTTGAAAGGCGCAATCGGGTCAAAGAAGGCCTACAATCCTTTGCTAAACCAAAGATTACTCAAAATTTAACCTTGATAAATATTCAAGCCAAGTTCTAGATCAATAGTGCGATGCGATTGAATTTCTATCTTCAAAGCTCACCACAAAATTCGCCTGAAACCATGATGTTGGTTTTATTATTATCTTAAATGCCAATAAGAGAATTTTCAAGCATAACAAAGTAAAAATGAGAGGTACTATAATAATCTATGGTTTCCCACATGTCAGTCTTATACATCATATCGAATATTTTTACATGCTCCTAACTGCATTGGAAATTTGAAAAAATTAATATCGAACCCAAGAAGGGCTGCCTATGTATCTCATCGAGATAAGAATCAGGTTTGCGTAGTTCGTGCAAATATGGCGTAAAGAAATGCACATAATATTTTATTTTTGAAATTTAAAAGAATGTATACCGAACCAAGGAAAGGCTGCCTACATATCTCACCGAGATAAGAATCAGGTTCGCGTAGTTCGTTCAGATAGGGCTTTAAAAATATGCACAAAACATTTTGTTTTATTTTTGTAATTTAAAAGAATAAATACCAAACCCAAGATGGAGTGCCTACGTATCTCACCTAGATAGGAATTAAGTTCGCGTAGTTCGTTCATATATGTATAAATTTCTTCAAATATTCAGACAAACATAGAGTGATGCTTGTAATTCTAATGCCTTTGACATATCTAAACAAAGAGTGCCTTCTAACTGTTTGCACCAACATATTATGTGTCCTCTCAACTGTTGCAATCACTTGTTGTATTCTTTCTTGAATATTTTTTGGGACTGTGTGTTCTTCCAATTATTCACGAGAATCATGTATTGTTATAACCATTCCCAACTATTTTCAGGGATGGTTTTCCTGCAAAAATATGAGAAATGTGTGAAAGCACGGCTAGCATGCAAAACAAATAATAAAAAAATAGATGAGTGCGACCTCATAGTCAAAGACTCCATTGATTTTCTTTTTGAGTGGATATTAATGTGTTGTGAAATACAAAGACTAAAATTACACGAGTCCTCCTGTCCCTTTCAACTTCGAACGAGCAATAACTTACAAATACATTTCCAACCTTGTAATTGAATCAACTTTGATTTTTTTACTAGTGCACAAGTTTTATTCCTGACACAAATCAGCCTCTCGCTGAGAAATAGAAGGCTACTCAAAAGGTAAAAGTGTCAGTTCATGTTTACAACAAATCACACAAAAGAGTTAAATATCATGTAGCATACAAATAATTATTGCGCGTCCTATACAAATATGTGACCCTTTTGCGCCAAGGGTAAGCCTATATATTTGAAGGATGTACTACGTCATTTGAAAACATTCAATTGCCCCGATAAAAACACTTACTACAAATTTTATGAATAAATCAAATGGGGATACAAAATGAGGGAAAAGTATATAATTAATTAGTCCAATGCATGGGGTACAATCCTAAACTAAGCCTTCATGGAGGGTCCTACCTTCTAGAACTTCTTGTCATCACTGAACGCCAACACCTTCTGATGGAATGGTAGCTTGAGAAGATCCTTTTTTCACTAGAGTAAGCTATTAAAATAAACCCTCAACCTCAAGGGACTATGGTTTGCTTAATGACATATACATCCTTAAAATTTAGACACATTAGTATGATCATCCATTTAGGTCGGATGCCGTTTTGGACTCAAGGTGGTCTCTCTAATGGGCCCAACACGCCTTGGGTGTTGGGTCATCTCAGGTCAATACACTAAATCAGGGTTTTATCTTCGCTGTACTCTAGTTGACTATGAGTGGCTTTATTTGAAGTGGACCGATGACCCAAGTGGACAACTTAGGCTGGGAAAGTTAGAGACCGTTGACCATTCATTGGCAAACTACATTAGCCAGAGTACCCTGGTAAACAATTTGGATTATGAATGACATTGGCCCGCATAATCATCTTTTGAGTAAGAAATATAAAATGCCAAATGGCGGAAATTATGTTATGATGCAATGCCAATGTACATATAATTAAACAAATAATGAATAAATAACAAGTACAATATACAAATAATCAATACAATATTCAATATACAGGGTATAACATGATAAAAGAAAGGTCTCCTCAATTTGAAAAAATGAACTCATACTGGTTAGAAACTCTATATCTCCAGCAGAGTAGCCATTCTTTTTACATCTCTACTTTTGCAAATAGGGTGAAACATCGTGGTAACTCTAAAAATAATCAATTAATTCAATTTTAAATTAATTTAAAGAATAAAAGAAATTTAAGGAGTCGCTACCTAATTTTAGGAGAAACGAGGAAACCAATTAAATAATTATAAAATATAAGTCTACGAAGCCTATAGATTCTGAGTAAGGGTTCAAGTAATTTCTAATGGAAGATATTAGGCATCCTTCAAAATCCACAACTATGGGCCCCGACTGAATTCATTTTTTTCAAATTGAGGAGTAGATAATAAACAATGTACAAATATAATGAACATGTAATATACACAAAGAATAATGAAAACCATAATATACGAAACGACCTAATATTTGCCTAACGTGAATAATATACATATTAATGCATATGATATTCGAACTCCATTGGAATAGCTTTAATGGGAAGCGACTCCAGGCACCTGTAAACGCACTTACTAAAAGTGTTAGTAATAATTTAATATGAATCAAAATTAAAAAAAAAAATAATAACCTAAAATAAAAGTCCGTCTTATGAACATGGGAGGCCTTGAAAATCGACGGTAATTTCTTCATTGGTCATTTTAACATACAAGGTATATAAACTTAAACTAAATTTTCGTCTTTTACAATGGGGAGTCCTTTAAAACCTACGGAGAGATTTTTTCATTGATCAACTTTATTCTATAAACACACACACAATCATAGGAAGCTAATAAGGGATAATATGAAGCCACATGAAAATAAATGTAACACCCTAGTTTTTTAAAAGAAGGAAAAATGCAGTTTTAAAATTTTCTGGTGCCAGTGATAACGAAGGCCATCTACGTACCGTAGTTGGAGTGACGGGCCGTAGATGGTAACCGTCGATGGCCCTGCCAACTTGGTGAATTTTGAGTTTCTGAACCTTGACCTACGGAATAGCAGGACGGTTCGTAGTTCGGTTGACGGGCCGTAGATGGGTTCCGTAGATGCCTTCCAGACTTAGCAAAATTTTCAGTCCAAAATGAACTTTCTGAATCGATTGACGGAAGAGCAGGACGATCCGTCAGTGGATTACGGATTGTAGGTCCTGTCCGTCGATTGGCCCCGACAGTTTTATTTAAGGGTTTTTTGGAATTTTTCCCTAAATGTTTATTCCTGTTACTGGACGATTTAGCCTCTTAGCATTGGCCCTATTTATATTTTCTAAGACCTAATCCCTTCATTTCCAACTCTCATCTCCCAAAATATTCCTCTCTCTAGAAGAACAAGAAGGAGAAGAAGAGAGCTAGGGTTCTCATCAAGGTCATCAATCCCCCTTTTATTTCAAGGCATTGGCATTGAGGTATGATAGTATTTACCATTTGGAGTCTTTCCTCCACTGGGTCCTCTTTTCCTTAAGGTTTTCAAGGTATAGTCTTGCCCAAGAGAGCTAGGGTTTTGACAAATTCTTATGGGTTCTTCATTATGCTTTCCATTGTTGATGTTATGGTTGATAGTGCACGATCTAGCGTGGTAAAGTAAGCTAGTGCACGATTTAGCGTGGTTTACATGCAACTTGATGAATCCCATGAGCTTATGCTAAGTATCCCCCAATTTATGATTATGCTTATGATTGTGGGTTGACTGAGAAAAGATGAATTGCATGAACTCTTTGTGAATTGAATTAAGGATTATGATTATCAAGCTATGAATTGCATGTGAGACTATGAATGATGAAAAGAGGATATTTTATGAAAAGATGCATGATGCATCAAAATCTATGATTTTTCTCTATTATGTGGGTTCCTTCAATTATGACTAAATTGCCTTGATTTACGGCTTCCTAAGTATTAGCTTGCATTGAATTGCATGTGTTGAGGTGAAGCTTATGAGCCCATGATTTATGAGTTAAGAGCATGATGAGCTATGTAAATATGAAGCTTAGGAACTCATGTATGTTTACGAAGAAAAAGTATGATAGAATCATGAAGAAAGAGGTTTATAGAATCGAGCATGTTTTATACGAAATTATGATATGTTAGTACAAATGTTGAGTTGTGAAAGGGTTTCTCATGTAATGCTCAACCTATGAATGTGAAAGGTTTTTCACACGTAATGATCCATAACTTGTTGAAAGGTTTGCTCAACTAAGCTTGAATCCATGATTAAGGAACTATTCTATGAAGGAACAAGAGGCGATTACCCATGTTCCCTAATGTAGAAAAGCGGCGATTACCCAAGTCTACTAATAATGAAATCATTACTAATAAAAGAACAAGAGGCGATTACCCATGTTCTTAAGGAGCTATTCAAATGAATGAAGGGACAAGAGGCGATTACCCATGTTCCCTAATGTAGACAAGCGGCGATTACCCAAGTCTACTAATAATGAGTTTATGACTATCTAGACAAGAGGCGATTACCCATATCTACCTAAGATAAAATGAACTATGATAAATCCGTGGGAAGTATGCTTAGTACCGAGTGGAGAAGTGGCGATTACCCATGTCCCATAACTTATGTGCCACCATAGGGTGATGGTCTATGATAGACACAAGCTAAGCAATTCATGGTCTTACCTTGGAAAGTAGGACACCCCTTTTCGGTGTGGGGCAGTCACCGGATTCCATGTTCATAGCTCACATGGTCTTATATGTCGGTTAAGGCTATTTCCCCACAACTAATGAACAAGTGTTCTCATGATGAAGTAAAGAAAAAGAAAGAAAGATGGTATAGCTTACTTTGGCCTTGAGATATGCTTTATGTTTCATGTTTCTCATGTTTTTAGCGCGGTCATTACATGTCATGATTATATGTCATTCTAGCATAGTTTATATGCCACTTTGTGCGTTGCTATCATACTTGGTACTTGATTGTACTAACGCATACTTTTGCCTACATTGAATCTATTGATGTAGGGTTTGGAGGTTCTTCTCATCCCACTCGTGGCTAGTCAATTCCAGTGATAGTGAAGACTTGGTGAGGCCTCCTATGTCCGAGGACCTAACCTTGTTACCTTTTTATGCTTTCCGTTATACTTTTGGATATTGTACTGGGCTGCGTCCCAAACCTTCATTTCTATTCTATTATGTTAGATGGCTTGAGACACGAGATGTAGACTTCTTCTGATGTTCTTAAACTTTGTACCGATTTTATCTTTTGAACTCTTGAATTTATACTATCTTGTATGAATGTATGCTAAGTGGCTTGTATGAGGCCTTTCGGGGTCTTGTATGCTATGTCACGTCTTAGGGTTACCTTGGGTCATGACAAACTTGGTATTCAGAGCACAAGGTTTTAGAAAGATTCTAGGATGTCTCATAAGCCACGTCGAGTAGTGTCTTATTCATGAGTGTGAAGCGCGCCACATTTATGAATGAGAGGCTACAAGATGATTAGGAAACTCCACTTCTATATTATCATTAAGTCGTGCATAGAGTATTACTCTATATGCCCCTCTCTCCTTGTCCCTATCCTATGCGTTTCAGGATATGTCGTCTCGAAGAGCTTATACTCAAAGGAATGCGAGAGAGAATGAAGAGCAAGAAACCCCTCCTCAAGCTCCTCAAGTTTCGGCCGATCCTTTGGCCGAGCAAGTAACCAATGCAGAGTTCAGGGCTGCTTTTCAGGTGTTTGCCAAGGCCGTGGTGGCTCAAGCCAATAGGGAGGTGGTGGCTTCCGTGAACCCAAATGCGGGTACGGCGGCGTCAAGAGTGAGGGACTTCACCCAGATGAACCCTCCGGAGTTTCACGGTTCTAAAGTGGAAGAAGATCCTTAAGAGTTTATTGATGAGGTTTATAAAGTGTTGATGATCATGGGAGTGTCAACGATATAAGAGGTGGAATTTTCTGCCTACCAACTCAAGGGTGTCACTCAAATTTGGTACAACCAATGAAAGAGTGAGATGTCGGCTGATGAAGTTCCTCTAAAGTGGGAGAAATTCAAGGTTGCTTTCCTCGATAGATTATTTCCGCTTGAGATGAGGGAGGCTAAGGTGCTCGAGTTCATCAGCCTTCATCAAGGGAGTATGAGTGTGCAAGAGTATGCTTTGAAGTTCACAAAGTTGGCTAGATATGCTCCTTCTATGGTGGCCGATCCTAGGGCAAGAATGAGCAAATTTGTTTCGGGAGTGTCTGAAATGGTGGTCAAGGAGTGTCGTACTGCCATGCTTATTAATGATATGGATATTTCTCACCTCATGATTCATGCACAACAAATAGAGGAGGAGAAGCTCAAGGAAAGGTCTCGGAACTTCAAGAGGGCTAAGACTGGTTATGGTGGGATTTCTCATTCAAGGTCCAATGGACATGGTCGTTTGCCTAGAAAAACGTTCTCTAATCAAGGGCCTTCCAATGCCCCTCCTAAGTTCAACAAAGAAAGGGTGTTTAACCCTAAGCCTCAAGAAGGAAATGGTAGTGGCTCCTCATTGCCTACTTGGGCCAAGTGTGGGAGGAAACATGAGGGTACTTGTCTAGCCGGTTCGAATGCATGTTTTGGATGTGGTAAGACGGGTCATAAAGTAATGGATTGTCCCTTGGCTGCTACAAAGGGAGGAGAAAATCATCGAAGGGCTCAACCCCAAAATCCAGCAAGTTCTAGTGCAAATCAAAAGCAAAACTGGTTCTATGCACTTCAGGCCCGTCATGAGCAAGAGGGTTCTCCAGATGTGGTTACCGGTATGTTGAGAATCTTCTACTTTGATGTTTATGCTTTGCTTGATCCAGGTGCTACGTTGTCTTTTGTGACGCCTTACGTAGCTATGAAGTTTGATGTTGTTTCGGATGTGTGGTTAGATCCATTCCGTGTCTCTACTCCTATTGGTGAATCTATTGTGGCTAAGAGAGTCTATAGAAATTGTTCCGTCTTTTTATTCCATAGAGTCACTCATGTGGATCTTGTAGAGCTTGATATGCTAGACTTCGATGTTATCCTCAGGGTGGATTGGTTGCATTCTTGTTATGCCTCTATTGATTGTAGGACCCGAATGGTCAAGTTCAAATTTCCAGATGAGCCTATCCTGGAGTGGAAAGGGGGAAATTCTACGCTTAAGGGTCAATTTGTTTCTTATCTACAAGCTAGAAAGATGATTTCTAAGGGTTGCATGTACCATCTTGATAGGGTGAGGGATGTGAATTCTGAAACCCCTACTCTTGAGTCAGTCCCCGTTGTTAATGAATTTTCGGAAGTGTTTCCCAATGATTTACCCAGTGTTCCTCTAGAGAGGGAAATAGATTTCGGTATTGACCTTCTCCCTGATACGCAACCTATCTATGTTCTTCCTTATAGAATGGCTTCAGTAGAACTTACGGAACTACAAGAGCAGTTGAAAGATTTGTTGGATAAGGGTTTCATCTGACCAAGTATTTCTCCATGGGGTGCTCCGGTCTTGTTTGTTAGAAAGAAAGATGGGTCACCCGTATTGGTATTGTCTACCGCCAATAGAATAAGGTTACTATCAAGAATAAGTATCCTCTCTCGAGAATCGATGATTTGTTTGACCAACTCCAAGGGGGTAGTTATTTCTCTAAGATTGATCTTCGTTCGGGCTATCACCAATTGAAGGTAAGGGATGATGACATTCTGAAAATAGCTTTCCGGACATGATATGGGCACTATGAGTTTCTAGTGATGTCACTAATGCTCCGGCCGCATTTATGGATTTGATAAATCGGGGGTTTAGACAATAACTTGATATGTTCGTCATTGTGTTTATAGATAATATCTTGATTTACTCAAGGAGTGATAGTGAGCATGCTGATCATTTGAGGATTGTGTTGCAAGTTCTCAAGGACCAACAACTCTTGTCTAAGTTCGAGAAATGCAAGTTTTGGTTAAGATCCGTAGCCTTCCTTTGTAACATTGTTTCCGGTAAAGGTGTCGAGGTAGATTCTAAGAAGACGGATGCGGTTAATAATTGGCCTAGACCTCTATCACCTTCGGATATTCGTAGTTTCTTGGGTTTAGCCAGTTACTATCGAAGGTTTGTTGAAGGATTTTCTTCAATTGCTCCACCATTGACGGCTCTAACTCAAAAGAAGGCTAAGTTTACTTGGTCCAAAAGGTGTGAAGTGAGCTTTCAAAAGTTGAAAGATAGACTCACCTCGGCTCCGGTGTTGACCCTACCGGAAGGGTTCGATGGGTTTGTGGTCTATTGTGATGCTTCCAGAATTGGGTTGGGGTGTGTACTTATGCAAAATGGGAAAGTCATTGCTTATGCTTCAAGGCAACTAAAGGTGCATAAAAAGAATTACCCTACTCATGATTTGGAGCTAGCGGTAGTTGTGTTTGCTCTAAAGATATGGCGGCATTACTTGTATGGTGTCCATGTTGACGTCTTTACCGACCATAATAGTTTGCAATATGTATTTAAGAAAAATGATCTAAATCTTCGCCAACGAAGGTGGCTTGAGCTATTAAAGGACTATGACATGAATGTCCTATATCACCCTGGCAAGGCTAACGTGGTGGCAGATGCTCTTAGTCGAATGTCAATGGGTAGTGTTGCCCATATTGAGGATGGTAAAAGGGAACTAGTTTGTGATGTTCAAAGATTGGCCCATTTGGGTGTGCGATTAGTTGATTCCACCCAAGGTGGTGTTATGGTCCGCAATGGTTCAGAATCTTCCTATGTGCAGGATGTGAAAGCTAATCAAGATCCTTATCCAAACCTAGTCAAATTGAAAGAAGCGGTGCTAAAGAAGTCCATTGAGGCTTTCTCCTAAGGGGGAGATGGAGTGCTCAGATATAAGGGTCGTTTATGTGTCCCTAATGTAGATGACCTAAGAGGAAAAATCTTGATTGAGGCCCATGGTTCTCGTTATTCAATTCACCCGGGAGCTACCAAGATGTACCGTGACTTGCGGGAGATCTATTGGTGGAATGGGATGAAGAAGGATATTGCGGGATTTGTGGCTAGATGTCTTAATTGCCAACAAGTGAAAGTTGAACACCAAAGACCGGGAGGTCTATCACAAGATATTGACATTCCTACTTGGAAGTGGAAAGATGTGAGCATGGACTTTGTTGTTGGCTTGCTGCGCACTCAGCGCCAGTATGATTCGATTTGGATGGTTGTTTATCGTATGACGAAATCAACCAATTTCATTCTTGTCAAGGTTTCTTACTTGGAAGAGGATTATGCTAAGTTGTACTTGAGGGAGATGGTTAGGTTGCATGGAGTGCCTTTATCCATTATCTCTAATCGTGGTACACAGTTTACTTCTCAGTTTAGGAAATCTTTCCAAAAGGGCCTCGGTACTCGTGTTAAACTTAGCACGGCCTTTCATCCCCAAACCGATGGGCAAGCGGAGCGTACCATCCAAACTTGGAATATATGTTGAGAGCTTGTACAATTGACTTCAAGGATATTTGGGATGATCATTTGCATTTGATTAAGTTTGCTTATAATAACAGCTACCATTCTAATATTGGTATGGCTCTATTTGAAGCTCTCTATGGTAGGAGATGTAGATCTCCCATAGGTTTGTTTTAAATTTGGGAAGTTTCTTTGATAGGCCCCCAGTTAGTGCATGAAGCTATGGAGAAAGTTTGGCTTATTAGAGAAAGGCTGAAAACGGCACAAAGTCAACAAAAGTCTTATGCCGATGTCAGAAAAAGAGAATTAGAATTTGATGTTGATGATTGGGTTTACTTGAAAATTTCACCTATGAAGGGTGTAATGAGATTTGGGAAGAAAGGCAAGCTTAGTCCCCATTATGTAGGCCCATATCAGATTTTGAGACATGTTGGTAAGGTTGCCTATGAGCTTGAATTACCTAATGAGTTGGCATTAGTGCATCCGGTTTTCCATGTCTCATTGTTGAGAAAGTGTGTTGGTGGTCCGACTCCTTTAGTGCCAATAGAGACTCTTGGCATTAAGGATAGCTTTTCTTATGAGGAGATTCCGGTTGAGATTCTAGACCGACAAGTCCGAAAGTTAAGAAATAAAGAAGTTGCTTCCGTGAAAGTTCTATGGAGGAATCAATTAGTTGAGGGTGCGGTGCTACTTGGGAGGCCGAGGCCGATATGATGTCCCGTTATCCTCATCTCTTTCCTTCCGATCCTCCTCTAGCTTGAGGTACCTAGTTCCTCATGGTTCATTCTTTTGGTCTCATGTGTCATAGTTTATTTCCATGATTCCTTGATTTATGCATGTTCATGAAGAGTCTAACATGATATATGTGCATTGAGTATGAGTTTCATAAAGTCCTCATGAATTTTTTACTGAGCATGCTTTAACTTGGAGTAGATGTTTCCTCCTCGGATATGTGCATTTACGTGCTTGCATGCTAGGTTGGGTTGTTAGTCCGATTCTATCGCCCTTTTCAGGATATCCAGGTTCTCATTCGAGGACGAATGTTCCCAAGGGGGAGATATTGTAACACCCCAATTTTTGAAAAGAAGGAAAAATGTAGTTTTAAAATTTTCTGGTGCCAGTGACGACGAAGGCCATCTACGGACCGTTGGTGGAGTGACGGGCCGTAGATGGTAACCATCAATGGCCCTGCCAACTTTGTGAATTTTGAGTTTATGAACCTTGACCTACGGTATAGCAGGACGGTTCGTAGTTCGATTGACGGACCGTAGATGGGTTCTGTATATGCCTTTCAGACTTAGACAAATTTTTAGTCCAAAATGAACTTTCTGAATCGATTGATGGAAGAGCAGGACGGTACGTCAGTGGATGTACGGACCGTAGGTCCTGTCCGTCGATTGGCCCCAACAGTTTTATTTAAGGGCTTTTTGGACTTTTCCCCTAAATGTTTATTCCTTATACTAGACGATTTTTCACCTTAGCATTGGCCCTATTTATATTTTCTAAGCCCTAATCCCTTCATTTCCAACTCTCATCTCCCAAAATATTCCTCTCTCTAGAAGAGAGCTAGGGTTCTCATCAAAGTCATCAATCCCCCTTTTATTTCAAGGCATTGGCATTGAGGTATGATAGTATTTACCATTTGGAGTCTTTCCTCCAATGAGTCCTCTTTTCTTTAAGGTTTTCAAGGTATAGTCTTGCCCAAGAGAGCTAGGGTTTTGACAAATTCTTATGGGTTCTTCATTATTCTTTTCATTGTTGATGTTATGGTTGATAGTGCACGATCTAGCATGGTAAAGTAAGCTAGTGCACGATTTAGCGTGGTTTACATGCAACTTGATGAATCCCATGAGCTTATGCTAAGTATCCCCTAATTTATGATTATGCTTATGATTGTGGGTTGAGTGAGAAAAGATGAATTGCATGAACTCTTTGTGAATTGAGTTAAGGATTATGATTATCAAGCTATGAATTCCATGTAAGACTATGAATGATGAAAATAGGATATTTTATGAAAACATGCATGAATAATCAAAATCTATGATTTTCCTCTATAATGTGGGTTCCCTCAATTACGACTAAATTGCCTTGATTTATGGCTTTCTAAGTATTAGCTTGCATTGAATTGCATGTGTTTAGGTGAAGCTTATGAGCCCATGATTTATGAGTTAAGAGCATGATGAGCTATGTAAATATGAAGCTTATGAACTCAGGTATGTTTATGAAGAAAGAGGTTTATAGAATCAAGCATGTTTTTTATGAAATTATGATATGTTAGTGCAAATGTTGAGTTGTGAAAGGGATTCTCATGTAATGCTCAACCTATGAATGTGAAAGGTTTTCTCACATGTAATGATTCTTAACTTGTTGAAAGGTTTGCTCAACTAAGCTTGAATCCATGATTAAGGAACTATTCGATGAAGGAACAAGAGGCTATTAACCATGTTCCCTAATGTAGACAAGCGGCGATTACCCAAGTCTACTAATATTGAAATCATGACTAATAGAAGAACAAGAGGCGATTACCCATGTTCTTAAGGAGCGATTCTAATGAATGAAGGGACAAGAGGCGATTATCCATGTTCCCTAATGTAGACAAGCGGCGATTACCCAAGTCTACTAATAATGAGTTTATGACTATGTAGACAAGAGGCGATTACCCATATCTACCTAAGATAAAATGAACTATGATAATTCCTTGGGAAGTATGCTTAGTACCGAGTGGAGAAGTGGCGATTACCCATGTCCCATAACCTATTTTCCACCATAGGGTGATGGTCTATGATAGACACAAGCTAAGCAGCTCATTGTCTTACCTTGGCATGTAGGACATCCCTTTTCGGTGTGTGGCAGACACCAGATTTCATGTTCATTGCTCACATGGTCTTATATGTCGGTTACGGCTATTTCCTCACAACTAATGAACAAGTGTTCTCATGATGAAGTAAAGAAAAGAAAGAAAGATGATTTAGCTTGCTTTGGCCTTGAGATTTAGCTCGGCCATTACATGGCATGATTATATGTCATTCCAGCATGGTTTATATGCCCCTTTGTGCATTGCTATCATACTTGGTACTTGATTGTACTAACGCATACTTTTCCCTACATTGATTCTATTGATGTAGGGCTTGGCGGTTCTTCTCATCCCACTCGTGGCTAGTCAGTTCCAGTGATAGTGAAGACTTGGTGAGGCCTCCTATGTCCGAGGACCTAACCTTGTTACCTTTTTATGCTTTCCGTTATACTTTTGGATATTGTACTGGGATGCGTCCCAAACCTTCATTTCTATTCTATTATGTTAGATGGCTTCAGACATGAGATGTAGACTTTCGCTGATGTTCTTAAACTCTGTACCAATTTTATCTTTTGGACTCTTTAATTTCTACTATCTTGTATGTATGTATGCTAAGCGGCTTGTATGAGGCCTTTCGGGGTCTTGTATGTCATGTCACGTCTAGGGGGTACCTTGGGTTGTGACAATAAAAATATAACAAAATGACAAGATTAACCGAATATAATGTAGTTTACTGGAAACATTTAGGAAAAGATAATAAAAAAGATAAAATAAGAATATGGTATGCAATCAACAAAACAGAAAAATGCATATGCTAAAAGAGAAAAGAAGCAGGCTACATATTAAAGATAAAGTCATTTTTTAACAAATTAAAGATAAATAAGTCGAGAACGTCAACAAGCAAATGGAGAATACCCAAATGAATTAAAAAAGAATCACTTAAAGATGTGAAATACAGTAACTAAAAATTAATACAACCGTAAAATTAGTTTAAAAAAAACATAGACAAAACAATACTATAGTAGCCAAATATTCAAAAGAAACAAAAGAATCTCACTCTTTTGATGGGTTTTCTGGTCAAACCTTACTTACTATCAGAGTTTTGCTGAAAATGGCATTGTTGTGGTGTTGTGGCTGTCACCGGAGTTTATGGCTAACTGGTTCGCTGCTTTTGTTGTTGTTCGTTGTCGTTCGATATTATTCTAGTTATTTCCGGTCTCGCAAGAGAAGCGAAATAGAGAGGGGAAGAGAGCTTTTGTGATGGTTTGCTTTGTAATGGAGTTGCTGGTGAAATGGTGGTGTATTTGGGTCTGATTTCGCGACTTGGCGGCTGGTTTCTGATGTTATTCAGCGATTTACTGGAGCTACAACGTGAGGGGATTGTGGGTTTTTCTGTGAGGGAGAGGGTTGTGGATGTTTAGTGTGTGATTCTGGCGGCTTTTGGTCGGGGTTTGGTGGTGGTTTTGTGGGTTTTTGGATTTGGGTTGTGATTCGCCGGTAAGATGGTGTTTGTGAGGCGACTAGGAAGAAGGATATGTAGGGTGATGGTTGACTGTTCTCTAGATAAATCTCCAATTTTTTACTAGATCAATGTTCTGTTGGAGGATGATTGGAGCTTTTTTTGCAATGGTGATTGGAGGAGGAGAAGTGAGGGCTGGGTTGCTGGGGCTTCCTTTCAGAAAATTGAGATATAGAGATGGGGTTTTGGGGATGGACTCGCCGGATTCCAGCAGAGCTCCGATGAAATTTTCATTGGAAAATTATGAGCACTAAAAGAAATTCCTAAAAACAAAAAAATTTTAAAATTACCCCTAAAATTTTATCCACCACTACTAACTTAATGATCAAGCTATTGCTTAAATAGAATATCGAAAATCGCCTATAGTACAATACCATTATCTTAAAACAATGGGCCAAGACCACCGATTAAAAAATATTTGTGTATGAAATCATATCCATATTTGAATGATTTCTAGACTGCGCAAAACTTGTCAGAATGAATATTAACAGAAGTAACGAATAAAATTAATATTAAAAATTTAACGAAAGTAACGAATGGCATGTAAAAATATAATTTAACAAAAATAATAATTTAACCAAACTGACAGAGCAATCACAACATTTACGCCTAATTTTGATAAAAATAATATAATCAAAATTAACTAAAATTCAAAGTAAACTAATAAAAAAAATCTTAATGTTTTCAAAAATAAGAATAACTATTGATAAATTTATTTAAAATTACAAAAAATGTATTTTGAACTATTTAATAAATAAAACATAAAAGTTATGAATTTTTAAAATGTTAGTCCAAAATTGGGTGTCAACAGCCCCAATAAGCCCCATAGGTACAAACAACAAACATTACCCAACCGCCCCTCATAAAACTAGAGGGTGCAATCAACAAACAATATACTAGTGATAGACGATGCACATAAATGTTGGATATGCAGTAGGACCATCCGTAACCATATGTAACAAAGTGTATAGACCTACCTCCCTGTTGTGCGGGTGAGGTAGGACCCATGCAGCTCCATCATCCAGTACTACAATATTCATGGTAAGAGGGACCTATAGAGGAAGCGGGAAGTCCATATACACTGCCTGGGTCAAATCCAGGTCTCAAAAACAAATTGACTCCCTAGAGGATAGTGAGTAGTATGAAAAGACCTTCAATCTGCGACCAATATGAATCAACTCCAATAGAAGATGATGAATAGCGAACACCATGTAAGAAAGGGCATCGATGCGCTGGCTAGTCAAGTAAAAACAGAGCACATCCTAGATGCCTCTAATTTGTTGAGTAGGAAAGGAGCACGTCCATGACGCCTCATAAGTATCAAACTAAGTAAATCAAGAGATCCAGGTGATACACTCCTGTTAAAACCAGTTTAGAATAAACGCTGAGTGAAAATAATATTTCACCATAAATGATAATGATGAACCAATGCATAAGCCGGTAGCGTACCATAAAACACGTGAAAATGAACAGCCAATGCAATGCATACCATCACCAATATTTAAACAAGGCACTCGCAATCAAATTAATATAAGTCCAACAAAACCATGCTACCAAGGCGCGGAGTACTAACCTAGAATCCAATAGGTCCTTGAACATGGCCTCGGGCCAAACAATATAAACACAACTAAATAACTCAAACAAGCCTACCGCTAATCAACAAGAGAAGAAATAAAGAGGAGCTTCCGAATAAATAACAAATAGAGGAGAAATAACTCAAAGAACAATGCCTTAACCCAAACACACTACTCCAGTCTACGATTCAGCATAGCTAAATCAAATCTACGACTAGGACACGCAACAGAGGTCTCAAACACTAAAACATGGTCAACAACCCAAAATTAAGCCCTACCAAAAGCAACTTACAACTACAAGGGTGAAAGTACACTCTTAGAGGCACCTAAGGCCCAACCCTAGTCTAAGGTCACAATTACAAATTCTAACAGGAATACACATTCTAAGACATACTACAAGCAAGGCTATAGCCTTAATTAAAGATCCCGACACCCTAAAAAGTCCCAAGCTACTATGGAATCATGAAAAGATAGAATGAACAGGAGAGGAGCAAGTACCAAGAAAATACAATCCAAAATCACATGCAATCTTTACTATGCATTATCTAAAAAGTCAAATTAAGAAATTAGACCGAAGCCTACATTGAAGCTAATCATGCGCGCTCTAAATCACCACACCAGAGCTATCCACTTTTCAAACGCCTTCAAATACCGCTTTGCTTTCAAATTATCTGCCACAACGTTATTATAGACAAAATTCACAATAATCATAGTAAGCAAATCAAAAATTGAGTACAAATAGGAATGTGGGACCTGCCCAAGGAATCTTGAAATTGGCACCATCAAATGGTCCCAAATTACTTACCAAGCTTGTGTCCCAAAATGGGACACAATTCCATACCCGAAATAGTCTACACGACAATATGCACAAAAACACCATTTAAGGAGAAAAGGTAGCCCCTTCGGAGTGAGCATTAGCTCAAACAGACCATCCCCTAACTTCTCTGAAGCTTTCGACACGTAGCCACGAACCAAACGAACACTCGACACTTGAAATTTCTTAATTAGGAGGTCCCTAGCTGTGATAATTGACAAAAGAGCAAATAGGATTGAGGTAAAATGGTTGTTGGTTTTAATTAAAAGACCACACCCACAAGCCATTGCAATCGCGTAGCCCAAGGCTCACTATCATTGCTCTCGCCAAAATAAGCCTTCACAAACAACGAGGGAATCCCCGTGAATGTTGAGAGGCAGCTTGTCTGGCCCTTGCGAACACAAAGGAAATCCCTGTGAACACAAAGAGATGGGACACCATACCCTCGCAATCGCAGCCATTGGCCACACAATCACGCTCGTTCAGGTAGTGAAGCTCGCGAATAGGGCCCCCACGGATTGCGAATCTGAAGAGCGATTCGAGTTTCACAGGCTGATGCATATCAGCTGCTTTGCTCAACTAGGAATTCTTTGATGGGTTGCTCAAGATTTATTTGAAACCCCGTGTGTGAAAATGAAATTAGCTACCCTATCGAATTTGGCATCCCCTACTCAAAAAAACCATTGAATCTTCCATCAGAGGTCGTCTCGATTAAAAGTGGCTCCACACCCAGGTTTAACTTAGGCTAAAATCCACAAAAAGGTTAAAAATTACACCAGAAGCCTCAGGAACGGCACTAAAAGGTCATTCTAGACAAAACTCGACATTTCGAATGTTGATAGAAGTCAAACTTTGTAATAAGTTTCAAAGTTAAAATTCCTAAAAGCACAAACTCGCACCAGGAGAATCGTGGCCTAAACAAACTATGCCCCTAGCCTAAATTTTCCCTTCTTAAACTGATGGAACCATTTGAATTGCATTATAAGGCTGCCTTTGTGATGTTTTGACTAAAATTAACTGTTCAAGTTTCAAAGTCTCCAAAACACAAAATCTTACACAATACTCAAATGAAAAACTTGGTGACCAAACTGCCAATCCCAGCTAGTTAGAAATGACTTTGGGTTTCTAGAGGAAAGCTCTAAAAGCTGGAAAGATTGGAAAATAGGGGAAATTACTTGAAGGGTCATTATAACATCCACTAATAAAAAGTACTTTCATCCATTAAAGTACAAGGACGGTTATAGAATGAAGGCATGAAAAGTCAAGTATACTAACCCTGCATGCTCCACCAAACCCTCAGACACCGTCTCGAATTGAACAATGCCAACACAGAACTCAGGTTACGAGGGAAAATCCTCAATTTCACTTCAAAACTCCAAAAACTCCTCCATTTCAATTTTGGGTTCTAACTCTCTCCCAACAAATCCGAACCTGCCATAAAGCACCATATTCATCTGAGAAAACCAACACAACACTGAAACCACCAAATAGAGCAAACACAGGATATTGACAGAAGCAACCAATCTCACATATAGAAATACTCACCTTATGCTCCAAGTCTAAAATCTTCTAACAGTCAAGAGCGTCCCGCCGGTCCTTAGTCATCCTAAAGCTACCCCACACCATCTGAAACCTGCTTACAAAACAACACAACACAAACCTCGAAAGAACAGCATGCTCCACCTGAACATTGCTGAATGACATCAAAACAAGGATCTTAACCAAGGGCAAAGAAAAAAATCGATTCAAGTCTCTCAAAAACACAACAATCTAGCTAAAACACAACCTTTGAAAGCTATCCACCCTAATCCAATGGATGACAATCTTGGGATAAACAAGGCTACACTGAGCCCGACTCGGGTGTCATACTCCAAGCAAAGGTACTTCTTAAAAAATTTACACTTGAGCCTCCAAACTACTCTGCTACCACCACTCTGGCCCAATCACCCCATCTTAAGGGAATCAAATATGGCAAAAAGTGAATCATTATAGTTTACTAACCGGTAGTGGCTTAGGGGCACAAACTCCAATCAACAAACTCTACAAGCTACCAATTATGCTAAACAAACCTCAAATACTGAACAAGAACCAAGTCCAAGATTCCATAAATTACTTTTACTCCATCATGAAGATGAACCTTTTTAGTAAATTTCCATTTCCCCCCACAGAAGCTACAGCCTGAAGCCACCAATGAGGACAACCTCTCCATATCTAGATAACCAACAAACCTTGAGTGCTAGCAACACGTAGTAAAGAGCCAACAACAAGGAATTAGACCCTCAAATTTTCGCTAGCCATCACTAACACTAAGACCACCTGAAGGGAGCTGATCCACAAAGGCCGAAGGAGTGAAAACACAACTCCACAATAGAGAGAAAGACTAATGCAAATGAAGAAAGTGATTAGTAAAGACTAACCAAACTAAAGAAGTCCAACTACAAATCAGACCACTCAAAAAACTAGCAATCTTCAAACTACATCTCAAAAGGGACGACACACAACTAAGGTAACCTCCTAAGCCAACTAAGCCCCATAATGCACAAATCTCAAATCAAGCAAAGATGGTCTAGCCACCTATCTCACAAGGATCAACATCACAACAAGAAGATACAAAAAGTGTGGCAAAAAGGGAAACCAACAATCCCAAGACAAAAAACACAACAAAATTCACAAAGGCAATGGCACGGGAATTTAGTCAACCACTACCCGCAATGGAACCAACACAACCTCATTGATCCACTCTTAAAGAAATCAACTACAGGAGGATAATAACATACACAATCCTCAAATCAAGCTATCATAGCAAGCCAGCAATAGATAACAAGTCAAATAAACACAAATGGGCATGAAAACCACAAATCTCACAAGATAAGAACAAAGGTGTAAAATAACAAAATCAAATCAAAAGAAGGGATACCTGGCGCCTCGTCCTATGAAGGGCCTAAGAATCATAGAATGTATTGCACCCGACCTCAAGTAGGGCACCTTAAGCAGTATTGACAATGCTAAAGGCACCATCTCTAAGTGAATGTTCCACCAACCCACAAGAGTGTCCTAACTGAATACCTCTCATCAAGGTCCAATGCTGGGAAAATATTTACACTTATGGACAAGCTCCCCATAGGTACAACAAGGTCTAACCAACTAAACTTGGGGTACCAGAAGCCAGCACAGCCTGGGAGGTCAACTCCCTCCTGGGCACTCTCTAGACTAATGACAGAACTCTCTACAATCATAGAAACATCTATAGTCTTAATCCCCGCATGAAGAAAGTGGTGAGCGACCTTGCCTACCTCTACCAAACTCAAAACCACCCCAGCCAGCTGCACTAGGACCCTATGATAATCTCTAACATAGTGGCCTACCTTGCAAACCTTATAGCAACCGTCAACAAGAGCAACCTACTGTGAAGACCCAGTTTGAGAAACATGAGACCCAACACCTGTAGGTCCATAATGATCACAGTGAGAAGTATGTCCTGAGATCTGCCTCCCATAAGTACGAGGTGCTACCCAAAAACCCCAAGACCTTGAGATAAACCATTGAAGGCCTGGTCGGTCGGTATTGAAGGTGAAACTCATAAAGCATATACCTACCTCGGAATGGAATGTTGTCACTACTGTACTAATAGCGAGGTCTCTTACCAATATATATGTAATCTTTAAGGCACACCTTCTCCACTTCCCTCACATGACTAATAACCTTGGGAAAGGTGAATTTCATTGCTATCAGATACTCTGATGCCAACAAGAGAAGCAAGGTCAACCCTTCGATGAACCATCGACTCAACTCTTAATCTATAGGAAACAATGTGGGACTATGCCGCACCCAATCTAAAAACCCATCACGTGCTCAAAAATGGATGATTAACCCTGCTGGGACTAATCAACCCAACTATGCCTTGAGAAGCACCAGCTGCACCAAAAACCTCTCTAGCCTATATTGAACACTAAAAATGCTTGGACCTCCTAACACTAAATCTC
The DNA here is from genome assembly GCA_018342035.1 of Solanum appendiculatum. Taxonomy (NCBI): domain Eukaryota; kingdom Viridiplantae; phylum Streptophyta; class Magnoliopsida; order Solanales; family Solanaceae; genus Solanum; species Solanum appendiculatum. The sequence goes on from JAGDQO010000087.1 coordinate 284,058, forward strand.
GAGGAATCGAGGTGGTCACCGACCTTGTTAGTGCTTGGGCTTCCCCTTGTTTAACACCTAGAATTCAAAAGGAAGGAATTTTTTTGTTTTTAGGTCTAGTGCTAGTCCCAATGGAAGACATCTATGAACTATAGGTCGACTTACGGGATGTAGGTGGGAACCGTAGGTGGCAACGTGAACTTTTTAAAAATTTCAAGTTTCGGGATCCTTTCTACGACTCAACAGGACAGTCTGTCATTTCTTCAATGGACCGTAGATAGGTTTCGTAGGTCATCCCCTAAGTTAGTGAAATTCAAAGGGAGTTGGGATCAACAACTGGTATGTACAGTCCGTAGGTGGTCCAATGGACTGTACATGGCAACCGTACTTGGTAGCCCAAAACTTTTAGTTTCTGAATCTCATCACCGGTTAAACGGGATTGTCCGTAGTTAGACCTACGGACCGTAGGTCCAAACTGTAGGTCGAGATCTGACAATTATTTTTAGGGGCTTTTTGATCTTTTTTATAATTGACCTATTCCTAATCTAAGTTGGTTAAGCCCTAATCCTAGACCCTCTATCGGGCTTCTTAGCCTAAATTCTACCCTCTCTAATCACTTTTAAAAGTTCCCCCAAATTCCTCCAAGTTTCCCCAAATATTTCTCTCTCTTAAAGATTGAAGAAGAAGAAGAAGGTTCTATGGTTTCCATCCAAGTCTCCTAAGTTAACCATTGATTTCAAGCTTTTGGCATCAAGGTATGATATCTTTTACCTATTAAGTCCTTTCCTCCATAGGGTTTCTAAATTCTCCAATTTGTAAAGTTTAATTCTTAAATTGAAATTAGGGTTTTCTTCTATTTGATGGGTTCTTTCAAATTATGATCTAATGGATTAAATTAAGTGTTTTTGTGCACGAATTGAGTTAATTACATGATTTGAAGTTGAATTACCATGAACCCATTCATGATTTATGATTTCTAAGCTATGATTCCATGATGAAGTATATGAATAATTAAAAGGTGAATTTTCTGAAGTTATGAATGTTCAAATTATGAAATTATGATGATGTAAGATTTTCTTTGAAAGTGAAGAATAAAAATTATTGTTATTGGTTGTGAAAGGATTTCTCACATACTACTCAAAAGTATGATTTGTGAAAGCATTTTCTCGCATAAAGGATTCATAATGGTTGAAAGGTTTTCTCAACTAAACTTTGAATCAAGATTAAGGAGCTATTCTAATAATTAGATGAATTATGAATTATTACTATTCTGTGGGATTTATGCTTAGGACCAAGTGGACTAGTGGAGATTAACCATGTCCCATAAAATATGTGCCACCATAGGATGATTGTCCAAAATAGACATTAGCTACTGGATCCACTTTAGCAAATGATGATGATGTGTACGGATTCTGCCTTGGCTAGTAGATTCCCCTTCTTTAGGTATGAGGGATATACCGGATTCCATGTTATAGCTCACATGGTCTATGTCGGTTAAGGCTAATTTCCCACATAATGAACTAAGGTTACTTTCTAAAGTCTTATTAAGTTTATGTTGTAATAAGATGATTTCCTTGCATTGACCATTGCTCTTTACTTCTTGTTTTCTATCATGTCATCCTATGATTTAAATTTGGTCATTGTATCTTATGTATACCCCTTTTTAGCATGATCTTTTAACCTTATGCATAGTTATCATATTTGGTACATTCTTGTACTAACACATACTCTTGACTACATTTTCTTATAAGTGTAGGATCCGGCTTATCTACATCCTCCCGTGGCTAGTTTGTTGTGATAGAGACTTTGAAGACTTGGTGAGTACTCATATGTTTGAGGACATAGCCACATTTACCTTTCATGTCATTTTCATTTAAGACTTGTATAGGTTACGTCTCACTTTCATTTCAATGATGTTTTACATGGCTTTGAGACTATATTTAGACTTTCGCTACTTTGATATAAAATTGTCTTCTGAACTTCTTACTTACTATTATCTTGTATAATGCATGCTAAGTGGCTTGTATGGGGCCTTTCAGGGTCTTATACACAATGTCACGTCTAGGGGGTACTTTAGTTCATTGCAAAATTGGTATTCAGAGCGCAAGGTTTTACAAAGGTCCTAGGATGTCTCATATGCCACATTGAGTAGAAACTTGTTCATGTGTGTGAAGCGTGCCACACTTATGAATGAGAGGCTATATGATGTTTAGGAAACTCCACTTCTTTAATCACTCTAAAGTCGTGCGATTGAGTTTAACTCTATATGTGTCTCTCATAATCCCTATTCAATGCTTTTCAGGATATGTCCACTCGAAGGGCATATGCTAAGAGGAATGCGAGAGAGAACATGGAAGAAGAAGCTCCTCAACTCCCAGTTGACCCTTTGGCTGAGCAAGTAACTAATCTGGACTTTAGGGCTGCTTTTCAAGTGTTGGCCCAAGCCATGACGGCTCAAGCCAATAGGGAAGTTGTGGTCCCCGTGAACCCAAATGTGGGTACGATGACATCTAGAATTAGGGACTTCACTAGGATAAAGCCTCCGGAGTTTCATGGCTCCAAGGTTGAGGAAGATCCTCAAGTGTTTATTAATGAGGTGTATAAGGTGTTGATGATTATGGGTGTAACCCTGGTGGAAAAGGTGAAGTAGGCTGCTTATCAACTCAAGAGTGTGGCTCAAGTGTGGTTTGAACAATGGAAGAGTGAGAAGGCGGTTGATGCGGGTCCTCTTGATTGGAAGAAGTTTAAGGTTGCTTTCCTTGATAGGTTCTTTCCCCTTGAGTTGATGGAGGAAAGGGTACTTGAGTTCATTAACCTTCATCAAGGAAACATGAGTGTGAAGGAGTATGCCTTGAAGTTCACGCAATTATCTAGGTATGCACCTACTATGGTTGCTAATCCTAGGCCAAGAATGAGTAAGTTTGTTTTAGAAGTGTCAAAAATGGTGGTCAAAGAATGTCGTACCACTGTGCTTATCAATGATATGGAAATTTCTCATCTAATGGTTCATTCGCAATAAATAGAAGAGGAGAAACTTAAGGAAAGTTCTAGAGAGGCAAAGATGGCTAAGACCATTGATGGTGACTCTTCACGCTCAAGGTCCGGCGGGTATGGTCGTTCTATGTTTTGAAAAAGGTTCTTCGGTTAAGGCTCCTCCAATGTTCCTCCTAAGTTCAACAAGGAAAGGGTGACTAACCCTAAGCATCAAGGGGTAAATGGTAGTGGGAATGGGTCTTCGATTCTCACATGCAAAAAATGTGGCAAGAGTCATCGGAGAAAATGCTTGATAGGTATGGATAATTTCTATGGTTATGGTAAAAGTGGTCACCGCTTGATGGATTGTACACTCTGAATGAAGAAAGGAATAGAAAGTAGGCAAGCTCCACCTAGTGGTTCGGGTTCAAATGCCCCTAAGCAAAACCGGTTATATGCCCTCCAAACTTTACATGATCAAGAGGGTTCTACCGATGTTGTTACCGGTATGTTAAAAGTTTTTAATCTTGATATTTATGTTTTGCTTGACCCCGGTGCTACCTTATCTTTTGTGACACCATATGTGGCTATGAAGTTTGATGTTTTTCTTAATGTGTTATTAGATCCCTTTTCTGTCTCTACTCCTATTGGTGAATCTATTGTGGCTAAAAAAGTCTATAGAGATTGTCCCATCTCCTTATCTCACAGAGTCACTCTTGTTGATCTTGTAGAGCTTGATATGTTAGATTTTGATGTCATTCTTGGGATGGATTGGTTGCATACATGTTATGCCTCTATTGACTGTAGGACCCGAGTGGTCAAGTTTCAGTTTCCAAATGAGCCTATCCTAGATTGGGTAAAGGGAAATCTATGTTTAAGAGTCTATTTGTTTCTTGTCTTAAATCTAGGAAGATGATTTCTAAGAGTTGCATATACCATCTTGTTTGGGTTAGGGATATGGATTCCGAACCCCCTATCTTTGAGTCAGTCCTAGTTGTAAATTAAATGAGTTTTTGGAAGTGCTTCTTGATGATCTACCCGGTATTCCTCCCGAAAGGGAAATAGACTTCAGTATTGACCTCTCCAAAATACACAACCTATCTATATTCCTCCTTACCGAATGGCTTTGGAAGAACTTAAGGAATTAAAGGAGAATTGAAAGACCTCTTGGACAAGGGTTTCATTCGACCAAGTATCTCTCCATGGGGTGCTTCGATTTTTTTTGTTTGAAAGAAGGATGGTTCACTTAGTATGTGCATTGATTATCGACAATTGAATAAGGTTACTAATAAGAATAAGTATCCTCTTCCAAGGATAGATGATTTGTTTGATCAACTGCAGGGAGCGAGTTACTTCTCTAAGATTGATCTTCAGTCGGGCTATCACCAACTAAGGATGAAGGAAGATGACATTCCGAAGACAACTTTTTGGACTAGATATTTTCATTACGAATTCTTAGTAATGTCGTTTTCTTTGACGAATAATCCGGCTGCATTTATGGATTTGATGAATAGGGTGTTTATATAAAACCTAGATATGTTTGTAATTGTGTTCATCAACAATATTTTGATTTATTCAAGGAGCGAGGATGAGTATACCACTCATTTAAGGATTGTGTTGCTAGTCCTCAAAGACCAACAACTCTTTGCAATGTTTAGTAAATGTGAACTTCTGATGAGATCCATGGCTTTTTTTTGTCACATCGTTTCTGGTTAAAAAATTGAGGTAGATCCTAAGAAGATGGATGTAGTTAAGAGTTTGCTACCTCTATCCCCTTCATATATTCAAAGTTTTATGGGTTTGGCTAGGTACTATAGAAGGTTTGTTGAGGGGTTCTCTTCGATTGCCTCTCAATTGACGGTATTGACCAAAAGAAAGTTAAGTTTGTGTGGTCCGAAGCATGTGAGAAGAGCATCCAAGAATTGAAAGATAGACTTGCCTCCGCTCTGATATTGACTTTACCTGAAGGATCCAATGGATTTGTGGTTTATTGTGATGCCACAAGAATTGGGTTGGGATGTGTCCTTATGCAAAATGGGAAGGTGATTGCTTATGCTTCAAGGAACTTAAGATCCATGAGAAGAACTATCCTACCCGTGACTTAAAACTAGCAAAAGTTGTGTTTGCCCTAAAGATTTGGAGGCATTATTTATATGGTGTCCATATCAATGTCTTCACCGACAATAAGAGTTTACAATATGTGTTCAAACAAAAGAATCTGAATCTTTGCCAAAGGACGTGGCTGGAGTTGCTAAAGAACTATGACATGAGTATCCTCTATCACTCTGGTAAGGTGAATGTGGTGGCCGATGCCCTTAGTCAGTTATCCATGGGTAGTGTTGCTCATGTTGAGGGTGATAAAGAGGAATTAGTTTGAGATTTTCATAGATTGGCCCGATTGGGTGTTTGGTTGATTGATTCTAATGACGGTGGCGTTGTTGTTCATAATGGTGCAGAATCGTCCTTTGTGTCGGATGTGAAAGAAAAGCAAGGTCTTGATCCAATTTTGATGGAATTGAGGGAAGCGGTGCTTAAGAAGTCTATTGAGGCTTTCTCTTAAGGGGGAGATGGTGTACTCTGATATCAAGGTCGGTTGTGTGTTCCGAATGTTGATAACTTAAGGGAGCAAATTTTATCGGAAGCCCATAATTCCTGATATTCCATTCACCCGAGATGCACTAAGATGTACCATGACTTGCGGGAGGTCTATTGGTTGAATGGGATGAAGAAGGATATTGTGGAATTTGTGGCTAAGTGTCCTAATTGTCAACAAGTGAAAGTTGATCTCCAAAAGATGGGAGGTTTGTCCCAAGATATTAGTATTCCTACTTGAAAGTGGGAAGATTTGAATATGGACTTTATTGTTTGTTTACCACGCACCCAGTGATAACATGACTCGATTTGGGTTATTGTGGATCGTATGATGAAATTAGCTCATTTCATTCCCATCAAAGTTTCTTATTCGGTGGAAGACTATGCTATATTATACCGAAGGGAAATGGTTAGGTTGCATGGAGTGCCACTATCCATTATATCCGATCGTGGTACTCAATTCACTTCTCAATTTTTGAAATCTTTCCAAAAGGGCATTGGTACCCGTGTAAGCTTAGGACGGCCTTAAATTCTCAAATCGATGGGCAAGCAGAGTGTACTATCAAAACATTGAAAGATATGTTAAGGTCTTGTGTGATTGATTTCAAGGGTAATTGGGATGATCATTTGCATTTGATTGAGTTTTCTTATAATAATAGCTACCATTCAATTATTCATATGGCTCCATTTGAGGCTCTTTATGGTAGGAGGCTTAGATCTCCTATAGGTTGGTTTGAAGTTTGTGAAGTCTCTTTGATAGGTCCCGAGCTGGTATATGAGGCTATGGAGAAAGTTTGGCTTATTAGAGAAAGGTTGAAAATGGCTCAAAGTCCACAAAAGTCCTATGCCGATGTTTGAAGAAGAGATCTAGAATTCAATGTTAATGATTGGGTCTACTTGAAAATTTCACCCATGAACGGTGTAATGAGGTTTAGGAAGAAAGGGAAGCTTAGTCCCTCGTTATGTGGGCCCATATCAAATTTTGAGGCGAATAGGAAAGGTCCCTTATGAACTTGACTTGCCTTATGATTTGGCATCAATTCATCCGGTTTTCCATGTCTCCTTATTGAAGAAGTGTATTGGTGATCCGAATTCTATAGTTCCATTTGAGAGTCTTTGGGTAAGGGAGAGTCTTTCTTATGAAGAGATTCTGGTTTAGATTTTAGACCGGCAAGTTCGGAAGTTGAGAAATAAAGAAGTTGCTTCCGTTAAGGTTCTTTGGAGGAATTAGTTAGAGGAGGGTTGTACCTTGGAGGCTGAGGCCAATATGATGTCCCATTATCCTCATCTTTTTCCCTCCACTCCTACTCTTGCTTTAGGTATTTAGTTCCTCATGGTTCATTCTTTGGTCTCATGTGTCTTAGATATTCTCATGATTCCTCATTTATGTATGTTCATTAAAAAGCTTAAATTTTGAGAAAATGAGTTAACTTGATTGATTTCTTCATGTTTATGTCCATTTAAGTATATGTTGCATATAGACCTTATGAAATGATATTTTGAACATGCTTTATCTTTGAGTTGATGTTTACTCCTCGGATATGTGCATTTATGTGATTGCGTTCATGTTGGCCCTTTAGGTTTAGTTCCTATCCTTCCTATGATGTCTTGATTCTCATTCAAGGAAAAATGTTCCAAAGGTTGAGATATTCTAACAACTCGTATTCAAAAGGAAGGAAATTTCTTGTTTTCAGGTCTGGTTCCAGTACCAACGGAAGCCATCTACGGACCGTAGGTTAACTTACAGGCCATAGGTGGGAACCGTAGGTGGCAAGGTGAACTTTTTAAAAATGTCAAGTTTCAGGATCCTTTCTACGACTCAACATGTTGGTCCGTCGTTTCTTCTAAGGACCGTAGGTAGGTTTCGTAGGTCATCCCCTGACTTAATGAAATTTTGAGGATCAAAGATAGGATCGACGGATGGTATGTACGGTCCGTAAGAGGACCAACAGACCATACATGGCAACTGTTGTTGGAAGCCCAAAATTTCTAATTTCTGAATCTCATTGATGGTTGGAAAGGACGGCCCGAAGTTGGACCTACGAACCGTAGGTCCGAACTGTAGGTCAAGATCTGGCAATTATTTATAAGGGCTTTTGGGTCTTTTACCTAATTGACCTATTCCTAATCTAAGTTGGTTAAGCCCTAAGCCCTATATAAGATTTCTAACACTAAATTATACCCTCTCTAATCACTTCTCAAAGTTCCCCCAAATTCCTTCCAAGTTTCCCCAAATATTTCTCTCTCTAGAAGATTGAAGAAAAAGAAGAAGGTTCTAGGGTTTCCATCCAAATCTCCTAAGTTCAACATTAATTTCAAGCTTTTGGCATCAAGGTATGATAGCTTTCACCTATCGAGTCCTATCCTCCATAGGGTTCCTAAATTCTCCAATTTCGTAAAGTTAGATTCTTAAATTGAAATTAGGGTTTTCTTCTATCTTATGGGTTCTTTCAAATTATGATTTAATGGATTGAATTAAGTCTTTTATGCATGATTTGAAGTCAAAATTTCAAGAACCCATGCATGATTTATGATTTCTAAGCTATGATTCCATGATGAAATATATGAATAATCAAAAGGTGAATTTTATGAAGTTATGCATGTTCTAATTATGAAATTATTATGATTTAAGATTTTCTTTGAGAATGCAGCATAAATGTTGTTATTGGGTTGTGAAAGGATTTCTCACATACTACTCAAAAACATAATTTGTGAAAGGATTTTCTATCATAAAGGATTCACAAGGGTTGAAAGGTTTCTACACTAAACTTTGAATCAAGATTAAGGACCTATTTTAATAATAAGAAGAATTCTGAATTATGACTATTCCGTGGAATTTTATCTTAGCACCGAGTGGACTAGCAGCAATTACCCATGTCCCATAAACTATGTGCCACCATAGGATGATTGTCTTAAATAGAGATTAGCCACTGGATCAACTTTAGCAAATGATGATGATGTGTATGGATTCTACCTTGGCAAGTAGATTCCGCTTCTTTCGGTATGAGGGATATACCGGATTCCATATTATAGCACACATGGTCTATGTTGATTAAGGCTAATTTCTCAGATAATGAACTAAGGTTACTTTCTAATGGCTTATTAAGTATATATTGTTTTAAGACGATTCCTTGCATTGACCATGGCTCGACTTTATGTTTTCTATCATGTCATCCTATGATTTAAACTTGTTCATTGTATCTTATGTATACCTCTTTTTAGCATGATTTTGTAATCTTATGATTAGTTATCATACTTGGTACATTCTTGTACTAACACATACTCTTGCCTACATTTTCTTGTAAGTGTAGGATCCGGTTTATCTCCATCCTCCCATGGCTAGTTCGTTGTGATAGAGACTTTGAAGAATTGGTGAGTCCTCATATGTTCGAGGACATAGCCACATTTACCTTTCATATCATTTTCTTTTAAAACTTGTATGGGTTACATCCCACTTTCATTTCAATGATGTATTAGATGGCTTTAAGACTATATTTAGACTTCCGGTAATTTGATATAGAACTGTCTTCTGAATTTCTTACTTACTATTATCTTGTATAATGCATGATAAGTGGCTTGTATGGGTCCTTTCGGGGTCTTATATGCCATGTCACATCTAGGGGGTACTTTAGGTCGTGACACCTTGACTCTCTGAATGTTGATAAATGTCTTCGACCTCAAGGTTTATGCCTTGTTGAGGCTTTCTAGCCAGATCACATGCTGAAACTCTAGTAGGATGTGTTGATGCTCCATCAACATCCATCAAAACCCTTGTGCTATCCATCTATGCGAGAGTATATTCTAATTAAGCATTTTTAGAGGTTAATCGAAGCGAAAGTAGACACTAAGACGTCAAAAATAGAATTTCTTAAAACTCCCAATAGCCTCCCAAAGATAGGATACATACATCTCTGCACTGATTCGTATGACTCTACTAGGTGCTTGCTCTCATACAATAGATGCCACTCAACCTAGAGCTCTAATACTAACTTGTCACGACCTGATTTATTATGTCATAATGGCACCTACTACACCCCACCAGAGGTAAGACTAACCATTAGCACGGAGCCATAATCAATGGGCTACCATGCGGAAGACAATAATAAGAATCATAAATCATATAACAAAGCGAAGAAAAGGGGTAATCAAAAGAAATGTAATACGAGAAACCTTCCCAAGACCTTGCATTAGTCTGTAATTGAGCCTCTAATCAAAATACGAGAACAAGGCTTTATACAAATATAAAGTAAGTATAGACTGTCTCTGAATGCAATATACAGACGAAGGCTAGAAAAAACAAATGGAAACTTGTAACTCTAAATGCTAGGAGCTCACCCTAGTCTCTAAACTCCAAGCAGGTCCGCACAACTCCAAATCAATAGTGAGAACTAAAACTATTATCTACAGGGAACATAAGTGTTGTATGAGTACAAAAATGGTACTTAGTAGGCATCGGCCGACTGAGCTCCAAAGATAACACAAGTATTAACAACAAGTAATAAGGAGAGCATAACACAGATAACTAAACATGACATAATAACATAGAAAAGTAATAAAGGAAAGAAATAGGGAACATGGAATAAGGAGCCGAGTCAAGAACGTACCTGGAAATGTAAGCCAACGACCTAATCACAAGAACCTATGATTCAAGAGACATCTACCCAAGGTTACGAGGACGAACATCCAAAAAACTATCTCACAACCTATCAACTATCAGATCAATAGTGCAAGCGAAAAGAATATAATTAAAAAAATAACCTAACTGAACCCCCATAAGTTTGGTAGGTACAAACAAAAAACATAACCCAACATCCCCTCATAAAGCAAGAAGGTGCAATCAACAAAAAATATATTGGTGATAGTTGATGCATATAAAATATAGGATATGCAGTAGGACCATTTGTAAACAAGTGTATAGAATTACCTCTTTGTAGTACAGGTAAGGTAGGACCCATGGAGCTACCTCATCCGATACTATGGTACTCATGGTCAAATGGGCACATAGGGGACTCAGGAAGTCTGCATACACTACCTGGGACTGAATTAAGGACTTATAACAAGTTGAATCTTTAGAGAATAGTGAATAGTATTACCAGACCTTAAATTTATGAAAAATGTGAATCAACTCCGCAGAGGATTCTGAGTAGAAAAAATCATGCAGGAAAGGGCGTCGACGCGTCGGCTTGTCAAGTAAAAAGTAAGCACATCCCAGATGCCTCTAATGTGTTAAGTAGGAAAAGAGCACATCAATAACACCTCATAAGTCTCAAATTCGGTAAATTAAGTGATCTAGGTCGTATGACTCCTGCTAAAACAAGTTTAGAATAAAAGCCAAGTAAAAATAGTATTTCTCCATGAAAGATAATGATAAACCAATGCCTGAGTGATGATCATACCATAAAACACGTGAGAATGCAATGCATTCCATCACCAGCTTTCAAACAAGTTTCTCGTAAAAAAAATATAAGTCCAACCGAACCATGCTACTAAGGCGGAGAGTACAAATCTAAGATCCAACTGCTCCTAGAATACTGCCTGTGGCCCAACATTATAATTACTACTAAATAATTCAAACAAGCCTACCGCTAATCAACAATCAAAGGGATAAAGAAGTGCTTCTGAATCAATAGCAAAGGGGAGAGAAATAACTCATGGAATGATGCCTTAGCCAAAACAAAACAATCCAGTTTATGATTGAGCAAAGCGAAAGCAAATCTACCTCTACGATGAGCCATATAGGTCTCAAACACTAACACATAGTCAACTACCCAAAATTAAGCCTTACTAGAATCAACTTACAACTAAAAGGGTGGAAATACACAATCTAAGACACTTAAGGCCCAACCCTAGTCTATGGTAACAATTACCAATTCTAACAAGGAATCTATGTGTAACATAATTTTAGTGGTAGGATGTTTAGTATAATTAATCAAAAACTAAAAGATTTTAAGAATCAAACCCATCATCATTATGTAGGCATGCATAACATCTCAAACCCCCCGTCTTGATAGCATTAATAAGGAACCTCAAAACCTTGAAACAATAATAAACACTAAGCTTTAAATCATCACCACTACATAAGCATGAGTAAGTTCTCAATTTATCAGTCTTGAGAGCATGTGTCAAGCTACTTAACAAATTAAATCGACGATAATTACTAGGCTTTATATCTTCCTCTTTTATCCTAATTCATGTAAAATTCATTTCTTTTACTAAAATTCTTCAAGAATTCAAAATCATTTTAATGGTTTCTTCTTATATGTTTTCAGAACTTTTTTGCGAGGCGAAATTTGGTGTCCTATGGGTTTAACATCACTTCTTCAATGAAACCTTTATTTAAGAAGAATGTTAGAATATTTATTCCTGGAATTAGGGATAACAAAAAGTACCTTCACAAATATTTCTCAAGCTTGTCCTAGTTCTCTACATGGTGGAAACCTACCAAGTGAAATTACATCAGGGTTTGATGGTGTAGTTGGTAAGTCTAATGAATCTTAGAATCTGGAAAACAAAGAAGTGCTTATCTCTATCTTTAGTAAGGTCAGTGATTTGAATCTAGACGAGAATTCGGAGGAGGTCCATGTTCAGATAGTTTAGATAAATCTGAGTATGATCCATCAGATAAATTTTTTATAAAGGCACATGAAGAAGCGAAAAGACTGCACTCACAGAAACCCATTCAAGTTGAAAGGAATCTCAGTAATGACTTAAATGAGCTTGGGAGGTTACAAATGGAAAGAAAGGGGATGTAAAGACTAAAAAAGGTAAGCAAGAAATCAAAGCGACTACCATAAAAAGGCTCACAAAAATGGAGATTGCTCTACGGAAATAAAGTGACAAAGTTGAATATGCAAACCTGGCAATAAAAAAGCTTCGGAATGAAAATGCTTAAGAGCATCAGAATATTCAACATCCTAGTTCGAGATTCAAAAAGGGTAGAAGAAATGCTTAAACATAATGACCCTCGATGTCATTTTATATTTATTACATGTTTTTGGTATTTAGAGCATTCCTTTATCGAGCCCAAGTCATATATGACTTGTTGGGATTAATAGTTCAGTCACCTCATCGTTCATTTGGTTTTGGTGCATGTTTCTCTGTTCTGGAGATTTTGAAACATGAACGGTTGACTTTGTTTAAGACATTATGCGCACATCCTTAGAATGCATATTTTATGGTTGCATTATCTCCAAAACGTTGAGTTTGGTCTAGCTGGACCTTTGGTATGGATTTTGTGCTTTTCTGGCTCATTTCAAGCTAGCTTTTGGATTTGGGTTTAAAATGGAGTTTAGGTGTGGGACCCATTTTTCATTAAGATGACCTTGGTCGAAAGTTTTGACATCTTTATTGAGTCTTGAATGCTAAATTATGTGGGGTAGCATAGTTCATTGGTATGCACGGGGTTCCAAATGAATCTCGACCTTCCCGTTAGGGATCTTAAATCTTGGTGAACCAGTTAATGTGCTTAGCTGGTGCAGCCTTCCATTGCCCTTCCAGTTCACGAGCCTAAGGACAAATTCATGTTGACATGCAATTGTCTTCACGTTTATGGTCTATGCATTGCATACACAATGCCTTGGGGGCCCATCCTTGTGCGGTTGCTCTTGGGTCCTGCACTCATGGAATTCATTAAACTGGTCTTTTTAATAAAGTGAGCACAATTCAACAATTAGTCTTAATTTAAAATTGCAATTTGTGAGAGTTATGTAGCTCCATTATTGTTGATTTTTATTGATACTTGCTGCAATTTTGCGTGGCCTTGTATTTGGATCATAGTGGAGGCACGAGGAGCTTGTTTCATAGTTAAATTCTTGTAATGAAGGACCATTAAGGTGTAGCACTATCTTCTTTCAAATGTTACCCAACCTCACTACTCTTCTTTTCCCCACTAACGCCTCAATGTTTCTCTTATTCGAAGATAGCTCTTCTAACTATAATCCACTGCGAGTACCAACAACATTTAAGTACCTTAGATTTTGATCAGAATTACCTAGCAAGCCTCCTTAAGGGCATGAATTATTAGTACTGGCAAATTGCCAAAACTGCCTTTTCGATATTTGAGAGGCTAACCGGATGTTTCTCAAATCTACAGCCATGCTATCCATATTTGCACTTGCTCTAGCCCTTTATGCCATGATCTTCTTTAACATCTCCTCAGTGATCATGTTTCCTTGTTGGCCACCGTGATTATTACCTTGACCATAGTGTTGATAATGTTTCCGATTAGCTTCTGTCGGTATTGATTATGCCTTGCATCTGACTTTGGTTCACTCCACATAAGATGTTTTGGTGGTTCCTCCAACTTGGATTATATGTGTTTCCATAATTCTAGTGACCTCCACACCTCTGAGCATTTCCCACAAAGTTTACCAAATCTGGATCTGCTCAACAATATTCCGTAGCATGGTCACTATTACCACATATCTCACACCATACCAGAGGTTGTTGCATTGTGCTTACCTAAGCTTGTTGTCGTCTAAATGTAATGTTACTTAAGTAGCTGGTCTCATTTTCTTCATTGCAAATATTTATGCAGTTAAAGCTATCATTGCATCCACCTTTCGTACCCCAGCAGTCTTTTGCACCAAAGGACTGGCACCTCCTTCATTCCACTCAAGATTTCCCTGTGAAATCTATTTTAGCAATGCAAACAGTTCAACATCTGTCTACTCTAGAGCTTGCCCTCTTCCAACTGAATTTAACAGAATTTTAGTATATATTTCCAAGCTCTCAATCAATGTGTCGATGAAGACTTCATTCACTTTGTCATGATGTGGGAAGCTTATCAGTAAGGACTTGAATCTCTCAAAAGCCTGGCATAAATTCTACCCTCCTCTTTGTTTTAAGCTCAATATCTCATTCTTTAGCTTGGTTGTTTTCCCATATGGAACGAACCATATTAGTAACTTACGAAAAAGATCATCCAATGACATAACTAAGTTGGTTGGCTCCGATTTAAACCCACCTCCAAGCTTCCTATAATAAAGAGAAGAGAAATAAGGTGAGCCTTACATGATTAGGGGACACTCGAGTTGTAGCATACATGTCACTAATTTCAAGGAAGTTCTGAATGTGCAGTTGTGGGTCCTCATGAGGTAGAGCAGTGAAGTGTCCATTAGTGTGCAATAGCTGCACGAAGTTCTTCTTTAACTCAAACCTACCCCAGCCGACAACTTTTGGAAAACATGAAATAACATTAGTTGTGAGTAGGATTGCCACATCACGGACTGTCCTTGCTGCCATCTCTACTTGTGCTTTCTGCTAAATCTCGATTTAAGGGACAAGGTAAGTTAGAGCTATTTGCCTTCTCTGGTAGTGAAAGAATCATTTAGGCTTAGGCATTGGCACTACAAGTTGTCTGTCACTGTCTAGCGTGATGTCCAGATTAACTTGCAATGAAGAACAATTAAGATTAAGTTGTAAACACTTGACCAATAAACATATAGACTAGAAAAATCAAATATCTTTAATTCTAAATTGTCCAGAAGCACTGCCAATAACTTGTTGCATCAAAATGCACACACAAGTGTACGCGGTCGTACACATAATAAAGTGTCTATTTTTAAGAGCGAGATTTTGAACGCACAGAGACTCATAATTAGTTAATATTTAATCTCGCTTATAACTACACTTTACTACATGTGTCAAGATAGTTTAATGTTTATTTCTAGATTATCAATTTCACAATTAAAAGAACTAAATTATCTTACCATGATTCAATTTCACGTGGAGTTTAATCAATGACTTGGGCAATTCAAAGGTTGCAGCTTAACTAAGCATTCATTTATAGAACATGTTCTGTGGACTTTGATTGGTTATCAAATCATTGGTTTACAAGGTTAAATGCACGATTATGGTCTCCCGACCTCTAATCACCTACAATAGTTGGTAGTCTAACTGCATCGTTCATCTAGGATAGACTGAACGAACTGTGGAGCATTATCTTTTCTTCTTTTTTTGTAACAAAGTAAGGTAGCTAGGTATATCCCTATCATAGATACAAATCAACCCTAGTTTTGTACAAGAAAAGATCATGCCCCTTTTTTCCACCGTTCTATCTTTCTATTCCTTTCTCGAGTTCAAGTCAGACAATAAATGTATCTTAATGTGATCAAGCATCAAAATAGTAAGTTTAAGAATAAAATAGAAATTTATAGTGATAGACATATTCATTTCATAGATTCAATACTACACATTAATTAGTAGCCACGGCCCTAGAATAAAGGGAATTAGTTGCTTATAATTTGCTTCTCAATATGTAAATGTTCAATACTCATTAGATAATTCAAGAGATGAAAAATAGTAGGAGTCAACCTTAAAATTGGAAGAGATTTTCGTCGAAGCCATTTTCTCCAAAAACCCAAAAAATAATTAAAATAATAAAAAATGAGTCTATTTATAGCTAAGAAAACTCAGTAGAAATTTAACATGTAGGTCTATGACATGGAGTCGATACGGAGCTTATTATTTTCTCAGCAAACTCCTATCCGAGACACAAAGAGGATACACACTTCAGTGTCTCCAGAATTCTTCAGAGAAAAATATTAATTCTAGGCTCTGCGACACGAAGGGGATACAAAATTGGGTATTTTTCTCATATCCTTCCTTAGCTCTATTGCATCTTGTCTCTTATGATTTTGTGCATTCATTTGACGTCCACTTATTATCTAGCCAATTTTGTGCCTTTTCTTGTGATTTATAACCTAAAAACAACTAATATCATTGGTTACTCATGTCATGCCCGAGCATAAACCCTAGAGGTGGCTGGCACTCAAAAACCATTGTTGGTACCCAAGCGAACCCTTGCCCTTGCTAATTACTAAGCAGAAGACTAACCAAAGCATAAACAAGCATCAAAACTGAAAAATCGCTTAAAATAGTTTACTGAATTAAAACTATCTGAGAACACCAAGTATGAAACATAAAGTTTTAAATAAAATACTGAAAGACTAATCACAATTGTCTATTATGAAGCCTTTATTGTATAAAGATAGGTGTCAGGACAAGACCTACTACACCTTAAAATGGTACTAGTAAAAATCATAAAACTGGAGTTCTCCGAAAGGAAGGAGGCCTCACAAAAGGATGACGAGCGAATGATATGATTTCAACAGAACTCTTGTTGATGATCCTAAGTATCTGAATCTGCATCATAAAATTATGCGGGTTGAATGACATAAGTACATTGAATATACAACTATGTAATATGACTGAATAAAGAAATAATTGAACTAAAAGATTAAAAGTAACTCAATTAAAGAATAAGATATATCATGATGAAAATAATTTAAACTATGACTGTAAGGAGGCAATAATAGTAGATACTTAACTGAAATATATATATAAAAATACACTTTACTTTACTCATAGTTTCTCTAACAGATAATCATCAGTACGAGCCTCGTGATAATACAACCTCTTACCCATGTTTTCAGAGCCTCCCTATACCTTACCGGAGTATAGAATGCAACTGAACTGATGGAGTATAGACTAACTTAAGCATAGATAAGCAACAAAACTGAAGAATCACTTAAAACAGTTTACTGAATCTCAAAACTCTTCGAGGAAACTAAGTATGAAATATAATGTATTAAATAAAACATCTGCAACTGAATACTAAAAGACTGATCACAATTGTCTATATATGAAGCCTCTAATGTATAAAGATAGGTGTCTTGACAAGACCTACTACACCTCAAAATATTACTACTAACAAATTATAAAACTGGGTCCTCCGAAAGCAAGGAGTTGTCACCAAAATTTACGAGCAGATGATGGTATATCAACGGAACTCAAATTGATGATCCTAAGTACCTGAATCTACATGATAAAATGATGCAAGTAGAATGGCATCAGTACATTGAATGTACAAATATGTAATATGGATGAATAAATAAATAACTAAAATGAAAGACTAAAAGTAACTTATCTGAAGAATAATAAAAATCATTCAAACTTTGACTCTAAGGATGCAATAATAGTAGATACTGAACACAAGTATATATAGATAAAAATACACTTTAGTTTACTCGTAGTTTCTCTAACTGATAACCATCATTATGAGTCTCACGATAATACAACATCGTACCCAGGTTTTCAGAGCCTCCCTATACCTTACCGGAGTATAGAATGCAACTGAACTGATTGAACCACTAAAAATCCTTCTTGAGGCAGGCGAGGAGTCGCCTATCTTACGGTATGATCCTATCTATACTGGCGGCATAGATTATGGAGTTTACATTATTTTAACTCTTACACCAAATCAATGCTCAGTACTAATCCAAAAATTTAACTCTATGAACATGTAAAAGTACTCTCTAGGTTGAGATAATTTCTCAAACGGCTTCTTTAAGAGGTAACTTAAGCTATACTAAATCTTTCTGAAATACTCTGAAAACTCTATATACTTTTCTGAAAATAGTGGTCTCTGTATCATTGTAAAAATGATACATTCGGAACCATTAAAGTTCCCTTAAAATTCTTGAAATAACTTTATTCAGGTTGTAATTATGAAAGTTATATTTGAAATCATATTTTGATCTGATCATTGATAACTCGGGAAATCATACTATATAAACGTTGATGGCATATCTAGATGCCATACTGCTTCAACATTGATGGCGTACTCGACTATCATACTAATAATGAATTGGAGTGATTTTATCAATGTGAAAATAGTAGTTTTGAAACCATTTGTGTTCCCTTAAACTATTTTCGAAAGATACTTTAAAATATTCTTGAACACACTTTAAAATTTAAAAATCAATGCATGAAAATAAATGTACAAAGGTTTTCTACAAAATATCATCAACTGGGGTTCATGTGAAATAAAAGCATGAACAACAATCCAATAATCTCAATGCATAAAATATCATAATCTTATAACTAAGAAATTAGAACTCGGAATAAGAATACAATTCGAATTTTGAATTTCATAGATCTTTGTTTAGAATACTAGGCATGAGGATGAACTAGTCCAATGCTATGAATGGCCTTACATACCTCGAAGAACAAGGTTCTTGAAGAATCATGAAGAATAACTTGATTGGAGCCTTGAAACCCTAGCTTGAAAGAGGACAATCAAGAAAACCGTTTTTGAGATTCTTGAATTAGTTTGTTGGAAACCCTATGGCCAACAACTAAGATTTCTATTATTTATTCATAATTTTATGAATAAATTTGAGTTGGAAAGAATCAAATTTTTGGAGAAGGACTTACCTTGAAAAAGAATATTGAAAAAGATTTGAAAGAATCTTTCTTGGAAGTCTTATGTTCTGATTTTTCTTAGGGTTTTGCCTTAGGGCTTGAGAGAGAAGAGAATGCAAAATTAAGAGATGAAAATTTTATTGTTTTGGGCCTTTAATGAGCGATGAAATTCGCTTAGGGTTTTCCTAGGGGTAATAAGACAAAGACGACCCTTCTTAGTATTTTCCTATCTGCTTAATCATCACTGTAATATATGAGTTTAGTGAAATGACCATACCTATTTACTCAAAACTCGTATTGATGCAAAATTCGTGGTATTGAAAAGAAGATTGAAATATCTTTAATTTGATAGGTTACGGGTCACCTAAATCTTTATATTCGAAGAGATATGGTCAATTGAAGTTGACCTAAGTAGAATCTTATATCAAAACTTAATTGGTAATGAAGCTTTCAACTCAACATTGTGCTATGGGATTCATGTGACCTTAATTCATCTCCAAATTTATTTTCACACCAAAGAATTGACCTTAAAACGTAAGAACCATTTAAAAATCAACCGATAAGACCTTATATGCAAAAAAAATAATTTTGATCTTAACTTCGAAATTCTTAGGGTATTACAATATCTCCCCCTTGGAATCATTCATCCTGAAATGTCGGTTAAACTGAGCATGGAAGTGAAAGGAGTTACTTTCACTATCTCTCTTTACTTCTGACCTAGCCTACTAACATCGTTGAAACTGATTGATTCTAAAAGTTTTGAAACTGGACTAGAGCACATAAGTCACGAACAATATGAATTTGAACAAAGTCACGGTGTATCTAAAACTATCTGACATGAGATAAGGATATCTTGGCAAGAAGTAAGAATAGGACTACTATGCCTTAAGCGATACCACTACTACATTTTAATCCTAGCTAAACTTATAAACCATGCCCTTCTTTTTGAATATCACACCTTATAAGTTGAAACTAATAACTTCTTCAAGGGTATATGACTACTTTTACAAGATCTAAGACAAACTATCTGCTCTTACTGTGTTCAAGCCTAACCCTAAGTAACAAGGTGTTAAACATAAAGTGCTTATACTAATCTAAATCACAAGATTCAGATTCAAGAATCTCATCCCAAGAATACTACTCCTTGCCTCAACATTCAAGAAACCTCGAGTCCTAATCAAAAACCACCTAATGTGTCATGCATTCATCCAAATTTTATCAACACCACATTCAAGCCTATTACTATAACCATTCCATGGACTCTTACTAACCAATTCTTATAGGAATTCCTCATTCTCTCATCACCTCTACCAACTAAACTTTTACGTATTAATATAAGAAAACCAACTAATTACTCTCATCTAACTATTACTTATCGTAAAACCTCATCTCCTTCTTCCTCCACATTTATAACCTTAGATGGAATAAGCAAACTACCACTACCGTAGTAAGAAACATCAACCCTCTCCTATCTATCATCACACCACTACTATCAGCAACATCACTCTAAAAACTAAAAAGGATCAGTGAGGGGGCTTAGAGCAAAAGATCATAAGTATGATTCATTCGAGAAATCTAATATAAGAATATGTTTGATGTAACATTATGTTCCTTTGTTTCTCATCTTATCATCTACCCCTTGGGTCTGAAGTTGATACTTTAAAGTTATGGATCTATTCATTATCTCAAACTAGTCTATAATTGCTTTACTCTAATACTTGGAAAATGATAATCTCATATCTATTGAACTCTCCATGCATAGGTACTAGAATTTCTTTTAAGTCTTCTGTCCGAGATGTTTCTCTTAACCTCTTCACGCTTCTAAAGAAGTCTTTCTATATTCGTTACCTGCATTGGCTTATCAAGCCGCTAAATCTAACCATTAATAGTCTGACTACTCCTTCTTGTCCCACTAACACTGCCCTTCTAAGTTCATATCTACCTAATTGAAGAAAACTTGAACTATATTTAAGAGGTTTCTCATTGGATATATATGATCCGCTCGACCAAACTCTTAAGGGTAATAAATAAAGCTTATATCTGCCTACCCCACATGGACATAACAACTATACTATCAAGGTACACATGAAAAATCATAAACATAATTAGAATCTCATCTGAATACATATAGTCTCAGGTACACCTCTTAATTCTCTTGTTAATCTAATGACTTACTCACACTTCATTTCTATCATCTAAGGGTCATAATACCAAACTTGTACAACTTACATTCATTGCAAACTCGTAGGTTAATTCCTCGCCTACTTTATGTCAAACTTATTAGATTAGATCTCAAAACTAACATCATAACACTCATATTGCCATTTTTTTAATAACGACAGTCATCTAAAATTCAAGATTCATTTCTAGTACTAAAATATGGATGTTAATATAATTGCGCATATACTATACTACTAATTTACGACTGCTAGATAATATTAAGAAACACATGCCCACTAAGACCACATGACAAGTAGTCAATCTTTATCTTCAGTCTACCTATTTATAGATTACCGTCACATTTTCTTTCACAACCTAAGTACTATTTACCCATTCACTACACATCATTACCTAATTAGTTATATAACCCTCTGAATATCATGGGCTCTCCCTTAAAAAAAAATCATAAGTCTAGCTTATATCTATAACCTCATGAATATTCTACTCTTCTATTCAACACCGATACTTGATCTTCACTCACACAATGGCACATATCGACATACTTATGGTTAAATTATACTCTAACTCATCCTGACTAATAACAATTACTCTACCTTTTATCATGAAATCCACAAAAAATAATTATTCCTTAGCCTACACATAAAGGAAAAATACTTAATAATGACTTACGGGTATATGACGGCAACAACATACTTTACTTCATCACTATCTCCCTTCTTAGATTACTACATGTTTAAATACATTTTTCTAAGTCTGGTCACTTCGCTCATAAGGGTCACACCAGAATAAGGTTTAGAGAAGAGAGTCTAGGAGTATATCTCGCTTTTAGCTCAAACACACGATTCATACAAATAAGAGTGCATTCTTTTGAATACAAACACTTAAGCTCACCTCATAAGAGTCTCTCAAGCCCATGTACAGTCTCTTGACTTTCTGAAGACTTTATTTGAGAGTAACTCATCGATAAGGATATGTGCTTTGCTAATTCAAGCACGTTGAGTATGAGGGGTAGTAAAATGGATTTAAGAAAACAACGAGTATTAATAAGTTCCTTATGGCATAGTTTCATCACATGATTTAGAGTATGAATGAAGGGAAACGTCTCTTAAATGTCTGTAGTCCCTCATTTATAGAAAAGGGGGTCCTCACAACCATAAAAAAAATCCTATTGACATGAATTCATAGACACCCTAGGACACTTGAACTCTGTGCCCTGAAACAAAGTTTGTCATGCCCCAAACCTACACCCTAGATGTGGCCGTCACTGGAAAACCATTCTTGGTCCCCAAGTGAACCCTTGTCCTGGCTGATTACTAAGCTGAAGACTAAGTTAAGCATAGGCAAGCAACAAAACTGAAGAATCGCTTAAAACAGTTTACTGAATATCAAAACTCTTCGAGGAAAATAAGTATGAAATATAATGTATTAAATAAAACATCTGAAACTGAATACTGAAACACTGATCACAATTGTCTATATATGAAGCCTCTAATGTATAAAGATAGGTATCTGGACAAGACCTAATACACCTCAAAATGCTACTAATAACAAATCATAAAACTGGGTCCTCCGTAAGCAAGGAGCCGTCACCAAATATTATGAGCAGATGATGTGACATCAACGGAACTCAAATTGATGATCCTAAGTACCTGAATCTACATCATAAAACGATGCAAGTAGAATGGCATCAGTACATTGAATGTACAAGTATGTAATATGGATGAATAAATAAATAACTAAACTGAAAGACTAAAAGTAACTTATCTGAAGAATAATAAAAATCATGATGAAAATCATTTAAACTTTGACTCTAAGGATGCAATAATAGTATATACTGAACACAAATATATATAGATAAAAATACACTTTACTTTACTCGTAGTTTCTCTAACTGATAACCATCAGAATGAGCCTCGCGATAATACAACCTCTTACTCACGTTTTCAGAGCCTACCTATACCTTACCGGAGTATAGAATGCAACTGAACTGATGGAACCACTAAAAAGCCTCTTGAGGAAGGTGAAGAGTCGCCCATCTTGCGGTATGATCCTATCTACGCTAGCAGCATAGATTAAGGAGTTTACATTAATTTAACTCTTACCCCAAATCAATGCTCAGTACTATCCAAAAATTTAACTCTCTGCTCATGTAAAAGTACTCTCTAGGTTGAGATAATTTCTCAAAACACTTCTTTAAGAGGTAATTGAAGTTGTACTAAATCATTCTTTAATACTCTAAAAACTCATTCTACTTTTCTGAAAATAGTGCTCTCTTTTTATGTAAAAATAATACATTTGGAACCACTAAAGTTCCCTTAAAACTCTTGAAATAACTTGTATTTAGGTTGTAATCATGAAAACTATATCTGAAATCACATGTGGTTTTGCCATTGATCACTCGGAAAGTCATACTGCATAAACATTAATGGCATATCTAGATGCCACAGTGCTTAAACATTTATGACATACTCGACTATCATACTAATCATGAATCATAGTTGTTTTCTTAATGTGAAAATAGTACTTTTGAAACCTTTATGCTTTCTTAGACTCTTATCAAAAGATACTTTAAAATACTCTTGAACTCATTTAAAATTCTAAAATCAATGCATGGAAATAAATGGACAAACGCTTCCAAAAAAAATATCATCTACTGGGGTTCATGTGAAATAAAAGCATAACGAAAAACTCAATAATCGTAATGCGTAAAATAACATAATATCATAATTAAGAAAGTAGAACTTGAATAAGAATACAATTCAGATTGAGAATTTCATGGATCTTTGAGTAGATTACTGGGCGTGAGGATGAACTAGTCCAATACTATGAATAGCCTTACATACGTGAAAGAACAAGGTTCTTGAAGAATCTTGAAGAAGAACTTGATTGGAAGCCTTGAAACCGTAGCTTGAAGGAGAACAATCAAGAAAACCTTTTTTGAGATTCTTGAATTAGTTTTTGAAAATCTTATGGCCAACAATTAAGATTTATATTATTAATTCATAATTGTATGAAGAAATTTGAGTAGGAAAGAATGAAATTAGTGGAGAAGGACTTACCTTGAAGAAAATCTTGAAAAAGATTTGAAAGAATCTGGCTTTGAAGTTTTATGTTTTGATTTCCTTAGGGTTTTGATTTAAGATTTGAGAGAGAAGACAATGGAGAATTAAAAGATAAAAATCTGATTGCTTTTAGCCTTTTATGAGTGAAGAAGTTCGTTTAGGGTTTTCCTAGGGTTAAGAAGACAAAAAAAACCATTTTTAGTATTTTTCCCGTTGGCTAAATCATCATTGCACTGTATTAGGTTAGTAAAATGATCAGAACTATTTACATGAAAGTGAGATATATGCAAAATTGGTGGCGTTGGAAAGAAGAGTTAAATACCTTTAATTTGGTATGTTATGGGTCACATAACATTTTATATTCTAAGAGATATGGTAGTTTGAAGTTGACCAAAGTAGAATCTTATATCAAAACATAATCGGTAATGAAGCTTTCAACTCTACTTTGTGTTAGGATCTACTTGTGATCTTAATTCATCTCCAAATTTATTTCCACAGTAAAGAATTGACCTGAACACCTAAGCACAATATCAAAATCACCCGATATGACTTTATACACAAATAAAAAATGTTTCGAGCCTTAGCTTAGAATTTTTTGCAGTGTTACAACTCTAGACGCATAAACATGACTTAAAAACTATCAATGAAATAGGGTATTTCTCTAAAACTTAGCTCATGTGTGGGTTTAATTTGCCTTTTAGGCATATAAATATGCCATTGATCATACAACATCAAGAAGAATCAAATTTGAAATTCATAATTTTTATTTAAGCGTGGGATTTTATATATAAAAAATTTTCATCGAAGTTGAAGCTCCTAAATTATGGACATCATATGCACTAATCCAAAGGAATGCACCATTAATATTCATTACTACAAAATGCATGCACC
Source organism: Solanum appendiculatum (assembly GCA_018342035.1). Lineage (NCBI taxonomy): Eukaryota > Viridiplantae > Streptophyta > Magnoliopsida > Solanales > Solanaceae > Solanum > Solanum appendiculatum. The sequence goes on from JAGDQO010000087.1 coordinate 308,942, forward strand.
TTGGATATTGATTACTTAAAAAGCACTTGAACAGGCTCTCCATACTAGATTATCAATGTTCGCTACTGAAAAGAAATTGCACTAAGCTCATTGCACTGCATCAATTTTTATATTTGTAAGTCAGCAACATAATGGGGTCGTCCATCCTAATATAGAATATATCGGGTTAGTCCACCCTAAAATAGGAATATTGGGTTCGTCCATCCTAAAATGGGACATATCGAGTTCTTCCACCCTCTAATAGGATATATTGGGTATGCCACCCAAAAATAGGACATAACGGCTTCGTCCACCGAAAATAGGATATATTGGGTTCGTCCACCCAGAAATAAGACATATTGTGTTTTTCCACCCTCAAATGGGATATGTGGGATTCGTCCACCCTAAAATAGGATACATCGGGTTCTTCCACCATAAAATAAGATATATTGAATTCGCCCATTCTTAACTGGGACATGTTTGGCCTGTCCACCCTAAAATAGGATACATCAGCTTCTTCCATCGTCAAATAGGATATAATGTGTCTGTGCACCCTAAAATAGGATATATCGGGTTCTTCCACCCTCAAATAGGATATCGGGGGTTCGCCACCCTCAAATATGATACACTGGGTCAATCCACCCTAAAATAGAATACATTGGGTTCATTAACCCTAAAACTAAACATATTTAATTTGTCCACCCTCAAATAGGACATGTTGGGTTAATTTGCCTTCTAATAAGACATTTTAAGTAGTTGTCCATAATGAGACATCTCATAATGCCTTAATTATTTATTTACTTTTTAGATTTACATATGAGCAATGCATGTTATCTTTTAAATTTCTTGAAAATATCATTTAACTTTAATAAGATATCTCGCAATGCTTCAATTAATTATTTATTTTTACCATATACGTATAAGTAATGCATGTATTTTTAATTTCTTTAAAAAATGAGTTACATATATATGACACTTTTACTAACATTTCTACATACTATGTTAGACATCACATGCACATAATTTGAAGCATTTATTTAAGGTTAATGAAAATGTAGTATATTCAATTAATTACATCTGGAACATTGATTCAAATGGAAGCATCTTCCTTACAATATTTTTCATAAGATATTTATTTACATTTATAAATTTACTTTATTTTCTAATAATTTTATCAAGATTTGGTACAAAGGACAATCCACATGCACCTCAGGAGAGATAATGCAGCGTGGAACTTATCTAAGCAGTGAACTGGGGCAATTTGTTGGATTGTCAAACTCACTAACACTGGTCAATGATCTACCCTCGAACTCTACTAAACCAAAGACCTACAATTTTTCATATGTAGGAATTTTCACATAGAGTTTTCTTCATATTTTCGTAAATTTCATTTCAACGCTTGGTGCAATGTCAACTTCTTTGCCCAAAATCTCTTTCATTGTCTCCGGTCAAAGACAAACAACTTTTGACACCAATTTCAACTCTCCTTTCTTCAAATTACATTTTGTTTGAGCTTCTAAGTTAATAATTATTTTTACCATAATTTTCTATTATATTTACAATTCGCTACTATTATTGTTATTATTGTTATTATTATTGTTGTTGTTGTTGTTGTTGTTGTTGTAGTTATTATTATTATTATTGTTGTTGTTGTTATTATTATTATTATATTGTTATTATTATTACTATTATTATTGTTATTAGTCTTATGATCGTCACTTTTTCTTTTAGAATTAGTATGAAAACTACCTTTTAAACTTCTATTGTCTTTAACTTGTTTCATGTTTCTTACTTATTAAAATTAGTTATAAGTAAATATTATGTTATGTTAAATCATTAGTCGAAAGTTATAATGCACCTTGTTATATTGCATTACTTATAATATTTGAATCTCAAAAGAATTAATTTAACGAGGAAAAATGCAAAAGTAGTTCAGCCAAATCTGCCCAAAGCCATCTATATAGCCCAAACGAGCAGCCCAACCGCAAGAATTGCCCAAAAAAGTACCAATTAACAAATCCTAATATCTCTTACACCAAAACCTAATTTCAATCCCAAAAGAGCCGCTCGACTTTTTCTTCCTTTCCAATTTTCTGAAAAGTGGCAGACCTTGTCAATCATGGACAGAGGCTAGGTACTCCATTTTTGTGCAACAATCTTCTCAATCACGTGAAGGCTTCTACATCCAACTACTCCAAACGTTAAATTTCAAACGGGTCTTTTAGAATGATTTTGAAAAGATACCACCCAAATGTTGAACTATTACCCTGACCTCTGGTTATAAAAACATAAAAATAGTTTCAGCAGCACGATCATTATTCTTGCTCATCAACTTTGGGTCGTCTCTAAGAAAAGCCCTACACTACTTTTATTTCTAGAAGCACCAGCTTTGTATTTTACTTTCTGGAATCAAATATACTTCTTTTCATAAAAAGGAGTAGAGTCGAGGCCGTATCTAGTGGATCCGAGATCTACGTCCTTATTCATTGCCCCGCAATAGTTAACATTCACCTCTCCCTTTCTCGATATCTTCATCTATGCGACAAACTGTCATGCTTATTTCATGGAAAATCACATCTCGTCTGTAATGTTAGTTAATTCGATGTAGTTATATGTAATTTTAAAAAGATGTATTTATTCCTTGTATGAGATTCTTTCGTTTTAGGATTAAATATTTGTCCGAATAAATATTTTTATTTTTCTTATCTTTTCGATTTCACTAGCTCTTTAAATTTGTTTGTGATTTAGCATTTATTTTATAAGTGTTGCTCGTATGAGATGTTCATCAAAAAAAGGGAGAGGTTTCTCTTGTACTCTTATATCGATCCTTCACGATGTGAAACAAAATTTATGAGCATATAGCTTTAAGGGAATAATTCTTTAGAACTTGTATAGTTTTAGATATATTTTCATACTGTAGAGGCCTTGTTTTCATTTGATTAACACTTCATGTAGATCTATCTACATTGCAATTTGATGATTTATTTTAGCATGCTTAAGGAATCATAGCCTCAAGTAGAGTTCTTTCTTTGAAATATAAAAGAAAAACAATGGTCATAGGCATACTATTTGAAGTTTTTTTTACCTTGACTCAAGTATTAGTTTTAAGTCTATGCCTTTCCAGTTAGTTAAGTTGTGTATCGAATTTTTCTGTTCTCAGTTTAAATGGTAACATATACAGTTGCTTAAATATGAGGGGACCTGGATATTTGGTTTGTGCTTTAAAGACATTGTAACAGTTGTTTTGAGCCTCGTTTGGCATTTGCATTTTTAAAATTTTTGATAATCCATTTGTTATGTGGCTTTACTTGGTCTTATATCTTATTTATTCAATATGTTTAAAGTTGATTCGTCGTACTAATCTCTTTATCCTCTCTTTACTTTCATGAATACATGGGAGCAAAAGTGGAATCTCAATTAGGGACTCTCACAAAATAGAGTCTCGCGGACTCTACACCGTCATACCCGTATATGGGGTCATCTCTACATCTTAGGATAACCGTTTTTGCAAGAAAAATATGTGGAACTCTCTTGGAATGGTCTATGGTAACTTATATTTTATCACTTATTTGCTTACTTTGCTTACTGATTCTTTCTTTAAATTGTGAACTACTTGTTTGATTTAAATATGTTTCGTATTTTTTTACGCTGAATAATCAACACAGGGAAGACGATTAAGTTCAAATCTAATCACTTAGTCTAGTTATTAATAAATTACTTCGAATACGTAAAGCTTTTCATTTTAAAAGAGAACTTGTGTTTTGTTTTAAACTCATATAATTTTTAAAAAGGAACGTTTTGTTAATCCATGAGTAGAGGTCATATTTTATTGCATTGTTTAACAATAGATTATAGATCACCAAATTGGTTTAGGCAAATTTCTATTTCTTAAATCTTTACCATTTTACTACAAATTCAAAAGAATTTTCAAAGTTTAAAATACTTTCCAACTTGGTTACTCAGTTATTTAATATTTTAACTCAATTATTTATTTTTAATTAATTAACCTATGTTTGGCTAGTAATCATATTTAACGAATCTTAATGGATGCTTAACCCCTTTCCATTAGGATAATTAGTACCCTTACATACCAAGAATCATGTAAGTTAAGTAGACCATTATTTAGAATTATTTTTAGCATTACTTAGTTAAATATTTAGGTGTCCTAATTTTCCTTTGAAAAATATTTAGGTGGTGACTCCTTAAGTTAATTATTTAGGAATCATCAATATTTTGTATACTATTTGACACTAGTTAAAATGGGGTATAACAGACCTCGTCTCTCATCAACCTGTTTTTTTCTTTTTTTTATCTGTGTTCTACTTATTCATATGTGTTGTGTTATTATGATATGTGTTGGAGTTATCTTGTGAGTCTTTGCATGTGCCTATGTGTGTAGCTACTCTTGTGGGTGGTTATGTAGTAGTGGATCTCGAGTTAGAATTAGAGGTTGATATTTGGGTTGATTGTCGGGGTCAGGTCTCGAGTAACGAGTTGGGGGAAGATCTTGGGTCAAGGTTGAGTTGTGTGTCTGCGTTAGGTCTTAAGTTGGGTTTCAGGGTCAAGGTTGGGCTTGGTTCTCGGAAAGGGTCTCCAGACTGGTGTGGACGTCAGGTTCGGGTTTCAGGTCATATTTGGGTCTCTGGTCCTAGGTCGGGGTTGGGACTCAGATAGGTGTTAAGTGTCAGTTTTAGGGTCGGGACTCAGGTAGGGGTTAGGGTTGGGTCTCAAGGTCAGATTTTTATTCAGGTTCTGGGTCAGGTCTCGGATCGGGGTCGAGGTCATGGTTGGGTCTGAAGGTCGACTGTCAGGTCGGGTTGCAAGGTAGTGGTCGAGTCTTTGGTCAGATTCGTGCTCAGGTCTTAGGATCATGTCGGGTCGAGGGTCGAGGTCATGTCTTGTTTTTTGATCTCTAGTCAGAGTCGGGTCTCTAGTCGGATGCATGTATTGGGTCTCAGATTAGGATTGAGATTGGGTCTTGTATTGGGGTTGGGAATTGTGTTAGGTTTTGGGCCAAGGTCGTATCTAAGTTGGGATTAGTTCTTGGGTGGAAATCGTGTTCAGTTCTTACGTTGGGTCGGTTGTTAGGGTCGGGGACGAGGCAAGGCCTAAGGTTGGAGTCGAGGGTCGGGTCTCGAGTTGGGGTCAGATTCCATTTCAAAAGATGGATCTTGAGTCATATGTTGGTGCCGAGATTTTGGATTTGGTTTTGGGTCAGGGACGGGTGTCAGGTCGGGTTCAAGTTCGGGTGTCAGGATCATATTAATGTTAAAATATTGGGTCTTGGGATCGTGTCCTTATTTGGATCATGATAAGGGCTGGGTTCTGGTTCAAATGCTGGGTCCTGTGTCAGGAATATGTGTTAGGTTTCAGATCAGGTGTCGGATTTAGATGCCAGATCGACTATCGGGGTTGATCTTCAAGTCAGAACTATTTTTCTAAAATGTATTTTTTATTATCTAGCAAAAAATAAATGTTGTCATTCACCAATCATACTCTAGAAAATATATTTAGAAAAATATTTTTCACTCAATAATTAAACATGAGAAAAAAAGTTAAACATCAACTTATTTTTTTAAGAAAACATTTTCTATGAATATTAATTGTTGACTATAAAATTTTGAAAAATTAATGATAACATTATTGGGTTATAAAATTAGGGGTATAACATAAGAGGTAAATATTTGATTTTAAAAATATATGGTCCATCTCTAACATATTTTAGTATATGGGGCTATTTAGTATAACTAACTCTAAATTATATAAATTTTCGTAATCAAATTATCAATATTTCTATCCCAATAACAAAGTAAAATTAAATCCACAGAAATGTCATATAACTATCCATGTATCTTCGATTTTGTCATGACCCGATCTCTTGAGTCATGATGGTACCTACTATAACCCATCAGGAGGTAAGCCAATCCATAACCCGGAATGATAAGTAATTGGTACAAGGACAAAACTAAACAAAGTAATACTAACAACACGAAACGACATAAACATGAACAACCCAAAACTATAAACAATAGAAACACTCCCAGAACCTGGAAGTTATGAGTACAGAGCTATCTAGTATGAACAAAATTCAAGTCCCAAAAGTGACCACCACAAGCCGCCTCAAAGGCAAAAGAATAACAAGCATAAGAACATCCAGGATGCCAAGTTCTCACCCACGCCTCTGAACTCAAGCAGCTGCATGATAATGCTCAACCACACCTATCACAGTTCAAAGTGTGGGCGGTCGCTATGTAACTATAGACCCAACGAGGAGTTGGGGTCGATCCCACGAGGAACAATGTTTAGGGCAATTGAAGAAACAAAGAATTAGTAGCGACTAGTTCGAATCCGAAATATAAAATACAATTATAAAATGAGAAGATTTCAAGTAACGAATTTAGGATAGGGGATAGAGGAAAACAAGGGACAAACCTATATTGAACAAGATTACCAAAGGGATTTGGGATTGGGAAATCGATCAAAATCAATACGATCCATTTCACATTAGCATCATACAATCTCAATTAGTCATGGTTAAAATCATATATTCCTCAGAAACTAAGTTATCTACCTAATTCTGTCGAACATAGGCAAATATTTTTCGATTAGATCTAACGAACCCAATTAAGTAGAAACATAAGAAATACAATTAAAGGCAATGCACGGATTCACTATTTCTAGCAAAATCCGGCAATTGAGTTGCTAAACCTCAATTAATGCACCAATCAATCATACCCAACCTCGATTAACTCTCACAAGCTAAATCAAACAAATTGGGCAAGTCCAAGGAGTGATCAATTCAAATGAAAAGAACTTAAAGCACGAGATCAATTGGATAATCAAAAACCCATTTCATAAATGATAAAGCAATCAACTAATTACAAAAGCACAAGATAAAAATCAAAAAACCAAAATATTGATTATGTCTAACACAATATCCAAATCACTAATCAACAATTAACACCTAGAATTCAACAATACAAAACAAAGAGTTGAAGAAAGGTGAAAAATAGTTACAACAAAAGCTCACAATCTTCACTCTAATGGTGTTTGTTGAGGAATCTTGATCTCAAAGCTATGCCCAAGCCTCAATCTCCAAGGTTCTTCTCTCTATTCTCTGTTGAATAATAAACTCAATTGATAAAATCCCCTCAAAATGGCTGTGAATCAGTGTATATGGTGAATTGGGGTGAAAATGTGAATATACAAAACTGCCGAGACGTCAGTCACCTTTTCTTCTCCGTGTTCGCGGAGCTCAGTGTAATTGTACTCCGCGTTCGTGGTACTTGACCTGCATGCACTCCGCTATCGGGAGGCTTCCCGCATTTGCGCTTCACAGCTTGCTTGCACTCCATGGTTGCACCTGGCTCTCCACGTTCGCGGAGAATACTTCATTGGTAGATCCAATTTTCATGTTTTTAGCTCCATTTTGCTCCAATTTTCATTCTTTTTCATCAAAACTCCTTTTTCACCAACATGTACCTAAAACACAAAATTCAAAGGAAAATTAGCCTCTTTATCTACTTTATTACCACAAAATCACCACGAAAAGGACTCCAAATGAGTGAAAATCACCCACTCATCAACACCCTCAACTTAGAAACTTTGTTTGTCCTCAAGAAAAACAAATCAAAAGCATAAGAGGCAATCACAATAAGCACAACACACTTTCATTCCGAATAGAGATCAAGATCATGACTTCTGTTGGTACTAACAAATAGTTCTCAAGCAAACTTTTCACAAAAACAACCCCTCATTTTCATGGAACCTTTTTTAAAAAACCAAGAATCATTAAATGACAACAACTCAAACTCAAGAAATGACTCAACTCTTTAGCTCTTTTTCATGCTCACTTGATGCAATTTGGAACTTTCAAAATCACCACTCTAGCAACTTACATGTCCTCACATAACAAGGAATGTCCCAAAAACACTCACAAAGTATTTACAAGACAAGGGACAACAACGCAAACTTATGCCTACAAGTGCCACACCATAGGATTATCCTTATTGTCAATCAACATCGACTAAATTTTATTTGTATAGAAATCACAAAGGACTTTGTTAAGCTTGTAATGTAGGCTTAGGGAAGGTAAGGATATCATTTAGGTACAAGTGACTACAGCCTCCTTGAATTCTACTTAACATCTCCACATTTTTCACTTTTGTTTTCACATTTTCTTAACTTTCCCAACCAATGCACAATTCACATTATTTTTCTTATTTTCATTCTTGATGTCCCACATGCAACCATTTTTTGACTTTTGGAGGATTCAAGCTTCTTTTATTCACTTTCTTTTTCACAACTTTTTCTTTCTTTTTGACAACTTAGTCCATTCATCATTCTTTGTTTTTTTTCAAGCCCTTACGAAATAGGCATCCCTTCTATGAGTTTCCCGAAACACCCCCAACTTAAGCTTTTAGCCTCAACTTTCACAACATCATGTTCAAGGAGGGAAAGGGTTCAAGAGAGGAATGTATTTTCAAAATGTCTAAGGCTTGTAATAAGGTTGTCAATAAAAGGGTATTAGGCTCAAAATGAACAACTAGGGATACATTTAGTGCAAAGGCGGGATAGTTAGGCAAAGTGGACTTCAATAACAATCAAAGAAAGCCTCACATCATTTTTCCAACCCAACTCAATTAAGACCAATATTTCAAGACTAACTGGGCAAGTTTTGGGTGGCACAAGCAAACACAAGACATTATTCAATAACTCACCACACATGGCATGCAAATCACTCAAGATGGATCAAAATCTTATTTCCTTTTCAACAAACAAGCGGTATTGAACAATTAGACCGCCAACGAATCAAGATTCACAAAAAGAGTCACAAGAGTTGTCACAAAATCATTCAGCACTTGCTCAATTTTCCAAATGGAGGGGTATGCTCAAAAACACATTTTTCGCAAGCAAGACTATATTTTAAGTACCAAACAAGCACAATCTCCATAAAAGACTACAACGAATTCACCCTTAGGAAAGCTGGCAACGAATTCATCATTGGGAAAACTCATACATCAATTCGGGACTGGCTACTCAGACTTCACCAACAATGGCTGCTCAAATATCACCACACACCCAATCGACTCTTTACCCTTAAGAAAGTCGTCACTCTATCCATCATAGGGCATCGCCAATCAACAACAGTTCCAAACAACAACAACATCTCAAGACAAAAGATATATAAAAATAAGAAACTATCAAAAACAATGAAAATTAATAAAGCAAAAATGACTAATCCAAAACAATCAACAATTAAGCTCCAAAAGCCCGACAAGGGCTCATCATCCTCAAATAAAAAAAACATCCAATAACATAATAAAAACAACCAACAAACAATCTCAACCATCCTAAATAAGAAATACAGAACAAGAGTCATACGGGAAGCACCCCCAACTGAATATCACGTTGTGTCCTCACAATACAAAAATCAAAAGAGAATACGACGGGCTCCCTGAAATGTGATCACTCTGAGCTACCATCAAAGGGGAAGGACAGGTCCTCATCATTGGATGGACTGCTACCACATAGACTCTGGAGCTTTCCCATCATCTTGCTTAGAACTTGACTCTTCTTCTTCTCATGCTCTTAGAAAGTCTGATGGCGCTGTTCAATCATCCCCTGCCTCCTACGCCGATGCTCTAATCTATCAGACATAGACTTCTGTGCAGCAGCTACAGAGGCAATAGTAGGTACAGATGCACCCTCAGATTGGGCTCCTGATGGTCCAGAAGAGAGGCTAGAAACTAGCTCTTGGATCTGAGCATCCACTCACTTTATCTGAGAATATATGTATCGCATCGTGGCAGGCCCAAATTCGAGGGGTTCGGCTGATGATGAAGCACCAGTCTCAGAAGTAGGCTCAGTGAACTGCTCGAACTGTGTGCCAAGCACGTCAATCTTTCTCTTTTTGTGCCTATCACCCTGTGTAGCCCTATTCTTCAAAGGGTGAATCTCAGTGCCTGGCTTCTTCTCTTCATCTGTCCGCAGTCTTTGCACTCCGGCACTGTAACATAGCTGAGAAATCAATGAAGGAAAGATAAGACTCTTGGAGCTCCATTTGGCTACCTCAATAATATTGTCAAAAATCAGCTGGCCTACATTCACTGCCAGCCCATCCATTATAGCTGCAATAACCAAAGCCCTGTCTAGTGTCACCTCGCTGTCATGTCTTGAGGGAATGACCCAAGCACATATAATGGAGAGCCAAGTCTTGGCCTCCGCTATAAACTCATGGGACTCCACCCCTCTCTTTGTCTCGAACCACTATGGAGGCTAACCATTGTGAAACTTATCAACCAGCCACTGACTACACAGCTCCATGTAACGCTCCAGATATATCTTGTTATCTTCATCTGGGAGACCGTAATAAGCATTAATCAACGCTGGGCTAAAATGCACCCGTATCCCTTGGACCGTAGTAGCGGCAGCCTCATTAAAATCAGTCTCCAAGGCAATAGCATAGAATTCAACTTCAATGGTGTGATTAGCCTTGACAGGCTCAGCAAAAAACACTACCCAACCACTAGACTCAAGCCGGTTAAAGAAATCTGGCATCCCCTGTTCCAGCTTGTCCAAACAGATCCCTTTTTCCTTCACAATAGCCTGGCCCAGATATTCGTCATATTTACGAGCGTAGTAGGTGGACAAGAACCTGGTTGCATTGAAATAATCCTCCTCGGGTGCGATTTCGGATGACGCGGGAAAGTTGTCGGTTGTCATTTTTAGTTCAAAGTACCTACAAAAGAATCAAACATGTTAAAATCTCTTTTGGACACTTAAAACAATGTATTACAAAGTATTTAAGCCAAAAAGATAATTAAAAGAAGTCCCGATTGAATTATGCAAAGTTACTTCTTTGTGACAGAACAAGTTTCTTCTCCCCGTTTGCTGAGTGTAAGTGGCCGTGCCTCCGCGTTCGCAGAGAAGCATCCGCATCACAACTTAGAAGTAGATAGGTCTCTACGTCTGTGGACCAGTTGGCGCATTCGCGGAGAACAAGGAGTCAGACACCTCCGCGTTCGCGGACAAAGCTCTGCTTTCGCATAGATGTCATCGTCCCCAGAAAAATAGTTTCATAGAGGCATTTCATCAAACAACTCATGGGAAAAATTTTAACAACAATTTTCTACACGAATTCGCCCGTAATTCTACCCCCAAATATGATCAATCAATTAACAACCCGACAAACATCCAATCTACCCACAAAAATCAAGAAATCATCACAAAATTCAATCTCAATTTAAGAACACACTAAGGCATCATTGAACTAGGCTTTAGTACCAAAATAACCATTAGAAAGGGGTAGAAATTATACTTTGAGTAGGGAGGTGAGCTACACAATGAGGAGTTAGGAAGAAGCAAAAAATTTAGGGAGTTTCCGAGTCTTAAACGATGAGGGGAAAGGCGAAGGGACTTGGAAAATGAACTGCTCTTCCGTAGTTCTGACTATTAAAGTACCTGAACCTCTGCATTAGCAAAGGCCTTCGTGCGTTGGGGCCCCTTCGAGATTTTTGACCTCCGCGTTCGTGGGAATGAGGGCACGTTCGCGGAGGCTCTAAACTATTGACCTCAACATTCACGGACTCCCTTCCGTGTTCGTAGAGAGTAATTAAGGTCAGTACCCTTGGCAGCTTTCTGGAAATTTTGGCGATGGGTGGGTCCTTAAGGAGACTCGTCCATTGCACTTTGGCAACTATCAATTGCCCAAAAGTGTTCCCATCTCCATTTTGAAGGTAGTTCCACCCCATATTTAAACCCCAAGTGCATTTTTGCACCAAACCTGTTCAAAATACCTCCAAACACGTTGAAATCATGAGGATTAGTCAAAAATAAAATTTGAATATATCTTTAAAATAAAAGAAAATTAAAAAATCCAAATTTTGGATACCGATGGGTTGTCTCTTGTCACGACCCAAGGTACACCCTAGACGTGACATGGCGTACAAGACCCCAAGATGCCTCATACAAGTCACTTAGCATACATACATACATGATAATAGAGATTAAGAGTTAAAAAGAGAATTTCATTACAAGCTTTTTAAAAAACACAGCGGAAGTCTATGTTTCATATCTCAAAGCCAATCTAACATAGAAAATAAAGTTTGGGACGTAACCCAAAACAAATCTGAAATGAAATAACATGAATATAAGAACAACTAGTCTATGCCCTCGGATGGATGAGGACTCACCATGTCTTCTATCAATCTTCTACTAAGCTCTAGCCACGAGTGGATGGTGAATCGCCAAGTCCTACATCAAAGAAGTTAATGTAGGCAAGAGTATGCGTTAGTAAAATCAAATACAAAGTATGATAGCAATGCACATAAATCACATAAGACATGCTAGAATGAGAAATAATCATGACATGAAATGGCCAAGTTAAAACATGATAAAGCATGAGAAGCATGAAGCATAAACCATGGCCAAACCATGCTAAATCATCTTTCTTTAATTTAGATAATCATAAAAACACATGTGCTCATTCGTTATGGGGAATTAGCCTTAACCGACATATAAAACCATATGAGCTATCAACATGGAATCTGGTGTCTACCTTACACCGAAAGAGGGTTGCCCTACTTGCCAAGGTAGGACCATAACTTCTTAGCTTACGTGGATCCACTAGCTAGTGTCTATCATAGACCATCATCCTATGGTGGAACATACGTTATGGGACATGGGTAATTGACACTTGTCCACTCGGTGCTAAGCATAATTTCCCCACAGATTAATCATAGTTCATTTGTCATAGGTAGACATGGATAATCGCCTCTTGTCCCTTCATTAGAATAGCTCCATAAGAACATGGGTAATCGCCTCTTGTTCATTTAATTCATAGTGTGAGCATTACGTGAGAAACTCTTTCACAACTCAACACAACATCATCGTGTCACAACTTTGGTACTTCACTCTCAAAGCACCCTTAATTCATCATTAAATTCATATGATACATGCATAAATTCATGAGCTTCATCTTTACATAGTTTATCATGCTCATAATTCATGAATCATAGAGTTCATATGGGTTAATAAAATTCCTCAATCCATAGCTCAACCCATCAATCAAAGCATAGATTAGGAAATTGGGGAGAAATATCATGGGTTCATGGGGATTCATTCAATATTTACATCAAATCATATAATGCATGCTAAGTCGTGCACTAAATTACTTTATCACGCTAGATCATGCACTAGAAATCATAAAATCAACAATTGAAATCATAATTAAAGAACCCATAAGAATTGATCAAAAACCCTAATTCAATTGGGAATATTGAACCTTGAATATCTTGAAGGAAGTTGAGGACCCATTGGAGGAAAGGGCTCCAAATGGTGAACACTATCATACCTCAACAAAGTTCACAAGAAATTGATGGTCTTCAATGGAGGATCCTAGCTTTCTTCTTCTTTGAAGTCTTGAGAGAATTTTCTTAGAGAGAGAAATATTTGATAGAGGAAAAATTTGGGAATGAGTGAAATTAGGCTTAGAAAATATATATAAGTTCTAGGTTAAGGGTATAACCGACTTATATTAATAGGTAAACATTTAGGGAAAAGAACAAAATCCCTTAAATAATAACTGTCGGGGGAAGTCTACAGTCCATAGGTCAAACGACGGACCGTCATGTCCTTCTGTCAATTGATACATAAGCTTCTTTTGGGGCTGAAAATTTGGCTATGTCTAGAAAGGATCTACGGGACCCATCTACGGACCGTCAATTGATCGACGACCCGTCCTGTTCCTCCGTAGGTCGAGGTTCAGAAACTTGGAAATTCTGAAAGTTCACAGTGCCAACGACGGTTCCTACCTACGGTCCGTAGGTGACCTCCGTAGTCAGTGCCACCAGGTTGAAAAGCTGCATTTTCATTTCTTGGAAAGGTTTTAAGTATTACAATATCTCCCCCTTTGGAACATTCATCCTCGAATGAGAATCAAGACATCATGAGGGGGGTAGAGGACACGCACTAACAACCCAACCTAGAATGCAATCACATAATGCACATATCCGAGGTGGAAACATCAACTCCAAGCTAAAGCATATTCAACACATTATTTCAAGAAGACTTTATGCAACTCATACTCAATGCATATAATCATATTAGACTCTTCATGAACATGCATACTAAAGGAATCGTGGAAATAGCTAAAACACATGAGACCAGAAGAGGGAACCATGAGGAACTAGGTACCTCAAGCTAGAGTAGGATCAGAAGGAAAAGGATGAGGATATCGGGACATCATATTGGCCTCGGCCTCCCAAGTAGCACTCTCAACTAATTGATTCCTCCAAAGAATTTTCACGGAATCCACTTCTTTATTTCTTTACTTCTGGACTTGCCGGTCTAAAATCCCAACCGGAACTTCTTCATAGGAAAGACTATCCAATATGCCAAGATTCTCTAATGGCACTATAGACATCGGATCACCAACACACTTCTTAAACAATGAGACATGGAAGACCGGATGCACCGATGCCAAATCATTAGGCAAGTAAGCTCATAAGCAACCTTACCAACACGTCTCAAAATCTGATATGGGCTTACATAACCGGGAATAAGCTTCCCTTTCTTCCCAAATCTCATTACACCCTTCATGGGAAAAATTTTCTAGTAAACCCAATCATCAACATCAAATTCTAAATATGTCTTTCTAACATCGGCATATGACTTTTGTCGACTTTGAGCCGTTTTCAACCTTTTTCTAATGAGTCAAACTTTCTCCATAGCCTCATGCACCAACTCGGGGGCTATCAAAGCAACTTCTCCAACTTCAAACCAACCTATAGGAGATCTACACCTCCTACCATAGAGAGCCTCAAATGGAGCCATACCAATGCAAGAATGGTAGCTATTATTATAAGCAAATTCAATCAAGGCAAATGATCATCCCAAGTACCCTTGAAATCAATTACACAAGTTCTCAACATATCCTCCAATGTCTTGATAGTACGCTCCGCTTGTCCATCCATTTGGGGATAAAAGGCCGTACTAAGCTTAACACGAGTACCAAGACCATTTTGGAACGACTTCAAAAATTGAGAAGTGAATTGTGCACCACGATCGGAGATAATGGACAAAGGCACTCCATGCAGCCTAACCATTTCCCTCAAATAGAACTTAGCATAATCCTCCGCCGAATACGAAGTTTTGATGGGAATGAAATGGGCTAACTTCGTCATTCGATCTACAACAACCCAAATCGAATCATATTGTCGCCTGGTGCGAGGTAAACCAATAATAAAGTCCATATTCACATCTTCCCACTTCCAAGTAGGAATACTAATATCTTGGGTCAAACCTCCCGGCTTTTGATGCTCAACTTTCACTTGCTGACAATTAGGACACTTAGCCACAAATTTCGCAATGTCATTCCATTCCACCAATAGATCTCCCATAAATCACGGTACACTTGGTAGCTCGCGGGTGAATGGAATATCGAGAACTATGGGCTTCCAATAAAATTTGTCCTCTTAAGTCATCTACATTGGGAACACACAAACGACCTTGATAGCGAAGCACACCATCTCCCCCTTGGGAGAAAGCCTCTACGGACCTTTTGAGCACCACTTCGTTCAATTCCACCAAATTAGGATCAAGATATTTTTTAGCCTTTACATCATGCACAAAAGAGGATACGAAACCATTGTGAACCGTAACACCACCTTTAGCAGAATCAACCAACCGAACATCCAATCGGGCCAATCTATGAACATCGCAAACCAACTCTTTCTTACCTTCCTCAACATGAGCAACACTACCCATAGAGAGTTTACTAAGAGCATCCGCCACCACATTGGCTTTACTGGGGTGATAAAGGACACTCATATCATAGTCTTTTAACAACTCAAGCCACCTTCTTTGGCGGAGATTCAGATCTTTCTGTTTAAACACATATTGTAAACTCTTATGGTCGGTAAAGACATCCACATGTACCCCATACAAATAATGCCGCCATATTTTCAAAGAAAACACAACCGCCGCTAATTCTAGGTCATGAGTAGGATAGTTCTTTTCATGCAACTTGAGTTGTCTCGAAGCATAAGCAATAACATTCCCATTTTGCATAAGAACACATCCTAACCCAATTCTCGAGGCATTACAATAAACCACAAACCCATCGGATCCTTCCGGTCGAGTCAATATTTGAGCCAAAGTAAGTCTATCTTTTAATTGTTGGAAACTCTTCTCACATGCCTCGAACCATATGAACTTAACCTTCTTTTGAGTCAAAGTCGTCAATGGAGAAGCAATAGAAGAAAACCCTTCAACAAACCTCCTATAATAACTGGCTAAGCCCAAGAAACTACAGATATCCGAAGGTGATAGAGGTCTAGGCCAATTCTTAACCGCATCCGTCTTCTTAGGATCTACCTCAATACCTTTACCGAAAACAATGTGACCAAGAAAAGCCACAGATCTTAGCCAAAACCCACATTTACCAACCTTCGCAAAGAGTTGTTGATTGATCTGAGGCAAAAAAATATATTTTCTTATCATTAATTGCCTCATATTTATTATTTATATTTCTCCTTTTTGAGCATGAATTTTATGGATTATGCTAAATAGTGTATTTTATTTGTAGGATTAAATTGGTACAAAGTTGAAGAAGTTTGGAGCTAAAATGAATTAATTATGAAAGATTGAAGAAGGAAAATCAAGCAGGCAGCTTAATGGATTAAATTGAATATTATATTAATATTTATATATATGGAAAGTTTGAGACGGCACAGTGTCACGTAGGAATCCAATTCCGTTTTGGTTTTGGGTTCCTAATTTGTTTTGGACTCAGTTATTTTATTTAGGATTTTCTACATCTATAAATAGTCCATAGAAATAATTATTTAGAAAGAGAGACTTTTGAAGAAAGACACTTTGTAGGGAAAAATTGTCAATAATTTTTAGGGTTCTTTTCTTCTTCTTTTTCTTAGATATTAGTAGCTAAAGACCATTGTTCTGGGGCTGCGGCCATGGGTAATTGTTGAACATCGATTGTTTTGAATTAATGTTGGTTATCGTTTAAATTATTTTTGTATTCTTGTTTTAGTATTTCATGCTTGATCACTATAGAAATAAATCTATTGTCTATTCTTGGACTCGAGAGATAAAGAAGTAGATAGACCAAAGAATGCAAAGAGCTTGTTCTAACTTTGTTTAGATTCGTGTTCAGGAGTGACGCCCGGACGAACACCTCGCTTGGTTACGAAACAGGATGAAATATAAATGATCGCCAATTAGGACTGCCTATCCCCGCTCAACGATGTGGTTAGACAGCTAGTTGGAGTAGGCGATTAGAGGTCGAGAGATCATGATCATAAAATCAACCCTGTAAATCAGTAATTTGATAACCTTAGTTAATTCATTACATGAGATGCGATACATGAAACCCTATGCATGTTGTAGCCCTGGAATTGTCTCAATCACTGTAAGTTAATCTTAGTATTTAATTCTAGCATTCTTTTATTCCTTTTGATACTCTTAAATAAATAATTAGACTAGTATAATTTAATAAATAGTTAATTGACAAGTCCCTGAGGGTTCGATATCCCGGTTCTTAAAGAGCCACTTATTACTTCTGCGACCACGTACACTTGCGTGAGCAATTGGAAGCAACAAGTTTTTGGCGCCGTTGCCGGAGACTTAGAAATTAACTATTCTTCTAGGTTATACTTTATATTTTTATTTATTTAAATTTTTTTTTTGTTTTATTAATTAGTTTTTGTTTTCTAAACAATAATTGTTTTTTCCTTTGAATAATTTGATACTCTTATTGATATGTCTTATTGGGATAAACCATGGTTGGGTGAGGAGTATTCTTATAAGTATCCTTGTAATTATTGTAATGGACCCCACTTGGATATCGATTGTCCTATATGTCATATATGTGGTGGTCAATTTGGTCATTGGAACAGTTTTCCTAACTCTTATTCCCCTCTCCCAAACCCCTATTATGATTCTTCTGTTATTTGTGATGTTGGCAGGGGTGATGAATTGGATAATGCAAAACAAGATGTTCACAATGTGAATTCATTTATGGAATGTGTGGACATGCTGGACAAAGTTAATTTAAAAATCTTAGAACAAATGTTGGAATGCGTGGAAGAGGAATAAAAAATCAGAGAAATGCAAGCTACGCTTGAAGATATTGGATTGCAAATTGCAGTCCTAGCTAAAATAGATGAAGATATTGAATCCCAACAAAGAGAAAGTCATGAAGAAGCAGAGATAGTGAGTCAATATTGGATACAAGGACAAATTCAACTTCTTAAGTGTCAAGAGTTTATTCGTGATGATCCGACATACATGACAACCCAACTGATAGAAGAAATGGTTGAGCTCACACAAGAAATAGATCAATTTGGCTTAGATATTCATGACCTGAAGGCTCACTTGAACAAAAAGATTGAGGCGTCTGATGCCCAATCACCAATTTTTGTGGATGATGACCAACTAGTGGAGCAAAAAGAGGAATTCCAATCATTCAACTATACTATATTCCTTAATGGTGATGTTGAGAAAGAGTACAAAAGTGAGAATGTTGTAAATAATGTTGCTTTGGAGTTGAGGCATCTTGGATCTCATTCAAAACACTTGACTATAGATGATGAACAAGGCCCCGACATCCTAAAGTTTTCTAATCCACATAGACAAAACGACATTCCTCACATATGGGCCAAGAAGTGCAAGATGTGACATTTACTACTTGGTTCCTTTATCTTTATACCACCACCCCTTGAGAGGAGTAGAAAAGTTGATGCAAAGTTAGGAGTGCATTTCATAAGTTCAAAGTGGAAAGAAAAGTGGTGAACTTAATTAGGTCGTGTCGCGACGTTAAATTAGGCGCTTATTGGGAGGCAACCCAAATAGTAGTGTAGCTTCTTATTTTATTTTTATTTTTTAGTGTCATTTTTTTCTTTTGGTCTAGTTTTCACAGGTTTTGGAGAAGTTTGAGTACCCAAAAATTTGGTGCTAAGGAGCACATTAGAGCTTAAGTGTGTGGTGCATACGACCCTTGATGGAAAAAGAAAACATGCTACTAGCTAGGCCTAGAGGCCTCAGAGAGTTTTCCTAACCCTTGTTTTAAATTTTATTTGATGCTTTGGGGACATAGTATCTTTTTAAGTGTGGGGTGGAGGAATGAATTCCTAGTTTTTACTGCTTTATCGAGTCTTTTTGTATTTTTAGGTGGGTTCCTCGGCTTTTGTTTTCGGTACTTTTCCTGAGGATAGTCCCTTTGAACCGATAGGGAGTAAACTTTGATTTATTTTTTTATTTTTTAGAGAAAAGAAAAGACCCTTTTGAGTTGTGTGATACTTGCTATTTAGGCTTAATTTTGAGTAATACTTTCTTGTGAATGCTTGATTGCTATTGAAATTGTAGACTCTTTGACACTAAGGCTCATGGTTGTGACTTTGTTTATAGCTTATTTTATTTTGTAGTTTGTTATGACCCTGTCTCTCTTAGAAGTAGAATTGATCCATCTTGATTGATACTTGTGCCATGTGTGGTGAGAATTTGTTTATTCCATGTTTTCCATCGTAGTCTAGAACTTGCCCTGCATGTTATTGAAGCGAAATAAAAAGTGTTGCTCAGTTTAGGAGATGATAATAGGCTTTCTTTGATTTGTCTTGTAAATTTTAGCCTTTTCAAATATTATATCACTAGTTCACCCTTTTGAGCCTGTAGCCTTTTGTTGGTAGTCATATTTTGCCCTTAACTATTTTGTTGAATCCCTAGTTTTTGCACCTTGCTTCCATGAGCACTGTAGCATAGACTTATTATAATTGTTATATCTGAAAAAAGAAAAGGGATGGTTGAATGAAAAAGAAATCAATGATGGCTACAAAGTGGTGAAAAAAAAGCCCTATTCGAAAGAATGTGACATGAAAAAGAAAAAAAAAAGAGAGAAAAAAAAAGATTATTGTGAAAGAAAAAAAATGATTGAAGCATTATTGAGATGATGAGAATTACTTGTGAAATAATTGTTGAAGAGAGGACTGAAAGTAAAGAGAAGAAAATAATGGTTGATGAAGTCTAAAAATACAAAGTTCTTAGGGAAGTGTGAGTCACTATTATATAATATTCCTACCTGTCCCTTAGCCTACATTACAACTCGTTAAAGTCCTATTTGATTCTATTCAAGAATGCTTAATTAGCAGAGATGTACATAATGGGCAAGCCTATGGTTCTTTGTGCATACATGTGAATTTTATTTGTGAGTGTGAGAGTTGTTCTTTGACACTAAGTTCTTAATTTATATTCAATCTTTTGAATTGAGTGTGTGGACTATTTTCTTCTAGAGAGGGCACTTGTTTCATGATAGATAGGTGATGTTATTAACTTTCTTTGACGAGAGTAGGTGAACAAGCTTAAATTTGATGGGTTCAAAGTCCGTCCTTGAGGTTAGGAGGTTAGAGGTTTGTTGTTTATTTGGATGTCTTGCATAATGAGCGGGAATTGTTCTTGATGTTTTCAAATTTCAATATGGCCTAATTGTTTGTATCAACCAAAGTGATGGCTTCCTAGTATGATTTTTGAGATGAGCTTTAATGTTTGCTCGAGGACGAGCAAAAGTTTAAGTATGGGGTGTTGATTTGAGGCAAAAAAATATATTTTCTTATCATTAATTGCCTCATATTTATTATTTATATTTTTCCTTTTTGAGCATAAATTTTATGGATTATGCTAAATAGTGTAGTTTATTTGTAGGATTACATTGGTACAGAGTTGAAGAAGTTTGGAGCTAAAATAAATTAATTATGAAAGATTGAAGAAGGAAAATCAAGCAGGCAGCTTAATGGATTAAATTGAATATTATATTAATATTTATATATATGGAAAGTTTGAGGCGGTCCAGTTTCACGTAGGAATCAAATTCCGTTTTGGTTTTGGGTTCCTAATTTGTTTTGGACTCAGTTATTTTATTCAGGGTTTTCTACATCTATAAATAGTCCATAGAAATAATTATTTAGAAAGAGAGACTTTTGAAGGAAGACACTTTGTAAGGAAAAATTGTCAATAATTTTTAGGGTTCTTTTCTTCTTCTTTTTCTTAGGTATTAGTAGCTAAAGACCATTGTTCTGGGGCTGCGGCCATGGGTAATTGTTGAACATCGATTGTTTTGAATTAATGTTGGTTATCGTTTAAATTATTTTTGTATTCTTGTTTTAGTATTTCATGCTTGATCACCATAGAAATAAATCTATTGTCTATTCTTGGACTCGAGAGATAAAGAAGTAGATAGACCAAAGAATGCAAAGAGCTTGTTCTAACTTTGTTTAGATTCGTGTTCAGGAGTGACGCCCGGACGAACACCTCGCTTGGTTACGAAACAGGATGAAATATAAATGATCGCCAATTAGGACTGCCTCCCCGCTCAATGATGTGGTTAGACAGCTACGAAACAGGATGAAATATAAATGATCGCCAATTAGGACTGCCTATCCCCGCTCAATGATGTGGTTAGACAGCTAGTTGGAGTAGGCGATTGAGGTCGAGAGATCATGATCATAAAATCAACCCTGTAAATCAGTAATTTGATAACCTTATAATTCATTACATGAGATGCGATACATGAAACCCTATGCATGCTGTAGCCCTGGAATTGTCCCAATCACTGTAAGTTAATCTTAGTATTTAATTCTAGCATTCTTTTATTCCTTTTGATACTCTTAAATAAATAATTAGACTAGTATAATTTAATAAATAGTTAATTGACAAGTCCCTGAGGGTTCGATATTCCGGTTCTTAAAGAGCCACTTATTACTTCTGCGACCACGTACACTTGCGTGAGCAATTGGAAGCAACAAGTTTTTGGCGCCGTTGCCGGGGACTTAGAAATTAACTATTCTTCTAGGTTATACTTTATATTTTTATTTATTTAATTTTTTTTTTTGTTTTATTAATTAGTTTTTGTTTTCTAAACAATAATTGTTTTTTCCTTTGAATAATTTGGTACTCTTATTGATATGTCTTATTGGGATAAACCATGGTTGGGTGAGGAGTATTCTTATAAGTATCCTTGTAATTATTGTAATGGACCCCACTTGGATATCGATTGTCCTATATGTCATATATGTGGTGGTCAATTTGGTCATTGGAACAGTTGTCCTAACTCTTATTCCCCTCTCCCAGACCCCTATTATGATTCTTCTGTTATTTGTGATGTTGGCAGGGGTGATGCAATGGATAATGCAAAACAAGATGTTCACAATGTGAATTCATTTATGGAATGTGCGGACATGCTGGACAAAGTTAATTTAAAAATCTTAGAACAAATGTTGGAATGCGTGGAAGAGCAATCAAAAATCAGAGAAATGCAAGCTACGCTTGAAGATATTGGATTGCAAATTGCAGTCCTAGCTAAAATAGATGAAGATATTGAATCCCAACAAAGAGAAAGTCATGAAGAAGCAGAGATAGTGAGTCAATATTGGATACAAGGACAAATTCAACTTCTTAAGTGTCAAGAGTTTATTCGTGATGATCCGACATACATGACAACCCAACTGATAGAAGAAATGGTTGAGCTCACACAAGAAATAGATCAATTTGGCTCAGATATTCATGACTTGGAGGCTCACTTGAACAAAAATATTGAGGCGCCTGATGCCCAATCACCAATTTTTGTGGGTGATGACCAACTAGTGGAGCAAAAAGAGGAATTCCAATCATTCAACTATACTGTATTCCTTAATGGCGATGTTGAGAAAGAGTACAAAAGTGAGAATGTTGTAAAATAATGTTGCTTTGGAGTTGAGGCATCTTGGATCTCATTCAAAACACTTGACTATAGATGAGGAACAAGGCCCCGACATCCTAAAGTTTTCTAATCCACGTAGACAAAACGACATTCCTCACATATGGGCCAAGAAGTGCAAGATGTGACATTTACTACTTGGTTCCTTTTTCTTTATACCACCACCCCTTGAGAGGAGTAGAAAAGTTGATGCAAAGTTAGGAGTGCATTTCATAAGTTCAAAGTGGAAAGAAAAGTGGTGAACTTAATTAGGTCGTGCCGCGACGTTAAATTAGGCGCTTATTGGGAGGCAACCCAAATAGTAGTGTAGCTTCTTATTTTATTTTTATTTTTTTAGTGTCATTTTTTTCTTTTGGTCTAGTTTTCACAGGTTTTGGAGAAGTCTGAGTACCCAAAAATTTGGTGCTAAGGAGCACATTTGAGCTTAAGTGTGTGGTGCATACGACCCTTGATGGAAAAAGAAAACAATGCTACTAGCTAGGCCTAGAGGCCTCAGGGAGTTTTCCTAACCCTTGTTTTAAATTTTATTTGATGCTTTGGGGACATAGCATCTTTTTAAGTGTGGGGTGGAGGAATGAATTCCTAGTTTTTACTGCTTTATCGAGTCTTTTTGTATTTTTAGGTGGGTTCCTCGGCTTTTGTTTTCGGTACTTTTCCTGAGGATAGTCCCTTTGAACCGATAGGGAGTAAATTTTTATTTATTTTTTTATTTTTTAGAGAAAAGAAAAGACCCTTTTGAGTTGTGTGATACTTGCTATTTAGGCCTAATTTTGAGTAATACTTTCTTGTGAATGCTTGATTGCTATTGAAATTGCAGACTCTTTGACACTAAGGCTCATGGTTGTGACTTTGTTTAGAGCTTATTTTATTTTGTAGTTTTTTATGACCCTATCTCTCTTAGAAGTAGAATTGATCCATCTTGATTGATACTTGTGCCATGTGTGGTGAGAATTTGTTTATTCCATGTTTTGCATCTTAGTCTAGAACTTGCCCTGCATGCTATTGAAGCGAAATAAAAAGTGTTGCTCAGTTTAGGAGATGATAATAGGCTTTCTTTGATTTGTCTTGTAAATTTTAGCCTTTTCAGATATTATATCACTAGTTCACCCTTTTGAGCCTGTAGCCTTTTGTTGGTAGTTATATTTTGCCCTTAACTATTTTGT
Source organism: Solanum appendiculatum (assembly GCA_018342035.1). Taxonomy (NCBI): domain Eukaryota; kingdom Viridiplantae; phylum Streptophyta; class Magnoliopsida; order Solanales; family Solanaceae; genus Solanum; species Solanum appendiculatum. The sequence continues at coordinate 332,846 of JAGDQO010000087.1, forward strand.
TGAATCCCTAGTTTTTGCACCTTGCTTCCTTGAGCACTGTAGCATAGACTGATTATAATTGTTATATCTGAAAAAAGAAAAGGGATGGTTGAATGAAAAAGAAATCAATGATGGCTACAAAGTGGTGAAAAAAAAGCCCTATTCGAAAGAATGTGACATGAAAAAGAAAAAAAAAATTCTTTGAGAAAAAAAAATATTATTGTGAAAGAAAAAAAAATGATTGAAGCATTATTGAGATGATGAGAATTACTTGTGAAATAATTGTTGAAGAGAGGACTGAAAGTAAAGAGAAGAAAATAATGGTTGATGAAGTCTAAAAATACAAAGTTCTTAGGGAAGTGTGAGTCACTATTATATAATATTCCTACCTGTCCCTTAGCCTACATTACAACCCGTTAAAGTCCTATTTGATTCTATTCAAGCATGCTTAATTAGCTAATGGGCAAGCCTATGGTTCTTTGTGCATACATGTGAATTTTATTTGTGAGTGTGAGAGTTGTTCTTTGACGCTAAGTTCTTAATTTAAATTCAATCTTTTGAATTTAGTGTGTGGACTATTTTCTTCTTGTGAGGGCACTTGTTTCATAATAGATAGGTGATGTTATTAATTTTCTTTGACGAGAGTAGGTGAACAAGCGTAAATTTGATGAGTTCAAAGTCCGTACTTGAGGTTAGGAGGTTAGAGGTTTGTTGTTTATTTGGATGTCTTGCATAATGAGCGGGAATTGTACTTGATGTTTTTAAATTTCAATATGGCCTAATTGTTTGTATCAACCAAAGTGATGGCTTCCTAGTATGATTTTTGAGATGAGCTTTAATGTTTGCTTGAGGACGAGCAAAAGTCTTATGGGGTGTTGATCTGAGGCAAAAAAATATATTTTCTTATCAATAATTGCCTCATATTTATTATTTATATTTGTCCTTTTTGAGCATGAATTTTATGGATTATGCTAAATAGTGTAGTTTATTTGTAGGATTAAATTGGTACAAAGTTAAAGAAGTTTGGAGCTAAAATGAATTAATTATGAAAGATTGAAGAAGGAAAATCAAGCAGGCGGCTTAATAGATTAAATTGAATATTATATTAATATTTATATATATGGAAAGTTTGAGGTGGGTTTCCGTAATTTGTTTTGGACTCAGTTATTTTATTCAGGGTTTTCTACATCTATAAATAGTCCATAGAAATAATTATTTAGAAAGAGAGACTTTTGAAGGAAGACACTTTGTAAGGAAAAATTGTCAATAATTTTTAGGGTTCTTTTCTTCTTCTTTTTCTTAGGTATTAGTAGCTAAAGACCATTGTTCTGGGGCTGCGGCCATGGGTAATTGTTGAACATCGATTGTTTTGAATTAATGTTGGTTATCGTTTAAATTATTTTTGTATTCTTGTTTTAGTATTTCATGCTTGATCACCATAGAAATAAATCTATTGTCTATTCTTGGACTCGAGAGATAAAGAGGTAGATAGACCAAAGAATGCAAAGAGCTTGTTCTAACTTTGTTTAGATTCGTGTTCAGGAGTGACGCCCGGACGAACACCTCGCTTGGGTACGAAACAGGATGAAATATAAATGCTCGCCAATTAGGACTGCCTATCCCCGCTCAACGATGTAGTTAGGCAGCTAGTTGGAGTAGGTGATTAGAGGTCGAGAGATCATGATCATAAAATCAACCCTGTAAATCAGTAATTTGATAACCTTAGTTAATTCATTACATGAGATGCGATACATGAAACCCTATGCATGTTGCAGCCCTGGAATTGTCCCAATCACTGTAAGTTAATCTTAGTATTCAATTCTTGCATTCTTTTATTCCTTTTGATACTCTTAAATAAATAATTAGACTAGTATAATTTAGTAAATGGTTAATTGACAGGTCCCTGAGGGTTCGATATTCCGATTCTTAAAGAGCCACTTATTACTTCTGCGACCACGTACACTTGCGTGTGCAATTGGAAGCAACATTGATCCTTGAGAACTTGCAATACAATCCTCAAATGATTGGCAAGCTCATCCTCATTCCTTGAGTAAACCAAGATATCATCAATAAACACAATCACGAATATGTCAAGGTATTGCTTAAACACCCTATTCATCAAGTCCATAAATGCAGCCGGAGCATTTTTCAACCCAAACGACAATACCAAGAACTTGTAGTGACCATACCTAGTCCAGAAAGCCATTTTCGAAATATCATATTCTTTCACCCTTAATTAATGATAGCCCGAACAAAGGTCGATCTTAGAAAAATAACTAGCCCCTTGAAGTTGATCAAATAAGTCATCTATCCTTGGAAAAGGATAGTTATTCTTAATGGTAACCTTGTTCAATTGGCGGTAGTCAATACACATACGTAGTGAACCATCTTTCTTCCTTACAAACAAGACCGGAGCACCCCATGGAGAACCACTTGGTCGGATGAAACCTTTATCCAACAAGTCTTTTAATTGCTCTTTTAGTTCCTTAAGTTCCACTGGAGCCATTTTATAAGGAGGAATAAAAATAGGTTGCGTATCCGGGAGAAGATCAATACCGAAGTCTATTTCTCTCTCGGGAGGAATACCGGATAAATCATCGGGAAACACTTCCGGAAACTCATTAAGAATGGGGACCGACCCAAGAGGAGGAGTATATGCAACCCTTAGAGATCATCTTTCTAGCTCTTAGGTAAGAAACAAATTGATCTCTAAACATAGAATTTCCCCCCTTCCAGTCTAGGATAGGCTCATTCGGGAATTGAAACTTGATCATTCTGGTTCTACAAGCAATAGAGGCATAACAAGCATGAAACCAATCCATCCCAAGAATAACATCAAAGACTAACATATCAAGTTCTACAAGATCGACATGAACGACTCTATATGATAAGGAGACGGGGCAATTTCTATAGACTCTCTTAGCCACGATAGATTCTCCAATCGGAGTAGAGACACAAAAAGGATCTAACAACACATCCAGAACAACATCAAACCTCATAGCCATATATGGCGTCACAATAGACAAGGTAGCACCGGGATCAAGCAAGGCATAAACATCAAAGTGAAAAACTTTCAACATACCGGTAACCACATCGGGAGAACTCTCTTGCTCATTACGAGCTTGAAGTGCATAGAATCATTTTTGCTTCTGATTTCCACTAGAACTTGATGGATTTTGAGATTGAGTCCGTCGACGATTTTATCCCTCCTTCTTAGCCACTAAGGGACAATCCCTTATCTTGTGATCCGTCTTGCCACAACCAAAACATGCATTAGAACCGGCTAGACATGCACCCTCATGCTTTTTCCACACCTAGTACAAGTAGTCGATGAAGAACCACCACCATTTCCTCCTTGAGGCTTAGGGTTAGGCACCCTATCTTTGTTAAACTTAGGAGGAGCATTGGAAGGACCTTGATTAGAGAACCTTTGTCAAAATCTAGGACAAGCATGTCTATCGCACTTTGAATGCAAAAAGTTACCAACACCGGTCCTAGCCCTCTTAGTCTCTCTAGACCTTTCCTTGAGCTTTTCTTCCTCTATATGTTGAGCAAACATCATAAGGCAAGAAATATGTAATACCCCAAGCTTTCAAAGAATTTTAATTGCATAACTCACCTGAAGACAATGACTTACGGAGGCTACCTACGGGCCATAGATGGATTGAAGGGCCGTAGGTGGGGATCGTCAATGGCACTGTAAACTTTTAGGATTTCTAAATTTCTGAACTTTGACCTATGGAATAGCAGGACGGTTCGTAGTTCAGTTGACGGGCCGTAGATGTGTTCCGTAGATGCCATCCAGACTTAGCAAAATTTTCAACCCAAAATGAACTTTCTGAATCAATTAATGGAAGAGCAGGACGGTCCGTCAATTGATGTACGAACCGTCGATTGGCCCCGACAGTTTTTAATTTAGGGCTTTTTGGTCTTTTCCCTAATGGATCTCCCATTAATCTAAGTCGGTTATACCCTTAATCTAAGCCATATAAATACTTTCTAAGCGTAATTCCTTTCATTCTAATTCATTCCCAATTATCTCCTCTCAAATATTTCTCTCTCTATAAGAAACTCTGTCAACTCTCAAGGAAGAGGAAGAAAGCTTGAATCCTCCATTGAAGACCTTCAATCTTCTCCAATTTCTTGTGCATTGCTTTGAGGTATGATAGTGTTCACCATTAGGAGTCCTTTCCTCTAATGGGCGCTTCCTTTTCTTCATGAATTTCAAGGTTTACTCTAACCCAATTGAATTAGGGTTTGTGATCAATTATTGTGGGTTATTCAATTATGATCTCAATTGTTGATTTTATGATTTGTAGTGCCCGATCTAGCGTGATAAAGTAACTTAGCGCATGAATTAGCGTGAATTACATGCTTTGATGTAAATATTACATGAACCTGTAACACCCCAGTTTTTGAAAAGAAAGAAAAAAATGTTGTTTTAAAATTTTTCCGATGCCAGTGACGACGGAGGCCATCTACGGACAGTAGGTGGAATGACAGGCCGTAAATGGGAACCATCGATGGCCCTGTTAACTTTATGAATTTTGAGTTTCTGAACCTTGACCTACGGAATAGCAGGACGATTCGTAGTTCGGTTGACGGGCCGTATATGGGTTCCGTAGATGCCTTCCAGACTTAGCCAAAATTTTAGTCCAAAATGAACTTTCTGAATCGATTGACGGAGCCAAATTTTTAGTCCAAAATGAACTTTCTGAATTGATTGACGGAAGAGCAGGACGGTCCATCAATGGATGTACGGACCGTAGATCCTGTCCGTCGATTGGCCCCGATAGTATTATTTAAGGGCTTCTTGGACGTTTCCCTAATTGTTTATTCCCTATTCTAGACAATTTTGCCCCTTAACCCTGGCCCTATTTATACTTTCTAAGTCCTAATCCCTTCATTCAAACTCTCATCTCCCAAAAATATTTCTCCCTCTTGAAGAACTAGAAGAAAAAGAAGAGACCTAGGGTTTCTCATCAAGGTCATCAATCCTCCTTTTATTTCAAGGCATTGGCATTAAGGTATGATAGTATTCACCATTTGGAGTCTTTCCTCCAATGGGTCCTTTTTCCTTAAGGTTTTCAAGGCTTAGTCTTGCCCAATAGAGCTAGGGTTTTGAAATTTTTTTATGGGTTCTTCATTATGCTTCCCATTGTTGATGTTATGGTTGATAGTGCACGATCTAGCATGGTAAAGTAAGCTAGTGCACGATTTTACGTGATTTACATTAAACTTCACGAACCCCATGAGTCCATGTTAAGTTCCCCCAATTTATGATTATGCTTATGTTGTGGGTTGAATTGAGAAAAAGATGAATTGCATGAACTCTTTATGAATTGAGTTAAGGATTATAATTATCAAGCTATGAAGTTCATGTAAGACTATGAATGATGAAAAGAGGATATTTTTTATGAGAAGATGCATGTTCAATCAAAATCTATGATTTTCCTCCATTATGTGGGTTCCCTCAATTATGACTAAATTGCCTAGATTTATGGCTTTCTAAGTATTAGCTTGCATTGAATTGCATGTTTTGAGGTGAAGCTTATGAACCCATGATTTATGAGTTAAGAGAATGATGAGCTATGTAAATATGAAGCTTATGAACTCATGTATGTTTTATGAAGTTTATGATAGGTTAATGGAAATGTTGAGTTGTCAGAGGGTTTCTCATGTAATGTTCAACCTATGAATGTGAAAGGTTTTCTCACACGTATTGTTTCATTACTTGTTTAAAGGTTTGCTCAACTAAGCTTGAATCATCGATTTAGGAGCTATTCTATGAAGGGACAAGAGGCGATTACCCATGTTCCCTAATGTAGACAAGAGGCGATTACCTATGTCTACTATCAATGAAATCATGAATGAAGGGACAAGAGGAGATTACCCATGTACCCTAATGTAGACAAAGCAGCGATTACCAAAGTCTACCAATAATGAGCTTATGACTAAGGATAGACAAGAGGCGATTACCCATGTCTACTAATAATGAACTATGATTAATCTGTGGGAAGTATGCTTAGTACCAAGTGGACAAGTGGTGATTACCCATGTCCCATAACCAATAAGCCACCATAGGGTGATGGTCTATGATAGACACTAGCTAGTGGATCAACATAAGCTAAGAAGTTCATGGTCTTACCTTTGCATGTAGGACACCCCTCTTCGGTTTGGGGCAGACACCAGATTCCATGTTGATAGCTCACATGGTTTCATATGTCAGTTAAGGCTATTTCCCCATTGTGTTCATTAATTGTGGGGAATTAGCCTTAACTGGCATATAAGACCATGTGAGCTATCAACATGGAATCCGGTGTCTATCCTACACCGAAAGAGGGTTGCCCTACTTGCCAAGGTAGGACCATAACTTCTTAGCTTACGTGGATCCACTAGCTAGTGTCTATCATAGACCATCATCCTATGGTGCACATAGGTTATGGGACATGGGTAATCGCCACTTGTCCACTTGGTGCTTAGCATATTTTCCCCACGGATTAATCATTGTTCATTTGTCATAGGTAGACGTGGGTAATCACCTCTTGTCTGCATTAGGGAACATGGGCAATCGCCTCTTATCCCTTCATTAGAATAGCTCCATAAGAACATGGGTAATCGCCTCTTGTTCATTTAATTCATCGTGTGAGCATTACATGAGAAACCCTTTAACAACTCAACACAACATCATCGTTTCACAACTTTGGTACTTCACTCTCAAAGCACCCTTAATTCATCATTAAATTCATATGAGACATGCATAAGTTCATAAGTTCATAAGCTTCATCTTTACATAGTTCATCATGCTCATAATTCATGAATCATAGAGTTCATATGGGTTCATAAAATTCCTCAATCCATAGCACAACCCAACAATCAAAGCATAGATTAGGAAATTGGAGAGAAATAGGATGGGTTCATGGGGATTTATTGAATCTTTACATCAAATCATATAATTCACGCTAATTCGTGCACTAAATTACTTTAACACGCAAGATCGTGCACTAGAAATCATAAAATCAACAATTGAAATCATAATTGAAGAACCTATAAGAATTGATCAAAAACCCTTACTCAATTGGGGAAATTGAACCTTGAAAAACTTGAAGAAAGTTGAGGAACCATTGGAGGAAAGGGCTCCAAATGGTGAACACTATCATACCTCAACAAAGCCCACAAGAAATTGATGGAAATTGATGGTCTTCAATGGAGGATCCTAGCTTTCTTCTTCCTTGAAGTCTTGAGAGAATTTTCTCAGAGAGAAATATTTGAGAGAGGAGAAATTTTGGAATGAGTTAGAATGAGTGAAATTAGGCTTAGAAAATATATATAGGGTCTGGGTTAAGGGTATAGCCCACTTAGATTAATAGTTAAACATTTAGGAAAGAGACCAAAAAGCCCTTAAATAATAACTATCGGGGGCAGTGTAAGGTCAGGACCTACGGTCCTTAGGTCAAACGACGGACCATCCTTTCCTTTCGTCAATTGATTCAGAAACTTTTTTTGGGGCTGAAAATTTTGCTAAGTATGGAAGGGATCTATAGGACCCATCTACGGATCGTCAGTTGATCGACGACCAGTCCTGTTCCTCCGTAGGTCGAGGTTCAGAAACTTGGAAATCCTGAAAGTTCATATGCCAACGACGGTTCCCACCGACGGCCCGTCATTCCACCTATGGTTCGTAGGTGACTTTCGTAGTCACTGGCACAAGGTTGAAAAACTGCATTTTCATTCTTGGAAAGCTTTGGGGTATTACACCTCCCATCAAGCACACAATTTAACGTCGCAACGTAACGCCGATTGCTTCACTCTTTTTGTTTTCACTTCGAGGCGATGTACCTTCTCCCCAACATCAAATCATTTTCTCGTCGAAGTAATTGGGGACTACCGGAGCGCATCATACGTTTCACTCGATCTCTCCACTTCGAAGATTTGAATTTCTTGCCCAACTTCACGTCATTCTTTCGTGTAGGAGCATTGGACAAGAATGATTGTATCACTAGGCTATTCAATCAATGAACTTCATAGCTTTTGGCCCTCAAGTGCATGACACTATCACTTTCCAATGTACTAGAGTTGCCATATATGATGTTTTTGGCTTTTTCTTGCAACTCTAGTATCGTTGCCTATATATCAGCATCTTGGTATTTTATTGGTTTGGTTTGGTTGCAAATACCCAAGATCTCATCAATATCGAACACAACCCCTTTTTCTTGACCGTCCAACTCCAATGCCTTACTCTTGACCACTTGACAAGGAGCCTTACGTACTCCGAACGTTGATCTCGCATTGGCCTTCAAAGTAGCAATCTCATACTCAAGTTGGATCATCTCATGGCACCTAGCTAGGTTCAAGTTGTGGAATTCATCCCTCATTTGAAACATTAGATCTGTTAGCCTCTCAATCTTTTCAAGTCGATGAGACAAGTGCAAGAGCCAAGCTTGACTCACAACACCCATCTCTTCATCTAACGAGGCATCATAACAAGTATCCCCAGCATGAAGTTTTCCCCAACAAGGCCATGGGTCATCAACATAGGGTTTGCACTCACCAAACCTTGTTCCTTCACAAGAAGCCATAAAAATAAATAAAAACAAAACACAAAAAAATATTCACAATTTTGATAGAAACTAATAAACTAAAAATTCTAAATCAATTCAACACGCCAAATTGTTCCACGGTAGCGGCACCATTTTTTATAACGCTCAACCACACCTATCTCAGTTAAAAGTGTTGTCGATCGCTATGCAAGTATAAACCTAACGAGGAGTTGGGGTCGATCCCACGAGGAACAATTAGCAGGGCGATTGAAGAATCAAATAATTACTAGCTACTAGTTTGAATCCGAAATATAAAATACATTTATAAAATGAGAAGATTTCAAGTAATGAATTTAGGATAGGGGATAGAGGAGAACAAGGGACAAAGCTATATCGAACAAGATTACCAAAGGTATTTGGGAATGGGAAATCGATCTATTGCACATTAGCATCATACAATCTCAATAAATCATGGGTAAAATCATATATGCCTCGGAAACTAAGTTATCTACCTAATTCTATCGAACATAGGCAAATATTTCTCCATTTGCTCTCACGAACCCAATCAAGTAGCAACACAAGCAATCCGATTAGACGCAACGCAAGGATTCTCTATTTGTACTAAAATTTGGCAATTGAGTTGCAAACCTCAGTTAATGCACCAATCAATCGTACCCAACCTCGATTAACTCTCACAAGCTAAATCAAAGTAAATGGGCATGTCCAAAGGGTGATCAATTTCAATGGAAAGCAATTAAAGCATAAGATAAATTGGATAATCAAAAACCCATTTCATAAATGATAAAGCAATCAACTAATTACAAAAGCACAAGATAGAAATCACAAACCCAAATATTATTTATGTCTAACACAATATCCAAATCACTAATTAATTAAGAATAAACACTTAGAATTCAACAATACAAAACAAAGAATTGAAGAAAGGTGAAAAATAGTTACAACCCAAGCTGACAATCTTCACTCTAATGGTGTTTGTGGAGGAATATTGATCTCAAAGCTCTTCCCAAGCTTCAATCCCCAAGGTTCTTCTCTCTATTCTATGTTGAATAATAAACTCAATTGATAAAATCCGCCCAAAATGACTGTGAATCAGTGTATATGGTGAATTGGGATCAAAATGTGAATTTTGAAAACTGCCAAGACGTCAGTCACCTTTTCTTCTCCACGTTTATGGAGGTAGCTCCGCGTTCACGGTACTTGACCTGCATGCACTCCATATTTGCGCTTCATAGCTGGCTTTCCCTCCGCGATCGCGCCTAGCTCTCCTCGTTCACGGAGAGTACTTCACTACCAGATCCAATTTTCATGTTTTTAGCTCCATTTTACTCTAATCATCATTCTTTTTCACCAACGTGTACCTGAAACACAACATTCAAAGGAAAAGTAGCCTCGTTCTCTTCTTATGTACCACAAAATCACCAAGAAAAGGACTCTAAATGATTGAAAATCACCCACTCATCAACACCCCCAACTTAGAAACTGTGCTTGTCCTCAAGCAAAACAAAATCAAAAGCACAAGAGGCAATCACAATAAGCACAACACACTTTCATTCAAAACAAAGATCATGATCATGACTTAGGTACTAACAAATAGTTCTCAAACAAATTTTTCACAAAAACAACCCCTCATTTTCATGGAACATTTTTCAAAAACCAAGAATCATTTAATGACAACAACTAGAAATTAATCAACTCTTTAGCTCTTTTTCATGCTCACACGATGTAATTTTTAACTTTCAAAATCACCACTCAAGCAGCTTACATGCCCTCCCAAAACAAGGAATGTCCTAAAAACACTCACAAAGTATTTACAAGACAAGGGACAACAACGCAAACACTCACGCTAAAAAAAGAACATCTTATGCCCACAAGTGCCACACCATACGCTTGCCCTTATTGTCAATCAACATCCACTCAATTTCATTTGGTTAAATATCACAAAGGACTTTGTTAAGCTTGTAATGTAGGCTTAGGGAAGGTAAGGATATCATTTAGGTACAAGTGACTACACCCTCCTTGAACTCTACTTAACATCTCCACATTTTTCACTTTTTTTTCACATTTTCTTAACTATCCAAACCAATGCACAATTCACATTCTTTATTTTCCTTTTTGATGCCCCACATGCAACCATTTTTAACTTTGGGAGGATTCAAGCTTCTTTTATTCACTTTCTTTTTCACAACCTTTTCTTTCTTTTTGACAACTTCCTCCATTCATCATTTCATTTTTTTATCAAGCTCTTGTGCGATAGGCATCCCTTCTATGAGTTTCCCAAAACACCCCCAACTTAGGCTTTTAGCCTCAACTTTCACAACATCATGTTCACGGAGGGAAAGGGTTCAAGAGAGGAATGTATTTTCAAAATGGCTAAGGCTTGTAATAAGGTTGCCAATAAAAGGGTATTAGGCTCAAGGGGACAACTAGGGATAGATTTAGTGCAAAGATGGGATATATAGGCCAAGTGGACTTCAATAACATTCAAACAAAGCCTAAGATCATTTTTCCAACCCAACTCAATTAAGACCAATATTTCAAGACTAACCGGGCAAGTTCTAGGTGGCACATTCAAACACAAGGCATTATTCAACAACTCATCACACATGGCATGCAAATCACTCAAGATGGATCAAAATTTTATTTCCTTTTCAACAAACAAGTGGCATTGAACAATTAGACCGCCAACCAATCAAGAGTCACAAAAAGAGTCACAAGAGTTGTCACAAAATCATTCAACACTTGCTCAATTTTCCAAACGGAAGGGTATGCTCAAAACACATATTTCGCAAGCAAGACTATTCTTAGTACCAAACAAGCCACAATCTCCCAAAAAAACTATGACAAATCTGCCCTTAAGAAAGCCGTCAACCAATCCATCATTGGGCAAACTCATACATCAATTCGGGACCGGCTACTCAGACTTCACGAATAAACAATAATTGTTACTCAGACATCACCAGCTATGGCTACACAGACTTCACCAACAATGGCTTCTCAGACTTCACCACACAACCAATCGACGCATTACCCTTAAGAAAGTCGTCACTCTATCCATCATAGGGCATCGCCAATCAACAACAACACCATCTCAAGACAAAAGAAATAAAGCATAAAGAAACAATTAAAAACAATAAAAACTAATAAAGCAAAAATGACTAATCTAACACAATCAACAATTAAGCTCTAGAAGCCCGACAAGGGCACATCATCCTCAAATCAATACAAACATCCAACAACATAATAAAAACAACCGACAAACAATCTCAACCATCCTAAACAAGAAATACAGAACAAGAGACATAAGGGAAGTATTTTTGATAACGTTGAACCACACCTATCACAGTTCAAAGTGTCGGCGGTCACTATGAAAGTATAAACCCAACGAAAAGTTGGGGTCGATCCCACGAGGAACAATGTGCAGGGCGATTGAAGAAACAAAGAATTACTGGCTACTAGTTTGAATCCGAAATATAAGATACAAGTATAATAATGAGAAGATTTAAAGTAACAAATTTAGGATAGGGGATAGAGGAGAACAAGGGACAAAGCTATATTGAACAAGATTACCAAAAGGGATTTGAGAATGCGAGATCGATCAAAATTCATTCGATCCATTGCACATTAGCATCATAAAATCTCAATTAATCATGTGTAAAATCATATATGCCTCGAAAACTAAATTATCTACCTAATTCTGTCGAACATCGGCAAATATTTCTTAATTAGTTCTCACAAATCCAATCAAGAGGCAACACAAACAATCCGATTAAAGACAATGCAAAGATTCACTATTTCTAGGAAAATCCAACAATTGAGTTGCTAAACCTCTATTAAAGCACCAATCAATCATACCCAACCTAAATTAACTCACGCAAGGAAAATCAAAGTAAATGGGCAAGTCAAAGGAGTGATCAATTCAAATGGAAAACAATTAAAGCATGAGATCATTTGGATAATCAAAAACCCATTTCATAAATGGTAAAGCATTCAATTAATTACAAAAGCACAAGATAGATATCAAAAACCCAAATGTTGATTATGCCTAACACAATATCCAAATCAGCAATCAACAAATAACACATAGAATTCAACAATACAAAGCAAAGAGTTGAAGAAAGGTGAAAAATAATTACAACCCAAGATCAGAATCTTCACTCTAATGGTGTTTGTTGAGGAATCTTGATCTCAAAGCTTTGCCCAAGCCTCAATCCCCAAGGTTCTTCTCTCTATTCTCTGTTGAATATTTAACTCAATTGATAAAATCCCCCCAAAATGGTTGTGAATCAGTGTCTATGGTGAATTGGGGTCAAAATAAGAATATCCAAAACTGCCCAGACGTCAGTCACCTTTTCTTCTCCGTGTTCGCCGAGGTAGTTTCGCGTTCCCGGAGCTCAGTGTAATTGGACACCGCGTTTGTGGAGGACGTCCACATTCGCACTACTAGACCTGCATGCACTCCGTGTTTGTGAAGGCTTCCTGTGTTCGCGCTTTTTATCTGGCTTGCACTCCGTGGTCGTGCCTGGCTCTCCGTATTTGTAGAGAGTACTTCACTGCCAGATCCAATTTTCATGTTTTTAGCTCCATTTTGCTCCAATTTTCATTCTTTTTCATCAAAGCTCCTTTTTCACCAACATGTACATGAAACACAATATTCAAAGAAAAATTAGCCTTTTTCTCTACTTAAGTACCATAAATTCACCAAGTAAAGGACTCAATATGAGTAAAAATCACCCACTCATCACTGCGAAAGATGGCACGAACGATCACCGCTGGTAACTTGTACTAGGACCCGCATCACAAAAAAGATGCAAAATGCAGCATGAGTAACAAAACAAAGGTACTCAGTAGGCATCAGAGGACAATTGACCAAGAAAGGTAAAATCAAGTTAAAAAGAGAGGATCTAGACACACAGAGGTCAAAGAGGGAAAAAGAAAGAAAGCACAGGAGCATACTGAATGTAAATCTATGTATAGCTAAACTAAACCTAACTGAACCCTCATAAGACCAGAAGGTACACTCGTGCGCAAGTTTAAATAAAACCCAAACGGATCCCCATAAGCCCGAAAAGTTCACATAATAGCTAAGACTACAAGGATAAGATACTCAAACCCAAGTCCAAAAGAAGTCAATAGGGCCTCGAATCCACAGTGATAGGATTTAGGCCTCAAACCCAAAGTGGTAGATGCTGGGTCTAGAACCCAAAATTATAGAATCTGAGCCTCCAACCTTAAGTGATAGAATCTGGGCCTCCAACCCAAAGCATCAGTCTATAGATAGAAATAATGGTCTCGAACTGTATATAATCACTTCAACAAAAAAAATCATAACCTGACTAACAAGATGTGCAAGGGTGTGTCAATTCCATAGAGAATCCCATGTCAAGTAAAGATATCGTGGGACGCCACCCACCGAAAGGTATCAAAAGAAGACTCCTAGCCAAGTAAAACTCAATCTCCAATCTTTGCGATAGCATAAACCTCTGGTAACACCTCAGAACAATAGAAATAGGGATAGAGAGGATAGATGATCTAAAAACCACTAATTCGCCTTAATTCGCCTAAATTAAGGCTCATACTATTAGACTCAAGTGTGCTATTTCATTCTACAAGGATCTACTATGTTTGAAATGATGTCGGAGACAAAGAAAAGCTGTAATGATCCTCCAGGTCATTTTTGTGTTAATGCCTTCTTTCCATCATTTAGAGCATTCCTGTAGCGACACCAAGTCATTTATGACTTGTTGGCACTAACTGTTCGGTCGCCTGGTTATTCGTTTGGGTTTTATGCCCATTTTTTTTGTTTTAGAGCTTCTAAATCTTAAAAAGTTGATTCCGGTCATAACCTCAGGCAGTCAACCTCAGAGCAAAATTCTGACAGTTTCATCAGCTCTAGAGCGGCCAAATTAGGCTAGTAGCATGGTTGGCCTGAGTCTCGAAGCTTCTAGTGTGACTTTAGGGCCATTTGGCGCTTTATCTTTTGAAATTTGGCATAAGGTTGACTTTCATCAACATTTTTGTTAAACGCGCTCGGATGAGAATTTCGTCAATACAGTTAGTTCCAAAACGCCGAGTTTGGTCTAGAATGACCCTTCCTGCGCTTCTCGAGGCTTTCGATCTAATTCTGAGGCCCTTGTTAGAAGTTGGCTAAATTGATGCTTGGGAGGTGGGGCCCACTTTTTGTCGAAATGAACTCGTATGGAAATTCCGGCTGCGCCATTGAGACTGGAACAACAAATTTGATGGGGTAGCATATCTCGCTTGCATGCACAGGGCTCTCAACTAATCACGAGCACCCCGTCGAAGTTTTTGCCAAAGCGAAAACTTAGCTGGTGCAGCAGCTGATGCTATAGACCCATTTCTTCTCTGTGTTTGTAGTCCTGGCTCCGCGTTCGCGAAAAGGTGTCCACGTTTACAAAGCTCTGTCTCTTTCTTCTCCGCATTCCCGAAAAGGTGTCCGCTTTCACGGAGGTCTGCTTGGGTGTTCTCCACACCCGCGGAGAGGTTCCGCATTCGCAGAGATTTTTTTTCTATCCCTCCACGTTCGCGGGACTCTGGCCACATTTGCGGAGATCAGCGTGATTTGAACTTAAGTATAAAAGGGGCAGTCGGCTTTTGTTGGCTTGCAAGCTTTAGAAGGTGATTTCTCCCTCGTTATAGTCAGAATTTGTCGATTCAACTTCGCAGGTGTTCAAAATTGCATAGGCTTTGTGGGTGTTTGTTTGGATAGTGTTAGGTGAACTCTAATTTCATTAAATTTGAGGCATAAGTGGCTTCCATAAGCTTTAAATTGTAAAGTTTTCCATGTTTTCTTTTCTTGGGTTGTCGACTATTTCAAGCCCCGAATTGTGTTTTATTTCGGAACACAAGTTCGAGGGAAGTGTTAGTTTTATGGAGTTAGTTTCTAGATTTCTGGTGCAGGTCCCACATTTTTTGATTGACTCCTAAATTGGTCCATCTCTTATTTTGATGACTTTAGTGTCTAAACGATCGTTCCGATGTTGTGATTCTATTTTTGATAGTGTGGTGGCAGTCTGAGGCTGTTCAGGATGGAAAAACTCCAGTGGAGTGATTTGGAGCACGCACGGTCGGCCTTCTGGAAGGTTACAACTTCTCTTTTTTTTATATTGAGCTAGATTGTGTGAATGCATGCTGATTTGTGTTAATCGGGGGTAGGGTACTAGTATTTCTTCTCTTCTTCTTAGAAACCATATTTTAGGCTCGATTTTCGAGCCATTTTAGGGGCAGTGTCATGCTATCAGATGGGTTGTTTGGGTGTTGATGCATGTGGCTTATCTGTTTGGTTGTGTATGTTTGTTGCAGCATATTATCGGCCTTAGACTAGGTTAGGCTAGTATTGCCTTAGACCCATGCACCTATTATGGCTTTGGTATGTATCTGACGTCATTTCGGATGTACTAGGTCCTTGAAGACCAGAATAGCCGGCCTGGGCCTGATAGTATGAGCCTAGCATTGACTTGGTATGGTTTGTGATCATCTACTTTCTCTCCCCTTTTCTGTGGTGCCGATAAGTTATCGGAGACGTGATGTTTTCCTGGGTTCGGGCATCTCGAGGTTGGTTCTATGGTGATGTGGGTTGTGATGGACGGCGATCCATGATGGCTTGGAATTTGAAATCCTCTATGAAGTTGATATGGCCCACACACTCGACTGGTTAGGGCAGGGCCCCCGGGAGTGTTAGTTAGCTCACTATATTGGCTAGGAAAGGGCCCCCGAGAATGTTAGCTGGTTAGGCAATTGGTTAAAAGATATTTGAGACCCTCATCGGAGTGGACATGCCCCGCGCGTTCTACTTGCTAGGCAGGCCCCCCGGGAATATTAGCCGATTGGGTGATTTGATATTTGGGCCTTGGGAGGAGTTGTTATGCCCCCTTTGCACTCTTCTAGCTATGGCAGGGCCCTCGGGAGTTGCTATCTGGTTGGGCAGCCCGATCTGGAAGTCAGACTTTTTACTTGGTTGTAGTTGGCTGGTTGTGTAAGGTGAGTTGGTTGGTGGTTTCGGTTCGCAGTTGGGTTTTCCTTTAGTCTCGTATATTTAGCCTTTCTGTGCACCTTTCGAGCTTATGGGGGTCCGTTTTGGTTTTGGCTTGTCTGTGCTTGAGTGTATCTTCTGGGTCTTATAGGGGGCCTTGTGAGGTTTTGTTTTGGTGTTCTTAGATTTACTTCCGTCTTATTTCTGTTATTATTTCATTAGACCTCTATTCTTGTTTTATTTTATCTTTTTGGTCTGTTTTTACCTTTCTTGCTCAGTCAGCCTGTGATGCCTACTGGTACCTGTTGTATTGGTACACACGCTACACTTTGCATCTGTTTTCGTGATGCAGGTCCGAGCACCAGTTATCAGCATTGAGGTCGAGCATGCTGCAGTCTATTCTAGAGACGAGGGTGAGCACTTGGCATTCTTGGATTACCCATCTCCTTCTGTCTATATATTTTGGGTTGTCTTTAGTGTTTGAGAAAGTCTTGTTTCTGTGGTCCACTTTTGAGACTTGTACTCATTTTATACTAGCTTTGTACTCGTGATTTCCAGGTTCTGGGAGGTAACTTTTATTCTAAATAGCTTTTGGGTTCGCTTCCGCCTTTCCCTTATGTGTTCCTTTTATCTAAGTTTTCGCCTGGTTGAGGTTTAGTTTCAACCCTTAGTCTCATCACTGTCAAGTTCAGGGATAGGGTTTGGCTTGCCTGCTGGTGGGTTGGTAGGCATCGTCATGACTCGGGCAATCGGGTCGTGACAAAAGCAATAAAGTGCAAGAGTATAAGGCAACACTAGTCTATCAAAGGCTAAGGCTGGACAAGCATCAAAAAACAAGTAAATTCAAGTAATTAACATAGCATATTCAAACCCAAAGCACCCAACTAGCAAGATACTATACCTGAAATAATGCCGACCAAACCTAAAACATGGTATCTAAGAAAAGTGGTAAGAAAATTAGGTCTCGGCCCCCAATTAACACTAATGAACATGAGTTCACACATTCAGGCTCAATCTAGATTGAAAGGAAGTTGTAGCCTACCTATAGGCCGACCGCACGTGCTCCAAATCACAAGGCCGGAGCTTTTCACTTTCAAATGGCCTCTAAACACCTACACACCATCAAAAATAACATCACAATGTCAATATGGTTAATTAGACACCAAGATAACCCAAAACAAAGCCGGACCAATATTTTGAGTCAAATAGGAATTATGGGACCCGCGCCAAAATTTTCAGAATTGACTCCATCCAGAGATCCGAAACTACGCACCTTGTCCAAAGATTAACATAATCCGAGGCCTAAAACAGACCACAATAACAAATTCAATAAAAACCCAATTCAAGCCAAAGTTAATGAGAGGGCAGCAGCTAAAACAAGAAATTCACCTCAAACAGGGGTTTCTCAACACCTTCGAATCATAAACCCAAATAACCACGCTCTCAACGATCACACAAGACTTCGAATCACTTAAATTTGGAGCTCTAATGTGGGATAAATCGGCTTTTGAAAAAAAGAAATGAGGCTTGAAATTCGCTATATAAATAGCCCAGATTATTTCGCTAAAAGTCTAATTCTAGTCACTAAATGTCTCATTTCTAGTAGCTAAAAGCCTGCACGAGATATCAGCACGTCAGCTAGTTTGCTTAAACTCCGAATTCTCCGATGGCTTGCCCTAAATTTGTTCGGAACCCTGTGCATGCAACCCTACCAAATTCAATATTCCAGACTCAACGAAGAAGTAGAAATTCCCATATGAGGTCATCTCAGCAAAAAGTGGGTCCAACACCCAAACTCAATTTTTAGTCAAAATCCACGAGGGGGCTCAAAATTAGCGCGAAAGCCTCGAGATCCAAGCGAAGGGTCTTTCTAGATAAAATTAAGCATTCCAGAGCTAACCGCGCTAACGAAATTCTTATCCGAGCAAGTTTACTCAGAATATTGACTAAAGTCAAACTTAGGCCTTAACTTTAAATTTAAAAAGCCTAATCGCACGGACTCACTCTTAAAGTTTCAGGAGTCGTGCCGACCATTCTACTACACTAAAATGACCATTCAGGAGATGAAGGAATCGTCAAAATAGGATTCTGAGGTCCTTTTCTTGAGCTTTTGATCAAAACTGACCATTCAAGGTTCAAAATCTCCAAAACACTAAAACTCACATAAAAACTAAATGAACGACCAGGTGACAGAACTATCTGTCCCAGCGCATCATAAATGACTTGGAGTTGCCACAAGAAAGCTCTAAATGACGAACATGAGGCATACATAAAGAAATGACCTGAAGATCATTAATACATCCACTACTAAAGAGGACTTTCATCCGCAAAAGTAAGAATCAAGAAGTACCTAAAGGCTCAAATTATCAAGGAAACTGCTCCCACATATCAGGCTCGATCTCCCAGGTAGGCTCCTTAAATAGGTGATGCCTCCAACAGACCTTAACTATAGGAATGACTCTCGAGCGCAACCGCCGCACATCTCTGGCAAGAATAGCAACTGGCTCCTCCATAAAGTTCAAGCGATCATCCAACTCTACTGTATCATACTGGAGCAAATGAGACTCATCTGGGACATACCAGTGTAGCATCGATACATGAAAGATTGGGCGGATTGCTGAGCACATTGAAGGCAAAGCTAACTCATATGCAACATCCCGAACCGTCCGAAGGATCACGAAATGCCCAATATACCTGGGGCTAAGCTAGCCCCGCCTCCCAAATGTCATCACGCCCTTTATGGGTGACACGTAGATAAAAACTCTATCACCAACTCAGAACCTCAAAGGTCGCCGCCTACGATCTGCATAACTCCGGTGCCTACTCTGAGCTATCCGAACCCTACCCTGAATCACCCTCACCTGCTCTAAAGGTTACTGAATCAAGTTTGTGCTATGCGGTCTAGGCTTTGTAGTCTCAAACCAACTAGCCGGAGAGACAACACCTACCATATAAGGCCTAAAACGGGGCTATGTAAATGCTAGAATTGTAGCTGTAATTGTATGCAAACTCCGCCAAAGGCAAGAACTGGTCCCATGGATCTCCAAACTCTAAGACACAAACCCATAATGTCTTCAAGGAAATGGATAGTATGCTTTGAATGACCATCAGTCTGCGGGTGAAAAGTTGTGCTAAGGTCAACACGAGTGCCCAACTCATCCTAAAAAGTCTTCCAAAAGCTAGAAGTGAACTGAGCACTATGATCTTATATAATAGAGACCGGCACACCATGAAGATGTACCACCTCACAAATGTAGATACGGGCAAACCTCTCGGGTCTAAACGAAGACTGAACGGGGAGGAAGTGCGCTGATTTGGTCAGTTGATCAATGATGACCCAAATACTATCAACATCTCTAGATGTTTGAGGCAAACCTGCCACAAAGTCCATGGTGATGCGATCCCACTTCCACTCCAGAATGGGTAAACTCTGAAACTCAACACCAGGTCTCAAATGCTCGGCTTTATCCTTCTTGCAACGAAGGCATGAGATACATAGTCTACAATATCTCTACTCATACAGCTCCACCAGTAATGCGGCTTTAAGTCATGGTACATCTATGCTGTGCCTTGATGAATAGAATATCTAGAATCATGGGCCTCATGATGTATCAACTAAATCAAACCCCTAACTCTCGAAACAAAAATATAGCCTGCAAACCTTAAAACTCCATCTGAATGTAAGATAATCTGACCGGCATCACCTGCTAAAACACGATCTCGAAGTGCAACAAAGGTCTCATCCTCAAACGGACGACTATGGATCTGATCAAGTAGAGAGGAATAAACTCCTACATAGGCTAGAACATGCCTAGAAATTGAAATATCCAAATGAACCATCTAATTTGATAAGGAATGAATGTCCAAACCAAAAGGTCGCTCCACCGTAGAAAGGAAGGCTAGACATCCCATAATCACTGCCATCCGACTCAAAGCGTCCGCTACTACATTCGCCTTTCCTCGATAGTAGAGAATAGAGAGGTCATAGTCATTCAGAAGCTCAATCCAGCGACGCTTCCTCGAATTAAGATCCTCCTGGCTCATAATATCCTGAAAACTCTTGTGATCAATATAGATTTTAAAACAAACTCCATACAGATAGGGCCTCTAGATCTTTGGGCGAAAACTACCGCCGCCAACTCCAAGTCATTAGTGGGGTAGTTGCATTCATGTAGCCTAAGCTGCCTTGACGTAAAAGTAATGACCCGACCCTTCTGCATCAAAACACAACCGAAACCAACATGGGATGTGTCATAATAGACCGTGAAGCCCACGACCTCAACTATAAGAGTCAATAAAGGAGTAGTAGTCACACACTCCTTGAGCTTCAAAAAGCTCAACTCACACTCCTCAGACAGCTCAAAAAGAACATCAAGGCGATTCAACCGGGACAAAGGTGCAGCAATGGTAGAGAAGCCCTCCAAAAACCATCTGTAGTAACTTGACAAACCGATGAAGCACAAAACCTCAGTAACTGAAGTGGGCCTAGCCCAATCACGAATATCCTCAATCTTTGTCGGATCTACCTGATGCCATCCTTAGACACCACGTGCCCCAAGAATGCTACAGATTCAAGCAAAAACTCACACTTTGAGAACTTGGCATAAACCTGAAGATCTCTAAAAGTCTGGAGCACAATCCTCAGATTCTACTCATGATCACTCTTGTTCCGTGAATATATCAGAATATCATCTATGAACACAATGACAAAAAAATCAAGATACGTGCTGAACACTCGCGTCAACAAGTCCATAAAGGCGGCATTGGTATTACTCAACCCAAAAGACATCACTAGGAACACATATTGGTCATATCGAGACCTAAATGTGGTCTTAGGGATGTCCTCTGCCCTAATTCTCATCTAAGGTTAAGCAAACCTCGGATCAAGCTCCAAGAACACTACAACACTCTAAAGCTGGTCAAATAGATCATCAATCCTAGGTATGGGGTAACAGTTCTTCACCATCACCTTATTCAACTACCTATAATCAATAGACATGCGCATCGATCTATCCTTCTTCTTCATAAACAGGACAATAGCACCCCAAGGTGATACACTAGGCCTAATGAACCCCTTACCAAAGAGGTCCTGAAGCTGAACATTGAGCTCCTTGAGCTCTGCAGGAGCAATTCAATATGCCAGAATAGAAACCAAGTACTCGGCTTAAGCTCAGTAGGAAAGTTAATATTGATGAGTGGGTGATTTTCACTCATTTGGAGTCCCTTTCTTGTGATTTTGTGGTACTTAAGTAGAGAAAGAGGCTAACTTTCCTTTGAATATGGTTGTTTTAGGTACATGTTGGTTAAAAAGGAGCTTTGATGAAAAAGAATAGAAATATGAGAAAAATGAAGCCAAAAAAAAGTATTTTGGAGCTGGCAGTGAAATACTCTCCGCGAACGCGGAGAGTTGGGCACGACCGCGGAATGCAAGCCAGCTGTGAGGTGCAAATGTGGGAAGCCTTCATGAACGCAGAGTGCATTTAGGCCGAGAATCGTGAACGTGGATATCCTCCGTGAACACAGAGTAAAATTACACAAAGCCTCGCGAACACGAAAAAGAAAGGGGACTGACGTCTCGGCAGTTCTGGAATGTCACATTTTGACCCTAATTCAACATATACACTGAAAGAAGGCCATTTGAAGGAATCATCAATCATAGAGAATTCATCATTATTCATCACACAGAGAACATAGAGAAGAACCTTGGGGATTGAGGCTTGGGCTTAGCTTTGAGAGCAAGATTCCTTAACAAACACCATTAGAGTGAAGATTGTGAGCTTGATTTATAATTATTTTTCATTCCTTCTTCAACTCTTTGCTTTGTATATTTGAATTCTAGGCATTAATTGTTGATTAGTGATTTGGATATTGTTTTAGACATAATCAATATTTGGGTTTTTTATTTATATCTTATGCTTTTATAATTAGTTGATTTCTTTCTCATATATGAAATAGGTTTTTGATTATCCAATTGATCTCTTGCTTTAATTGCTTTCTATTGGAATTGATCACACCTTGGACTTGCCCATTTACTTTGATTGAGCTTGTTAGAGTCAATTGAAGTTGGGAAAGATTGATTTGTGCATTAATTGAGGTTCAACAACTTAATTGTCAGATTTTAGCTACTGATAGTAAATCCTTGCATTGTCTTTAATCAGATTGCTTGTGTTGCCACTTGATTGGGTTCGTGAGAACTAGTTGAGAAATATTCGCCTACGTTCGATAGAATTAGGTAGATTATTTAGAGTCCGAGGCATATATGATTTTACCCATGATTAATTGAGATTATATGAAGCTAGTTTACAATGGATCGTATGGGTATTGATTGATTTCCCATTCCCAAATCCCTTTGGTAATCTTGTTAGATATAGCTTAGTTCCTTGTTCTCCTAAATCCCCTATCCGAATTTGTTACTTGCAAATCTTCTCATTTTATAATTGTACCTTTCATTTTTTATTCAAACTAGTAGTTAGTAATTTTTTGTTTCTTCAATTGCCTTGCACATTGTTCCTCGTGGGATCGATCCCAACACTTCATTAGGTTTATACTTGTTAGCGACCGCCCCACTTCGAATCGTAAGAGGTGTGGTTGAGCGTTATCAAAAATGGCGCAGTTGCCGGGGAATAATTTTGTATTTTGAATTGATTTAGAGTTTATAGTTTATTAGTTTCTATCCAAATTGTGAATATTTGATTGTGTTTTGTTTTTTGTTTGTTTTTATGTCTTCTTGTGAAGGAACAAGGTTTGGTGAGTGCAAGCCCTTTGTTGATGACCCATGGCCTTGTTCGGGCAGACTTCATGTTGGGAATAGTTGTTTGGTTGCCTCTTTATATGAAGAGATGGGTGTTATGAGTCAAGCTTGGCTCTTGTACTTGTCTCATTGACTCGAAAAGGGTGTGAGGCTAAGAGATCTAATGTTCCAAATGAGGGATGGATTCCGCAACTTGCACCTAGCTACGTGCCATGAGTTGATCCAACTTTAGTTTGAGATTGCTACGTTGAAGCCCAATGCAAGATCAACATTTTGAGTACATAAGTGTTCTTGTCAAGTTGTCAAGAGTAAGGCATTGGAGTTGGACGGTCAAGAAAAAGGGGTTGTGTTCGAAATTGATGAGATCTTGGGTGTGTGCAACCAAACCAACCCAATAAATTTCAAGATGCCAATATAAAGGCAATGATACTAGAGTTGCAAGAAAAATCCAAAAAAACATATTTGGCAACTCTAGTACATTGGAAAGTGATAGTGTCATGCACTTGAGGGCCAAAATTTATGGAGTTCGTTGTTCGAATAGGCTAGTGATACTCTCACTCTTGCCCAATGCTCATATACGAAAGAATGATGTGAAGTTGGGCAAGAAATTCTAATCTTCGAAGCGGAGAGATTCAGTGAAATGTGTGATGCTCTCCGGTAGTCCCCATATCCTTCGACAAGAAAATGATTTGAAATTGGGGAGAAGGTACATCGCCTCGAAGTGGAAACATAAAGGGTAATGCAACCGGCGTCGCGCCGCAATGTTTAATTGTGTGCTTGATGGGAGGCAACCCATCGGTATCCAAAATTGTTATTTTTACTTAATTTTGAGTTTTCTTAAATTTTAGGTTAGATTATAATTTTATTTTTTACTAATCATCATGATTTCAAAGTGTTTTTAATAGGTTTGGATGCAAAAATGCTCTTGGGGTTGAAGTATGGGGTTGAACTACCTTCAAAATTGGGGTTGTAACACTTTTGGGCAGTTGACGGTCGCCAAAGTGCAATGGGCGAGGCACCTAATGGGCCCACCCATCGCCTAAATTTCCAGAAATCTGCCAAAGCTTCAGACATGATTTATTCTCTTGGAATGCGGAAAGGAGTCCGCGAACGCGGAGGTTAGTCTGACAGACACTCAACGAACGCGCCCTCTTGCCCTTGAACGCGGAGGTTAGGTATCTCATAAGGCGCGAACGCGCAAAGGCCTCCGCGAACGCGGACGTTCAGGTACTTTAAAAGTCAGAACTTCAAAAGGCACTTCACTTTCAAAGAAAAAAACAAACTAAATATATCCTCTCTTGTTCCCCCTTGATTATAAATCAAAAACTCCCCCTATATTCTCCCCTGATCACTTTTGCCTCTTAGTTTTTGCTTTGTGATCTTCCTCAACAATCAAGGTATTAGCTTTACCCCTTATTTTGTTCTCTTAGTGAGTGATATTTGATATGATGTGTTTTAATGGATGCTTGATTTGAACTTGATTATTGAGTTTAAATTGGGGATATATGGGGTAGACAAGGAGTTTGGTTTGTATTGGATGAAAATTGTGATTTTTGGGTTGGATTCGGGGGCTAATTTCTTGAGATATTGAAGGAACTTTTTGTGCCTACTTGAGTCCTTAATTTGAACTTGATTCTTGTTGTGATTAAATGTTAATTCTTGGGTTGAATTCATGTTAGTTGAGTTGTTAATTGGTGGATTCTATTTTGGGGTTTAATTGGGGGGGTGGGGGGGGGGGGGCAATTAGTGTAGAAAATTGTTGAAAAATTGTTGCGCATAGCCTCTTCAACAAAATGCTTGAATGGATTCTATTTTTCTCGGGTCGTGACTTCTCCGTGAAAGCGGACCTTTATCCGCAAATGCGGAAGTATACGTCCCATTGTACTCCACCAATGCGCCAACTGGTCTGCGAATGTGCAGGTCTTTCTATTCCTAAGCCGCGAACGCGGAGGCAAGTCCACTATCTCTCCGCGAAAGCGGGGGCTTCTCTGCGAACGCGGAGAAGAGATCTGTTCTGACGAAAAATATTAACATTGCATAAATTGATCGGCACTTCTTTTAATTATTTTCTTTGACCTAAATACTTCCCAATACGTTGTTTTAAGTGTCCACAAGAACTTTTAACATGTTGGCATGTTTTGTAGGTACTTTGACTTTAAAATGTGGACCGACAACATTCCTCAATCATCCAAAATGGCACCTGATTAAGAATATTTTGATGCTACTAGATTCCTTTCAGTTAAGTGTGCCCGGAAGTACGATGAATACCTGGGCCGAGCTATTGTGAATGAGAAAGAGATATGTTTTGAAAAGCTTGAACTGCGAATGCAAGATTTCTTTATCTGGCTTGAGTCTAATGGATGGATGGTGTTCGCTACTGAGCCTATCAAGTCTAATCACACCATCGTAGCTAATTTTTATGCAAATGCCTCAGAGACTAATTTTAATGAGGCCATCGTTACTACTTTCCAAGGGGTACATGTCTATTTTAGCCTAACCTTGATTAATGCCTATTATGGCCTCCCGAACACCGACAACAATGTTTATTTGGATCGATACAAGGAGTTAGATTTCCAGTGGCTTGTTGATAAGTTGCACAATGATGAGCCTCCGGAGTAGTTCGAGAGGAAGAGAGGGGTGGAGTCCCATGAGGTTAAAGCAAAGGCAAAGACTTGGCTCTCCATTATATATGCTCGGGTCATTCCCTCAAAACATAACACCGAGGTGACACTAGACAGGGCTTTTGTTATTGCTGCTATTATGGATGGGCTGGCGTTGAATGTGGGCCAGCTGATTTTGGACCATGTTATTGAGGTGGCTCAGGGGAAGACTAGGAGTCTTATCTTTCCTTCGTTGATCACTCAGTTATGTTACAGTGCCGGAGTGCCGAGACTTCTGAGAGATGAGGAGAAGAAGCCAGGCACAGACATTCACCCTCTGAAAAAGAGGGTTGCACAGGGCTACAGGCACAAAAAGAGGAAGATCGACGTGCTAGGCCTGCAGTTCATGCTGTTCACCAAGCCCATTTCTGAGACTGGTGCTTTATCTTCTGCAGGACCCCTCTAGTTTGGACCTTCCACGATGCAATACATATATTCTCATATATAGGGAGTAGATGCTCAGATCCGAGAGCTAGTTGCTGGCCTCCCTACCGGACCTTCTGGAGCCACATCTGAGGGTGCATCTGCACCTACTATTGCCTCTAAAGCTGGTGCACAGAAAGCTATGTGTGATAGATTAGAGCATCTGAGTCGGAGGCAGGGGAAAATTGAGCAGCACCAGGAGACTTTCCGAGAGAATAAGAAGTAGAAGAGTCAATTTCTAAGCAAGATGATGGGAAAGCACCGGAGTGTATGTGGTAGTAGTCCATCCGATGATGGGAACCTGTCCTACCCCTCTGATGCTAGCTCAGAGTGATTGCTCTTTAGGGAGCCCATCGTATTCTATTTTGATTTTTTTATTGTGAGGACATAGTTCGATTTTTAGTTGGGGGTGCCTCCCTTATGACTCCTATTCTGTATTTCTTATTTAGGAGGTGTGGGATTGTTTGTTGGTTGTTTTTATCATATTGTTGGATGTTTGTTTCTTTTATGGATTATGTGCCCTTGTCGGGCTTTTGTAGCCTAATCGTGTATCGTGTTGGATTAGTCGCTTTCGTTTTAGTAGTTTTATTGCTTTTAATAGTTTCTGTATTGTATTTCTTTTTTTCTTGAGATGGTGTTGTTGTTTGAGTTGTAGCTGATTGGCGATGCCCTATGATTGATAGAGTGACCACTTTCTTAAGGGTAAAGCGTCGATTGGTTGTGTGGTGAGGTCTGAGTAGCCATTGTTGGTAAAGTCTGAGTAGCCGTTATTGTTTATTGGTGAAGTTTGAGTAGTCCGTCTCGAATTGATGTATGAGTTTGCCCAATGATGGATTGGTTGACGGCTTTCTTAAGGGTAATTCGTCGTTGTCTTTTTTTGAGATTATGGCTTGTTTGGTAATAAGAATATAGTCTTGCTTGCGAAAAATATGTTTTTAAACATATCCCTCCGTTTTGAAAAATTTGAGCATGTGTTGAATTATTTTGTGGCAATTCTTGTGACTCTTTTTGTTACTTTTGATTCGTTGGCGGTTTAATTGTTCAATGCCACTTGTATGTTGAAAAGGAAGTAAGATTTTGATCCATCATGAGTGATTTGCATGCCATGTGTGGTGAATTGTTGAATAATGCCTTGTGGTTGCTTATGCAACCTAGAACTTGCCCGGTTGGTCTTGATACTTTGGAGTTAATTGAGTTGGGTTGGAAAAATAATCTTATGCTTTCTTTGATTGTTCTTGAAATCGACTTGGCCTAAATATCTCACCTTTGCACTAAATATATCCTTAGTTGTCCCCTTTGAGCCTAAATCCTTTTTATTGGCAACCTCATTACAAGCCATATCCATTTTGAAAATGTACATCTCTCTTGAACCCTTTCCCTCGAACTTGAAGTTGTGAGAGTTGAGGGTAAAAGCCTAAGTTGGGGATGTTATGGGAAATTTATAGAAGGGATACCTATTGCATAAGAGCTTGCCTAAAAAAAAAGAGAAATATAGGAGGAAAGATGTCTCAAAGAAAGAAAAGAAGTTTCGAAAAAGAAAGTGAATAAATGAATCTCATATCCTCCAAAAAGTTGAAAATGGTTTCATGTGGGGCATCTAGAATGAAAATAAGAGAGAATGTGAAATGTGCATTGGCTTGGAAAGTGAAGAAAATGTGGAAAAGTTGGAAAATGTTGACTTATTGAGTAGAGTTCAAGGAGGGTGTAGTCATTTGTACCTAAATGATCTCCTTACCTTCCCTAGCCTACATTACAAGCTTAACAAAGTCCTTTGTGATTTCTAACCAAATGAAGTTGAGGCAACGTTGATCGAAAATATGGGCAAGCCTATGGTGTGGCATTTGTGTTCATGAGATGTTCTATTGTGAGTGTGAGTGTTTGTGCTTTTTTCCCTTGTTTGTAAATACTTGTGAGTGTTTTGGGATATTTCTTTTCTTGTGAGGGCATGTATATTGATTGAGTGGTGATTTTGAAAATTCCAAATTGTATCAAGTGAGCATGAAAAAGACCTAAAGAGTTGAGCCATTTCTTGAGTTTATGTTGCTGTCACATAATGATTCTTGAGTTTTTGAAAAATGTTCCATGAAAATGAGGGGTTGTTTTTTTGAAAAGTGTGCTTGAATACTATTTGTTAGTACCAACCAATGTCATGATCATGATCTCTACTTGGAATGAAAGTGTGTTGTGCTTATTCTGATTGCCTCTTGTTCTTTTGATTTTGTTTTGATTAAGGACAAGCAATGTTTCTAAGTTGGGGGTGTTGATGAGTGGATGATTTTCACTCATTTGGAGTCCTTTTCTTGTAATTTTGTGGTACTTAAGTAGAGAAAGAGGCTAACTTTCCTTTTAATATGGTTGTTTCAGGTACATGTTGGTTAAAAAGGAGCTTTGATGAAAATGAATGGAAATTGGGGCAAAATAAAGCTAAAAACAAGGATTTTGGAGCTGTCAGTGACATACTCTCGGCGAACGCAGAGATCTGGGCACGACCGCGGAGTGCATGCCAGCTGTGAGGCCCAAACGCGAGAAGCCTCCACGAACACGGAGTGCATTAGGGCCGAGTACCGTGAACGTGAACATCCTCCGCGAACACAAAGTACAATTACACTTAGCTCTGCGAACGCGGAGAAGAAAGATGACTGACGTGTAGGCACTTCTGAATTTCACATTTTGACCCTAATTCACCATATACACTAAAACACATCCATTTGAAGGAATCATCGATCATAGAGAATTCATCATTATTCATCACACAAAGATTAGAGAGAAGAACCTTGGGGATTCAGGCTTGGGCTTAGCTTTGAGAGAAATATTCCTCAACAAACACCATTAGAGTGAAGATTGTGAGCTTGATTTGTAATTATTTGTCATTCCTTCTTCAACTCTTTGCTTTGTATTGTTGAATTCTAGGTGTTAATTGTTGATTAGCGATTTGGATATTGTGTTAGACATAAACAATATTTGGGTTTTTGATTTATATCTTGTGCTTTTGTAATTTGTTGATTTCTTTCTCATATATGAAATGGGGTTTTTATTATCCAATTGATCTCTTGCTTTAATTGCTTTCCATTGGAATTAATCACTTCTTGGACTTGCTCATTTACTTTGATTGAGCTTGTTATATTCAATTGAGGTTGGGAAAGATTGATTTGTGCATTAATTGAGGTTTCTCAACTCAATTGTTGGATTTTAGTTAGTAATAGTAAATCCTTGCATTGCCTTTAATCGGATTGCCTGTGTTGCCACTTGATTGGGTTCGTTAGAACTAGTTGAGAAATATTTACCTATGTTAGATAGAATTAGGTAGATTATTTAGAGTCCGAGGCATATATGATTTTAACCATGATTAATTGAGATTGTACGGAGCTAGTTTACAATGGACCGGATGGGTATTAATTGATTTCCCATTCCCAAATCCCTTCGGTAATCTTGTTCGATATAGCTTTGTTCCTTGTTCTCCTCTATCCCTTATCCAAATTCATTACTTGCAAATCTTCTCATTTTATAATTGTACCTTTCAGTTCAGATTCAAACTAGAAGCTAGTAATTCTTTGTTTCTTCAACCGCCTTGCACATTGTTCCTCATGGGATCGACCCCAACTCTTCGTTGAGTTTATACTTGTTATCTACCGCCCACACTTCGAATCATAAGAGGTGTGGTTGAGCGTTATCAAATATCACGCTCGGAGGGTATGCTAGGTAGGCCAGTAGGGATCATATCTACAAAATCTCAGACAATAGGAACACACTCAACTAAAGAGACCTCCATATCCACATCCCGCACATATGCCAAATACAATAGACATCTGCTACCCACTAGCCTCCGAGCCTGGATAAAAGAGAACGGCAACTGTTGTGCTACTAATGGAGCCATGCCACACCACTGGAGGATTACCAGGCATGGCTAAGGTAACGGTCTTATAGAAAAAATCCAAAACCTCATGATAGGGGGATAGCCGATCCATGCTAAGAATTACATCAAAACAAAGAATATCTAGCACAAAAGTTTCAGCGCAGGTGTCACGCCCATTGATAGTAACTAAGAAAGATCAAAACACTTGATCCACTACTAAAGACTCACCCACGGGGGTGAACTCACGCAACGGCGCTACCATAGCCTCAGAACTCATACCCAAATGAGAACCATAATACACAGACACATAAGAATAAGTAGAACGAGGGTCAAATAAAGCTGAGGTGGGCTGATGGCATAATAGAATCGTACTTGTGATCACATCGGCTGATGCCTCAGCCTCCACCCTTGTTGGAGCCTTTTTACCTTGAATCGGACGCACTGTAGCTACCCTCATATATTACTCTCTTGTTGCTGCCCCCTTGGGATCATGACAAAGCTCCTCCATAGTGGTGGCGTGATCAATAACATCTAGAAAAGAACGACCCACGGAGACCATGGACTGAGTCACAATCTAAAGCTGAAGCCTCAACGCACAAATAAAACATCAAACTCTCTCATCCTTAGTAGGTAGAATCATTGTGGCATGACGGGAGAGCTCATGAAAGCTCTCCTTATACTATTACATCGCCATGGAGACCTGCTCCAGCCCGGAGAACTTATCTTGGACGCGATCTCTAATTCTTTCAGGAATAAACTGGGCCAAGAAGGCCTCTGAAAATTTGGTCCAAGTGATTGGAGGGGAACAATCTGGCCTTGTCTTGATAAAGGTATGCCACCATTGTCTGATTGGCCTGTCAAACTGATATACAGTGAAGTCGGCCCCTCTCGACTTTACAAGACCTAAAGTGTAAAGCTTCTCCCGGCAAAGGGTCAGAAACCCTGGGCATCCTTACCCACAGCCCTAGAAAACCTCTTAGGTGAAAGCCTCAAGAACACTCCGAGCATCTTCTTCTCCTCTAACGGCATAGTTCCTGGGTGCCTTTGATGAAGGTTGATCCTACTAAACTGGTGCTAGCACAGGGGCCAGTGCTGGTGTTAGAGCATGTGTTGTACTGGTGTTGGAGCCTGCTGCATGCCACCGATCACAGTCAAAATCTGGGTATTAGCTACCTGGAGATCACGAGCCATAGTTGATTCGAGGGGTGGCTGGGCTGGTCCAAGCCCCACCAGTTGATAGGTAACTTGGGCTACTGGAGGATCCACTGCTGGCTTTAAGCCCCACTCTATATCTAGGGGTGGTAGTGCACCCCTACTAGGTAAGGGAGGTCGATCCCTACCCCAAGCCGCCACGCGGCGCGTATGAGCCATCCTGCAAAAAGAGAAAAACAAGTGAGATTCCAAGTTATCAATAACACACACACTGTACGAACAAGATACAAGAGAGAAGAGTTTCAAAGGACAACTTCTAGCCTTCGAAAGATAGGATACAAACGTCTCCGCATCAATCCATAGGACTCTACCAAGTATTAGCTCTGTACAAGTGAGACCGGTGAACTTGGCTGTGATACCAACTTGTCACGACCTGATCACTCGAGTCATGATAGAACCTACTATAACCCAGAAGTAGGTAAGCCTACCCAAAATGATAAGTAATGTGTACAAGGGCAGAGTTAAAGAAAGTAATACTAACAACAGGAAATGACAGAAATAGGAACAACCCAAAACTATAAACAATAAAATCCTTCCCAGAACCTGTAAGTCACGAGTAGAGAGCTATCTAGTATGAACAAAATACAAGTCCCAAAAGCGGACCACCATAAGCCATCTCAAAGGCAAAAGAATAGTTAACATAAGTACAATAAGAGAGAGGCTGATCCAGTATGCCAAGTTCTCACCCTCACCTCCGAACTCCAGCAGCTGCAAAAGATGGTACAAACGATCACCGCTGGTAACTAGTACTAGGACCTTCATCAAGAAAAGATTCAGATTGCAGCAAGAGTACCAAAATGAAGGTACTCAGTAGGCATCAAAACCCGACTGAGCAAGAAAGGTAAAAACAAGCTGAAAAGAGAGAATCTAGACACACACAGAGGTCAAAGCGGGTAAAAG
The DNA here is from genome assembly GCA_018342035.1 of Solanum appendiculatum. Taxonomy (NCBI): domain Eukaryota; kingdom Viridiplantae; phylum Streptophyta; class Magnoliopsida; order Solanales; family Solanaceae; genus Solanum; species Solanum appendiculatum. Next base: position 365,175 of record JAGDQO010000087.1, read on the forward strand.
AGAGAAAGCACACAAGCATACTAAAAGTAAATCTAAGTATAGCTAAAATGAACCTTACTAAACCCCCATAAGCCCATAAGGTATACTCGTGTGCAAGTTTAAATAAAACCTAAAAAAGACCCCCATAAGCTCGACAGATTCACAGAATAGCTACGACTACAAGAATAAGATACTCAAACCCAAGTAACAAAAGAAGTCAATAGAGCCTTGAACCCACAATGGTAGGATCTAGGCCTCAAACCCAAAGTAGTAGAAGTTGGGCCTCAACCCCAAAATGATAGAATCTGGGCCTCAATCCTAAGGTGATAGAATCTAGGCCTTGAACCTAAAGCATCAGTCTTAAGATGGAAATATTGGCCTCAAGCCGTAAAACGTCACCCTAGAACTAGAAATAATGACCTTGAACCGTAAGTAATCACTGCAACCAACCAACTCATAACCTAACTAACAAGAGTACCAAGGGTGTATCAATTCCAAGGAGAATCCCATGTAAAGTTAAGTCAATGTGGGACACCACCCCCCAAAGATATCATTATAAGGTTCCTAGCCTAGTACAACTCAATCTCGAATCATCTCGATAGCATAAACCTCCGATAACACCTCGGAACCACAGAAATAGGGACAGAGAGAATAGAAGATTTAATAAGCCACAAATTCCCTTAAACTGAGGCTCATACTATCAGACTCAAGTCTGCTATTCTAGTTTACAAGGTTATAGTCTGTCCGAAATGACGTCGGAGACAAAGCAAAGTATCAGAGTGTAAGGCAACACTGGTCTATCCTAAGCTAAGGCTGGACATACATCAGAAAGCAAGTAAATTCAAATAATTCACATAGCATGCATAAACCCAAACCACCCAACGAGAAAGGTATTATGCCCAAAATAATATCTATCAAACCTAAAACATGGTATCTAAGAAGAGACGTAAGAATATTAGGTCCCCGCCCCTAATTCACAGTAATCAACATGATTTAACACGTTCAGGTTCAATCTAGATAGAAAGGAAGCCTTAGCCAACCTTTAGGCCGATCGCGCGTGCTCCAAATAACAAGGTCAGAGCTTTTCCAATCCGAAAATCCTCTGAACGCTACCACACTATGAAAAATAGGATCACAACATTAATACGGTCATTTCGACACCAAAATAACCCAAAATGGAGCCGGGCCAATTTTTAGAGTCAAATGGGAATTGTGGGACCCGTGCTAGAATTTTAAGAATTGACTCCATCAAGAGATCCTAAACTATGCCTCAAACTTGTGTTCCAAAGATAAACACCATCCGAGGCTTAAAATAACCTAAAAGAACACTGCAATAAAAACCAGTTGAAGCCTAAATTAAAGATAGGGCGGCAGCTAAAACAAGAAATTCATGTGAAACGAGGGTTCATGAACATCTTCTAATCATTAACCTAAGTAGACATGCTCTCAAGGATCACACATGACTTTGTGAGAAATCGCCTTTAGAAAATAAGAAATGAGGCTGCAAATTTGCTATATAAATGGTCCAGATCTTGTCGCTAAAAATCTAATTCTTGTCGCTAAAAGCTTGATTTCTTGTTGCTAAAACCCTACACCGGATATCAGCACTTCAGCCACTTTGCCTAAACTCCAAATTCTCCGTCGGGCTTCTCAAAATTCATTTGGAACCCTGTGCATGCAAATGAGATATGTAACCCTACCAAATTTGATATCTTGACTCAACGGAATAGTTGAAATCCCCATACGATGTCATCTGGGCAAAAAATAAGTGCCACACCCAAATTAAATTTTAAACCAGAATCCACAAGGTGACTCGGAATTAGCCCGAAAACCTTGGGATCCAAATAAAGGGTCGTTCTAGACCAAATTCAACATTCCGAAGTTAACCGCACTGATAAAATTCTCATCAGAGCACGTTTACTCAGAATGTTGACTAAAGTGAAACTTAGGCCTTAACTTGAAAGTTTAAATGCCTAATAACACAGACTCACACTAAAAGGTTAGGGAGTCATGCCGACAATGCTACTAGTCTTAAATGACCCTTTCAGAGATTATGAAATCGTCAGAATGGATTCTGAGGTCATCTTCTTGAACTTTTGGTCAAAACTAACCGTTGAAGGTTCAAAAGTTCCAAAACAGTAAAACTAACATAAAAACAAAGCAAATGACCAGGTAATTGAACTGTTAGTCCTAGAAAGTCATAAATGACTTGGGGTAACTATAGGAAAGCTCTAAACAACAAACATGAGGCATAAACCCAAAAATGACCTAAAGGTCATTACATATTTCTTTTTTTGGATTTTTCCTTCCCTAATTCTCTGTCTCGCATATTAACTTTTCTTATAATTTAAGGGGTCATTTGGTATGCGAGATAAATGAATTAAGTTTAGGAGAAGATTTATACTAGATGCGATAAATGCTATAGATATATCTTCGAAATAAATCTATCATCTATCATCTATCAAATAAAGTATAATTCTATCATACTCTTAATTTTGGGATATCTCATCTTATTCAATCCAACTTAAAATTAGTTTATCACATTTCTCATTTTAGCCTAGAAATTTAACTTAAAGAACAATAATTCCAAGATAATTTTGTATACTTATCAAACGATCCATAAATACATAAGTCATAAGCTATTTATAATTTAATTTATTTTATCATATAAGGTCTATGTATAAATAAATCATAGTAGTACGATTGTTTAGTGTAAATAAATTTAAAATTATTCTCAGATTTTCATAATCAAACACATCACTTTAGCCTAGTATATAACAAACGTTTTGAGAAATCTCAAATTATACTCTTGAGAGCACCTGTAAAGCTACTCTACATTTAGAAACATCGATAATCACTACTCAACATTGCTTATAAATTGCAGCATTGTTATGAAAGAGAGAAGAACAGATCTCGTAGAAGGTAAAAATTGAAATTTATTATCATCACACGCACACCACCAATTTAACTTTCGTAGATAGAAATGTTATATCTCAATCGGTAATAAAATCTGGTCATAGGCTATTAAATTTTGATGTGTTTTAGCAATTCATACCAACATCTTGAATGCACAAAGAGGTTTTGTATTACTCCTTCAATAAAAACTTTGTTGAAGAGAAACTTCATAGATTTTTCTATTGAATTAAGGAAAGCCTCAAAGTACCTACAAAACAGTGGTAGATTCAGGATTTTAAGGTTGTGGGTGCTGCCTTAGCTACCAATCATATAGTTTTACCATTTCCAAAAAGAATAACCTAGTTTGACATGCAACAAAGTTTTAAGAAATAAAGAAAAAATTTTAATCTTGTGATCCTAAATTAAATTTATGTCAAATATACCAAACTGTCTTTCATCTTGAAGCCTAAAACATGCCATGTCTAAAGTTTAAATTAAAGTGTTGCATAAAAAGAAAAAGATCATTCTTTTTAAAAAGACTAAATAGAAAAGTAGGTCATTCTTTTTTAAACAAAGGAAGTAATGTAAATTACAAATTTAACATGTGTTATAAATAATATTTAAAAAGTCAATAATAATTGAATATCCTATTATAAAAAGAAAAGTTAAAATAAATATAGTCTTACCTAAAGTTTATTTTAAGGAAAAGTTAGTAAAAGAGAAACATTGAAACAAAAAACAGGATCAATCATCATAGGTAGATAAAAAATAAAAGAAAAGTCTAACTGAATAATAAATAATTAAAGAGTTGCTTTTATAATAAAAACAATGTGCTAAGTAGGAGTGGAACTTTAACACAAAATGGAAACAAGCGAACAACCATAAAATCACCTGCGTACAACCACTGCACAAATCAAGCTATTTGTATTATGGGTGCTTGCTATATAATTTTATACCTTTTTTGTTAATTTCTATATTAACATACATAGTTCGATAAGAGGTTAATGGGAACTCAAGCATCCGAAAGGATCTATGTGGATCCGCCCCGGCCTAATGCAAAATGAATTCCAATATTTTCCTTGTTCTCTACCTAGTGGAGATCTGCTAAGTGGAAGTACATCTAGGTTTGATGGTGAAGTTGGAAAGTTTTACGATTCTCAGAATCTGGAAAACCAAGAAGTCGTTGTTAGACTGTTGTCATTTCAGTTCTAGCATACAGGGATAATTTTCAAGTTACCGTTATTTTCAAATATTTCAGTTTCAGTTAGTGGCTGTTTTTTAGCTATTAGTTGGAGAACTTTTCTCATTAGTTGCAGATCTTTCTCATTCAATTTCAGTCATTATGTTAGTGGCATTAAAATAGGAAAATCAGTTGTTTTAATTCTTGTATAAATTCTGCAGTTTCATTCAATAAATTATTCACTTTGAATTCTATATCTATTCTCTAATATTTTTTCAGTTCTATTACACTGTGTGCAATAACAGTGGTATCAGAGCATTACTAGATCTTACGGGATCAAAATCAACAAAAAAATATTTAACCCACAATTTTAAATGGCATCTAATAACCAATCTTTAAACCCACCTATCATTTTTACTGGTCAAAATTATCATATTTGGTCAGTAAAGATGCAAGCTTTTTTGGAAGCCTATGACCTTTGGGAAGCTGTAACCGAAGAAATACCAGACCCTGTCTTACCAGAAAATCCCACCATAACCCAAATCAAATTCAACAGTGAACAAAAGGTGAAGAAATCTCGAGCCAAGTCACTGATTCAAAATTCAATTGCAGACTCTGTTTTTTACATAATTATGGCTTGCAAAACTGCAAAGGAGGCTTGGGAGAAATTGAAAGAAGAATATGAAGGTAGTGATAGAACACGCCAAATGCAAGTGTTGAATTTGAAAAGAGAATTTGAGAAGCTGAACATGCAGGAGGATGAAACAATTAGTAAGTATGCTGATCGAATCTCTTTAATTATTAATAACATGAGATTGCTTGGTGAAGAATTTGCAGAGACAAGAATTGTGGAGAAAGTACTTGTGACTCTTCCTGAGAGATTTGAATCCAAAATTTCATCTCTTGAAGAGTCCAAGGACCTCAGCAAAATTTCATTAGGTGAGCTAATGAGTGCTCTTCAAGCACAAGAGCAACGAAGAAATTTGAGGCAAGAAAAATTCACTGAAGGAGCCTTCTCTATACAACAGCAAAATTCTGGTAAGGGACAACATCAGTCTAACCAGAAAAACAAAGGCAAGCATGTTGGTGGGAATAGCAGTGAAGGGTTAAAGAAATCATTTCCTCCTTGCAAACATTGCAAGAAAACAACACATCTAGAAAAATACTGTTGGTGGAGGCCTGATGCTGTATGCGGCAATTGCAAGCAAATTGGGCATATAGCAAAAGTCTGTAAATCCAAAAATAAAGGCTCAACTTCTTCTCAAGCAAAATTGGCAGATGCAAATGATGTGCAGGAAGAGCAGCTCTTCGCAGTTTCATGTTTCTCAACAAATGACCCCTCTGATGACTGGCTTATTGACAGTGGCTGCACTCATCACTTGTGCAATGATGCCGAGATGTTCAGAACCTTTGATGATACTTACAAATCCAGAGTAAAGGTGGGAAATGGAGAATTTCTAGCAGTCAAAGGAAGAGGATCAGTGGCTGTCTTAACAAATTCAGGTATTAAAACTATTCCTGATATTTTGTATACACCTGAAATTAGCCAAAATCTGCTGAGTGTTGGGCAGATGCTTGAAAAGAATTATTCACTTCATTTTGAGGATCGCAAATGCTTTATTTTTGATCCTTCTAGAGTAGAATTATTATGTGTTAACATGAGAAACAGAAGTTTTGTGATGAATTGGGAGAAAGCGTGTGAGCAAGCCAACACAAGTGCTTCAGAATCAATTACAAGTTTGTGGCACAGAAGGCTTGGCCATTTCAATCAAAGAACTATTGCTGAAATGAACAAGAAGAACTTGGTCAAAGATATGCCTAAAATTTCCTGTGATACTCAAATTTGTGAATTCTGTCAACAAGGGAAGCAATCAAAGCTACCATTTCAAACAAATCAAGCATGGAGATCAAATCAGAAACTTCAACTCATTCACACTGATGTGTGTGGCCCAATGAGCACCAAGTCCTTGAGTGGTAACAGTTATTTTATCCTTTTTATTGATGACTGCACTAGGATGTGTTGGGTTTACTTCATTAAACTCAAAAGTGAAGTTTTTGATGTTTTTAAACAATTTAAAGCTTTACTAGAGAATCAATGTAATCTTAAAATTAAAGTTTTAAGATCTGATAATGGTGGAGAATTTACTTCTCACCAGTTTGTTGAATTTCTTAAAAGCGCAGGCATTGAGAATCAGCTAACAGTACCATATACCCCACAACAGAATGGGGTGTCTGAAAGGAAGAACAGGACTGTCATGGAGATGGCCAGGTGTCTTTTAATTGAAAAAGAAATGCCAAATCAATTCTGGGCAGAAGTAGTAAATACTTCTGTCTATTTATTGAATAGGCTGCCCACAAAAGCTGTGCAAGACAAGACTCCATATGAAGCTTGGTATGATCTCAAGCCAACAGTACACCATCTCAAAATCTTTGGGTGTATATGTTATTATCAACTGGCTGAATCCAGAAGAAGCAAGCTAGACAATAAGGCTCGGAAAGGCATTTTCATGGGCTATGGCACATCATGCAAGGGATACAAAATTTTCTGTTTGAAAATAAAAAATATAATTTTGAGCAGAGATGTGAAGTTTGATGAGGCTGCTGTCTGGTGTTGGGAAAATAAAGATGTTCATCCTAATCTTTATCCAAAAGAGCAACCTCAACTTGTAGCAGATGATATGGTGGATGACTTGCCAGTGAGAGGTACAAGGTTTTTGAAGGATATTTATCAAAGGTGCAGCCTGGTTATCAGTGAACCAACAAGCTATGCTGAGGCACAAGAATCCCAAGCATGGAGGAGAGCTATGCAAGCTGAACTAGACATGATAAAAAAGAATGAGACATGGCAGCTAGTTGATAGACCAGCAAATCGCAAAGTGATTGGCGTAAAGTGGGTCTTTAAAACCAAATTCAATTCGGATGGTTCAATTTGCCAAAACAAAGCCAGATTGGTGGGAAAGGGATATGCACAACAATATGGTGTGGATTATCAGGAAACATTTGCTCCAGTAGCAAGGTATGACCCAATAAAACTCCTTCTAGCTTTTGCTGCTCACAATTCATGGCAGATTCATCAACTTGATGTCAAATCAGCTTTCCTAAATGGGTTGTTGACTGAAGAAATATTCATAGAGCAGCCTGATGGCTTTTTAATTCATGGTAAAGAGGACAAAGTTTATCTCCTAAAGAAAGCTTTGTATGGCTTAAAACAAGCTCCAAGAGTTTGGTATGATAGGATGGACAGTCATCTCATGCAACTTGGCTTTAGCAGAAGTCCGAGTGAAGCTACCTTATATGTAAGAAACACAGATGATGAGCTCTTAGTTGTTTCAATTTATGTTGATGACATTCTTGTGACAGGTAGTAAATTTGAACTGATTCAAAAGTTCAAAGATGATATGGAGAAAGCTTTTGAGATGACTGATCTGGGAGTCATGAAATACTTTCTTGGAATGGAGGTGTTGCAGACTGATGATGGTATTTTTATATGTCAACAGAAATACATGTCTGATATTTTACACAGGTTCAAAATACAAGATTGCAAACCTGTGAACACTCCAATTTCTACAGGTTTAAAGCTTGGCAAGGATGAAAATGTTGAAAAAGTAGATGAAAGCCTCTATAGAAGTTTAATTGGCAGCCTTTTGTATCTTACTGCTACCAGACCTGACATTCTATTTGCTGTAAGTTTGCTTTCCAGGTTCATGTATTCGCCTAGAGAAACTCACTTTACAGCTGCTAAAAGGGTGTTAAGGTATATCAAAGGAACCAGCACATTTGGAATGTTTTTTCCAACATCTACAGAAGAGAGTTTGAAGCTGGTTGGTTACTGTGACAGTGACTGGGGTGGTTGTGTTGAAGATTCAAAAAGCACTTCTGGATATATATTTTCCTTGGGGACAAGTTATTTTAGCTGGAGTTCAAGAAAGCAAGAAACAAGAGCTCAATCAACTGCAGAAGCAGAATATATTGCTGCTGTTTCTGCTGTAAATCAGGCACTTTGGCTGAGGAAGATGCTAAAAGATTTGGGCTGTGAACAAACAGAAGCTACAGAAATCATGTGCGACAATATCTCAGCAGTTTCAATCTCAAAAAATCCAGTGTTTCATGGGAGAACTAAGCACATAAAAATCAAATTCCATTTTATCAGAGAAGTTCAACAATCTAACGAGGTGCTGCTTGTCCATTGTTCATCTGAGAATCAGCTAGCAGACATTTTTACCAAGGCTCTACCTAAAGGAAGATTTGAAGACTTGAGACAAAAGATTGGTGTTTGTCACCGAAAAGCCAAGGAGGAGTGTTAGACTATTGTCATTTCAGTTCTAGCATACAGGGATAATTTTCAAGTTACCGTTATTTTCAAATATTTCAGTTTCAGTTAGTGGCTGTTTTTTAGCTATTAGTTGGAGAACTTTTCTTATTAGTTGCAGATCTTTCTCATTCAATTTCAGTCATTATGTTAGTGGCATTAAAATAGGGAAATCAGTTGTTTTAATTCTTGTATAAATTCTGCAGTTTCATTCAATAAATTATTCACTTTGAATTCTATATCTATTCTCTAATATTTTTTCAGTTCTATAACACTGTCTGCAATAAGAGTCGTTAGCTCCGTCTTTGGTAAGCTTTGTGATTTGAATCTTGATGATAATTCGGAGCAGGTCCGTGGAAAAATGAATAAAATGATTCTGAATTTTCTCCATCAAATAAAGGATTTTGAATGGAAGTTGAAGGTTTTAAAAGTTTGGGTCCACCCAAATGTAATGAGAGCTGCAATGAAGCTCAATAATGACTTAACGAATCTTAAAATGTAGTGGATGGAAAAGGAGAAGACTCAAATTCTAAAGAAGGGCAAGATGTCCATCAAAGACTCTAGCACAAAAGGTATACAAAAGTATGGAAACTGACAGTGAAAAATCATGGGAATAAAAATGTTGAAATTAGGGCAGAGATGGAGACTTGCAAGTTAAGTGAATCATAATCTATTAAAACCTTCTTGGAGGGTGTAAATAGGGAGAAGAAGTTCCTAAAGAAGCTTGGAGTTTGGAAAAACAAAAACAACTGAAGTGCTTTTACTTCTATTTTTCCCAAGCTCCAAGATTCTTTCAGCTCTTCTTATCCTTCTTTGAAACCTCTAATCCGTTTATTGCAGATTCTCATGCACTTAAATTGCAATCTTCCATCTCTGCTCTTATTTAAGCATTTACATTATCATGATTTTTCAGTGCCAGGTTTTCACAGTCAAGTTGGCCACTTGCTTTTAGTAAAGAAGTATCCATATCTATGAACCTTTTCTTGTTAGTTTCTTTCATGACTTGCATACCTATATTTATTCTTTGGTTCTCTTCCATTTTCATCTACAATATCTTAAGCTCAATTAAGTCATTAACTTAATTTCTTATTGCCTTAGGGTAGGCTGAGTCTTATCACTCCTTCACATGCCTTTTGAAATTCTTTATCTAATGGGGCAAAATCAAAATTATCTCATCCATTTGGCCATGGACCTACATCAATTTCTCATCCAGATTAAAATCACAAAACCTACTCAAGACGGTGCTAACCACTTCTTGGTGTTCATCTAAGATTCATCAAACTTCACAACTGTACTATCAAACCTCTATGTACTTCCACTTGGCATATCCCACAAGGTAGAGGACAAGGACATGCTTGGGATAAATTTTCCACAAGGGGTTGACCCACATAGAGTATTTCGGGTTCTGGAGAAGCGATTAACCTCATATTGAACTATATATATTTATATATAAATTAACAAGAATGCTATAAAATTATACATCAAGCTCCGACATAATAAATGGGTTTATTGGTGTAGTGGATGTATGCCAATGCTTATGGTCGTTGGTTAGTTTTCATTTTGTGTCATAGTTCGACTCCTACTTAACATATTGCTTTTATTTAAAAATCAAATCTTCTTTGCTTATTTATTATTCACTTACACTTTTCTTTTTCTTTTCTCCCTATGCTGATTGTTCATTTTTATATTTCATTGCTGCTATTTTTCTAACTTTTCCTAAAAAAATATTCTTTATTATAGATTATATTTATCGTTGCTTTTCCTTTTTCCACTATCATATTTAAATATGACTTCCTTTTTATTTATCTATGAGAAGTGTTGATTTTTTTCATTTATATTTTATGATTGATGGCTAAGGTAGCAGCCATGACCTTAAAATCGCCATTTCTTTGCAAGAACTTTGAGTGTTCCCTTAGTGCAGCGGTAAAAGTTGCGACATTCCTCTTCAACAATGTTTTCGTTGAAGCGGTGATATTAAACCTCTTTGGGTATAGAAGATGTTTGGTTGAATCATTAAAACCCCAATGAGACTTTAATGGCCTTAGACAACATTTTGTTAGAAGTTTCTATGTATGTTTGGTGCTTGCTTCTAGATATGATCACTTTAGTGCAATGCATATATGTACTAAGGCATGTAGCTAAAAAAATAATTTCGGGAAAGTTAGTGGCTATGTAGGTTCGGTGCTTCCCTTAGCATATGCAAAACTTTCGTGTAATCCAACTATGTTCTAAGACATGCATCTGATAACAATAAATATTTCCTTCAAAGCTAAGTATTCATTCTTACGAACAACATCAAGCGTATTTATGGTAGTACCTAGAAAATGGAAATTAGAAATATAGTGTAAGGAAAGTGACAACAAATTTAAACTAAAAACTCAAAACTCTATTCTGAATCAGAGTTGGAAATTTAAAATGAGTTTGAACTTGATTCATGTGGTTTTTACTCCAATGGTCAACCATGGAAGATGTAAATGGTGTTGAGAGAGATTTAAAATCACCCGGAAGGAATTTATCATGAAGGACCTATAATCTCTTACCTATATAAATTAAGATTAAATAGTGTTCATACATATGCAACCAATATTTTCAAAAGTTAAAACCCTAAAAAATCAATGTGGTCCTTAGCGCTTAAGGTGTGTACTTATTTCAAGAAAGGCACATGCTTCTTTAAAGTGAATTTTAAAGTGAAGTGCATGCTTCTTTAAAGTGACGCGCTTGGAAAATTAAATATACCATACATATATGATCCTAGTACTAAAATTATCAAAATTCCAAGAGTGAAGTATCTAAATCTTACCAAAACTATTGGGAGTGTGGGAAACACAACTAAACTATCACTCATTAGTTTGAGAAACACACCTCAATGCTTACTAGACCAAATGTGTGTATTACACACATACTTAGGTGAGTTCTAGCCTTTAATTTTCGTCCATGTGCCTATTTTTTGCTGAAACATTTTAAGTCTTCTTATTCTGCTTTAGTGTAATATATCGGCGTGGTACCCGACCCTCTGAATATATGTAATCGCTTTTCTAGAAGCTCACCTCAACACCAAGCCACTCATCACACTCTAACACACATGATACTATTACAACATTCAGACATAAAACTGAATATACAATAGTTATAGGTATACTTGAAACACAAGAAATTCAATTATTTCATTAAGTGATAACCCATGCAATTTTAAGAATCACAATTCACATCATCAAGTTCAATCATGTCTGAAGACGAATAAACAATCATTCAACTTACGGGTATAGATGAATCTAAATCAAGTCTAACTAAAATTAATCACATAAAATCCGCTTTCCTTATCATTATCAATAGCCTAGCATTTTCGAAGTAATAACATTATGCCCTCATACCCGAAGTACAACAAGTTGACTCTTATTAATTTTAATTAGGCCTATTCCTAGGTTACGAGTTCATGTAGTTCCTCTAACTTTACTTATATCCACTTCCTTACCCTATAGTTCAACACATAGGCCATACAACCATGAAACACCCATCAAAATATTTGTACAATAATACATCAACCCACGATTTGGTCTATTTTACTTAATCTCCATATTTTATCTATCCAATTACCATGCTCACAAGTCTAATCATGATTGTCCCATCAAATCTATAATATGTACATGCTTTGTATCCATAGTGTACTACTTATTAACCGCATCCTACCTTGATACCAACCAGCTGCTACAGAGTGCACGAGTTTCATCCTTATGTTATGCCCCGACGAGATCAAGGAAGGATTTTGCGACGATGAAGTTTGGAGTCATGTTTATTCAGATTCTTGCTACTCTGTTATCAAGGTTTTCTCTTAGGAACAACCATATGCCGTTTTTAGGATGAGAAGCTCTTTTAAACTTTGGCTGGAAAGAAAAGGATTTAAAATATAGTGGGGCTACTGCATGGTGCCGCTATGGTGTCCTAGGTCACACCAAAGCAACCTCAACTATCGAGATCCAAGGTTTTTTGGAGGATCTTGTTTGAGATTATTGACATGCGAGACATACAAATGAGCTAAGAAGGAAGAGGAATTTTTGAGTTAGCCTTGCTCATATTCGGTCCTTGCTAAGCGAGAGTTTTGACGAGCCAAGCAAAAATTTTGAAAAAATTTCAATGCGAATATTTGAGTGCCTACACATACTAGGCCATACAAATTCCCTAGAAAACATATTATGAAAAGGTGTAACTTTTAGGATACACTGTTTTGGAGGTGAGAACACAAAAAAGTGTAAGAGACAAGAATTTGACTTTGAGTTTCACTTTTGTTCTTCCTTTTACCTGTACATTATGGAATTCTATGCTATGTGATTAAAATACTTTTATGTGTAGTTAGATTTCTTATTTAGGTTTTGATGGAGCCTTTTGTAAGATGAATTCTTCTTACTCCCTCCATTTCTATTTATTTGACCTATTTTGACTTGACATAAAGGTTAAGAAAATAAAGAAGACGTTTGAATATATTGGTCGTAAATTAAAGAAATGTAAAATGTACCAAAATGCCCATTAAACATGTGGTCTTAACACATGTAATGTTGAATGCGGAATTAAAGAGTTTCTAAAAAGTAAATGACTAATTTTTTCTGAAATAGGCTAGAAATTACAGTAAACTAAACAAATTAAAACAAAGGAAGTACGTTTTAATATAATTGAGTTTTTGAATTTTTCTACTTATTCAACTACATTCTTATTTTTGTTTATTGAATAATCATAAATTAGTTGTGCCTATTTATGATTTATAGATCGAGAGAGAATACATAATTCGGTAGTTTTTGAACCACGTCACTCGATAGGTATATGTGAGATCAATATTCAATATTATAGGCTTAAATATGCGCTTAAGTATAAGAAACCTTGACATGATCTTACTGAGCAATAAGAAAGTGCAACTAGCATCATTCCAGAGAATATATCTAGTAATTTTTTGTGATTTATCAAGAGAAAATAGGGGTTATAGAGAATGGATCAACAAGATTATAGATCACGTAGAAAGAAGGATTCCAATTATGGGGGAAATCATAACTCTAGGCCTCTTAATCTTGTTTCCATCTTAATCCTATTTAGTTGATAATTTGAATGTTTTCAATTTTTTTAATTACGTAGTTGTAAATAGAAATATTAACTTTTTAACGCAGAAAATATTCAAAGTTCTCTTCTTTGAGATATTAAACAGTTATAGCTAACATTAAATTCCACTTTAGACTTAAAAATAAGATTATATTTAGAACAATCCCTTATCCTTTTTAGGAAACATTTTGTGCGTGATCACAAGTCAAGAATATATTTGGTTGAAATCAATAACTCAATACATCCATAAAATATATGACCTTCTATATGAAAGTGCCACAACCCGATTTCTCAGGTCATGATGACACCTACTACACCCCACCAGTAGGTAAGCCTAACCCTTAGCCCGGAGCCATAAGCAACTAGCCACCAAGCGAAATCTAATAACAAGAAGCATAAAGCTTAAACAAAGCGAAGAAAAAGGGGTTATCAATGTATATGTAACACAAGAAACCATTCCATTACCTGGCACTAGTCAGCAATAGAGCATCTAATAAATATAAGAGTAAAAGACTTTATACAAATAAAAAATAAGTTCAGTTGTCTCTGAATGCAATATTAAGACTAAGCATAGCCAAAACAGACGGAAACTTGTAACTCCGAACTCTAGGATCTCTTCCTAGTCTTTGAGCTCCAAGCTGCTCTGCACGACCCCAAATCAACGGGGGAGAACTCAAATAATGATCTACATGGAGGAAAAGTGTAGTATGAGTACAAAAAATGGTACTCATTAGGCATCGGCCGACTGGGCTACAAAGATACCACATGTAAAAAAATAGGTAATAAGGAGAGGATATGATAGATAACTAAAGCAGAGATAATAACATAGAGAAGCAATAAGAGACAAAAATATGGTAAAAGGATAGGAATTAACTGGATTACGTATCTGGAAATGCAAGCCAACAACCTAATCCAAAGCATCGAAGATTCAAGAGTCAACGACCCAAGGTCAGGAGTACTAACATCCCAAAAATGAACTCACAACCTATTAGCTATCACATCAATAACAGAAGAGAAGAAAGTATAATTAAACAATAACCTAACTGAACCCCATAAGCCCCGTAGGTACAATAAACAAAAATAACTCAACCACTGGTATAAAACCGAATGGTGCAATCAACAAACAATATACTTGTGATAGATTATGCATATAAATGCAAGATATGCAGTAGGACCATCAGTAACCATCTCTAACCAAGTGTATACACCTACCACCCGGTTGTGCGGGTATGGTAGGACCCATGCATCTCCCTCATCCAGTACTATGGTATTCATGATAAGAGGGGCTCATAGAGGACGTGGGAAGTCTGTATACACTACTTGGGCCGTATCCAGGTCTTAAAACAAATTTACTCCGTATAGTATAGTGAGCAGTATGACTAGACCTTAAATCTGTGACCAATATGAATCAACTGCACAGAGGATGATGTGTAACCAAAACCATGTAAGAAAGGGCGTCGATGCACTGGCTAGTCAAATCAAAACAAAGCACATCCCAGATGCCTCTAATGTCTATAGTAGGAAAGAAACACGTCAATGACGTCTCATAAGTATGAAAATAAGTAAATCATGTGATCCAGGTGCTACACTCTAGCTAAAAACCAGTTTAGAATTAAAGTCTAGTGAAAACAATATTTCTCCATAGATGATAATGATGAACCAATGCATGAGTCGGGATCGTACCATATAAGACATTAGAATGAACAGCAAAGGCAATGCATGCCATCACCAATAGTCAAAAAAGGTATTCATAATCAAATTAATATTAGTCCAACAAAACCATGCTACCAAGGACATGAGTATTAACCTGGAATCCAACTGGTCCTTGAATATGGCCTTGGGCCAAACAAGATAAACACAACTAAATAACTCAAACAAGCCTACCGCTAATTAACAAGAGAAGGGATAAAGAGGAGCTTCCTAAAAAATAGCAATGGGGAAGAAATAACTCAAGGAATAATGCCTTACCCCGAACACACCGCTCCAGTCTATGATTGATCTAAGCTAAATCCAATCTATGGCTACGAAAAGCAACAAAGATCTCAAACACTAACATATGGTCAACAACCCAAAATTAAGCCTTACCAGAAGAAACTTAAAACTTGAAGGTCAAAAGTACACACTCTAAGACACCTAAGGCCCAACCCTAGTCTAAGGTCACAATTACAAATTCTAAAAAGAATACATATGCTAATGCATACTAAAAGCAAGGCTATAGCCTAAACTAAGGATCATGATGATAACGCTCAACCACACCTATCACATTTCAAAGTGTGGACGGTCACTATGCAAGTATAAATACAACGAGGAGTTGGGGTCGATCCTATGAGGAACAATGTGGAAGGTGATTGAAGAAACAAAGAATTACTAGCCACTAGTTTGAATCCGAAATATAAAATACAATTATAAAATTAGAAGATTGAGGTAACGAATTTATGATAAGGAATAGAGGAGAACAAGATTTAGGATAAGGGATAGAGGAGAACAAGGGACAAATCTATATCAAACAAGATTACCAAAGGGATTTGGGAATGGGAAATCGTTCAAAATTCATACCATACATTGCACATTAGCATCATACATCTCAATTAATCATGGGTAAAATCATATATGCCTTGGACACTAAATTATCTACCTAATTCTATCGAACGTAGGCAAATATTTCTCAATTAGCTCTCACGAATCCAATCAAGTAGCAACACAAGCAATATGATTAAAGGCAATGCAAGGATTCACTATTTCTAGAAAAATCCGGCAATTGAGTTACTAAACCTCAATCAAAGCACCAATCAATCATACCCAACCTCGATTAACTCTCACAAGCTAAATCAAAGTAAATGGGCAAGTCCAAGAGTGATCAATTCCAATGGAAAGCAATTAAAGCATGAGATCAATTGGATACTCAAAAACCCATTTCATAAATGATAAAGCATTCAACTAATTACAAAAGCACAAGATAGAAATCAAAAACCCAAATACTGATTATGTTTAACAAAATATCCAAATCACTAATCAACAATTAAAAGCTAGAATTCAACAATACAAAGCAAAGAGTTGAAGAAAGGTGAAAAATAATTACAACCCAAGCTCATAATCTTCACTCTAATGGTGTTTGTTGAGTAATCTTGATCTCAAAGCTAAGCCCAAGTCTTAATCCCCAAGTTCTTCTTCTCTATCTTCTCTTAATTCTCTAATCAGTATGATGCTCCATTCTTCTCTTAATTGTATCCTCAAAATGGTTGTGAATCAGTGCATATGGTGAATTGGGGTAAAAATGTGAATTTCCAGAACTGCCCAGACGTCAGTCACCTTTTCTTCTCCTCATTCGTGGAGGTAGCTCTGCGTTCGCGGAGGACGTCCACGTTCGCAGTACTTGACCTGAATGCACTCCGCATTTGAGCTTCACAGCTGGCTTGAACTCTGTCAGATCCAATTTACATGTATTTAGCTCCATTTTACTCCAATTTTCATTCTTTTTCATCAAAGCTCCTTTTTCACCAACATGTACCTGAAACACAACATTCAAAGGAAAATTAGCCTTTTTCTCTACTTAAGTACCACAAAATCACCAAGAAAAGGACTCTAAATGAGTGAAAATCACCCACTCATCACTTCACACCCAAAAAAGGCCCAAGCTACTATGGAATCAAGAAAAGATAGAATGTACAGGAAAAGAGGAAATACATAGAAAATACAATCCAAATTCGTATGCAATCTTTACCAAGCATTATCTAAAATGCCCAATCAGGAAAGTAGATCGAAGCCTACCATGAAGCCGATCAAGTGCGTTCTAAATCCACCACACCAAAGATATTCACTTATGAAATGCCTCCAATACCGCCATGCGATCAAATTATCTACCACAACGTCATTATAGATGATTAGAGACAAATTCACAATTATAGTAAACGAACCCAAAATTGACTCAAAATGAGAATGTGGGACCGGCACAAGGAATCCGTCGCGATTGCAGCCATTGGCCACACAATTGCACTCATTTAGGCAGCGAAGCTCACGTACATGGCCCCAAAGGATTGTGAATGTGAAGAGCGATTCGAGCTGAACAGGTTGATGGATATCAACTGATCTGCTCAACTACGAATTCTCCGATGGGGTGCTCGGGATTTATTTGGAACTCCGTGTGTGCCAATAAAATTCGCTACCCCATTGAATTCGGCATTCCGATATCAACTAAACCATTGAAACTTCCATTTGAGGTCATCAAAATTAAATATAGGTCCCAGACCCAAGGTTCGTTCTAAGCAAAAATCTACAAAAAGGCTTGAAATGAGAAAAGAAGCCGCAGGAACCGCACAAAAGGTTATTATTGACAAAACTCAACATTCCAAAGCTAGTCGCGCTGACAAAATTCTCATCCGAGAAATTTTTTATAGAATGTTGAAAGAAGTCAAACTTTGTTATAGGTTTCCAAGTTAAAATGCCTAATGGCACAAACTCGCACATAGAGCCTTGTGGCGTAAACAAAGTATGCCCCTAGCCTAAAATGGACCTTCTTGAACTGATGGAACCATTAGAATTGCATTATGAGGTTGTCTTTGTGAGCTTTTGACCAAAATCAACCGTTTAAAGTTTCAAAAGCTCCAAAACATGAAATCTTACACAAAACTCAAATGAACAATCTAATTACTGAATTGCCAATCCCAGCAAGTAATAAATGACTTTGGGTCACTAGAAAAAAGCTCTAAAAGCTTGAAAGATTGGAAAATAGAGAAAATGACATGGAGGGTCAATATAACATCCACTAATAAAAATGACTTTCATCCATAAAAGTAGAAGGACGGTTATAGCATGAAGGAATGAAAAGTCAAGGATACCGGACCTGCATGCTCCAACAGACCCTCAGACACTGTCTCAAATTGTAAACCACCAAAGATAAATCAGGCTACGAGGGTAAATCCTCAAGTTCACTTCAAACTCCCGAAACCCTTCCAATTCATTTTTTGGCTCCAACACCCTCCGAATAAAATAGAACTTTCTTAAAGCACCATATTCATCTGAGAAATCCAACACCACACCGAAACCACCAAATTGAGCAAACATAGGACATTGGCAGAAGCAACAAATCTCACATATCGAAATACTCACCTTATGTTCCAAGTCTAACATTTTATAACAATCAAGAGCGTCCCACTAGTCCTTACCCATTCTAAACATATCCTGCACCATCTGAAACATACATTCAAAATGACACAACACAAACCTCGGAAGAACAACCTGCTCCACCTGAACATTGAGGAATGACATCTACCACAACAAGCAATTCAGCCTTGGGCAAAGACAAAAATCCATTCCTATCTCTCATAAAAAATAAATCTAGTTGAAACATAAAATTCTGGAGCTATCCACCCTAATCCAAAGGATGGCCATCTTGGGAAAGACAAGGTTGCTCTGAGCCCAACTTAAGTGACAAACTCTGAGCAAAGGAAATTTGAAAAAACTAACACAATGAGCCTCCAAATTACTCAACCACCACCACTCTAGCCAAAACGCCCATCATAAGAGAAACCAAGACGATAAATAGTGTACCAACATAGTCAACTCCCGGTAGTGGACCAGGGGCACACAACTCCCATCAACAAAGTCCTTAAGCTACACATTATCAAAAAAAATTCCTCGAATCCTGAACAACAACCAAGTCAAAGATTCCATGAATTAATTTGACCCAATCATGAAGATGAACCTTTTTAGTGAATTTGCATTTTTTTCATAGAAGCTACAGCCTGAAGCTACCGATGAACACCACCTCTCTTTTTCTAAATAACAAAAAAACCTCAAGTGCTATAAACATAACAGTAAAGAACCAACAACAACAACAACAAGTCACAACAATTAATCACACCCTCATATTGTGGCTAGGCATCAAGAAAACCAAGACCAATTGAAGGGAGCTGATCCACAAAGGTCGAATGAGTGAAAACACAACTCCGCAACAGAGATAATGACTAAGGGGAAGGAAGAAAATGACCATTATAGACTAACCAAACTAAAGAAGGCCAACTACCCATCACATAACTCTAAAACTAGCAATCTCCAAAGTACTTCTCAAAAGGGATGACACCCAAACTAAGGCAACCTCCTCAACCAAGAAAGCCCCGCAATACACAAATCTCAAATTGCCCAAAGATGGTCTATCCAACTATATCACAAGGATCGACATCATAGTGACAACACATAACAAGAGTGGAAAAAAGGGAAACCAAAAATCCCAAGACGAACAACACAACAAAAACCACAAAGGTAAAGTCACGAGGAATTACTCTATCACTACCCGCAATCAAAGAAACACAGCCATATCGATCCACTACTAAAGAAATCAACTACAAGAGGCAAATAACATACACATTCCTCAAATCAAGCTATTATAACAAGCCAGTGATAGATAAAAAGTCAAAGAACCACAAATGGGTATGGAAACCACAAATCACACAAGATAAGAACAAAGCCGTAAAACTAAAAAATTAAATCTAAAGAAGGGATAACTTGCACCTTGGCCTTTTAAGGGCTTGTAGAAGCATAAAATGTATTATTCTTTACCTCAAGTGCGGCACCTTAAGTATTATCCACAACACTAAAGGCACCACCTCTGAGTCAACTCCCTCCTGAGAACTCCCTAGAGCAGTGACCAAACTCTCCACAATCATAGCAATGTCTATAGTGTGAAGCCCAGCGTGAAGAAATCACCGAGCGGCCCTGCCTACCTTTGCCAAACATAGAATCACCCCAGCCAAGTGCACTAGGACCTACAATAATCTCTAACATAGTAGCCTACCTCACAACACTTATAGCAACCATCACCAAGAGCAACTTACTCTGAAGACCTAGTTTGAGTAATATGAGACCCAAACCTTGTAGGTCCACGATGATCACTAAGAGAAGTATTGAGTTAAGATTTTCCTGCCATAGTGTAACACCCCGGATTCAAAAAGAACGAAAAACTTCAATTTTTGAAAAAAGAGTGACCCACGACTTGACCTACTGGCCGTTGGTGGACCTACCAACCGTAGGTCAAGTGGTGGGAGGAACCGTAGATGCTACTGCCTAAGGGGGAAGGAATTGGAAAAAATTCTAAGGGGTGACCTACGACCTGACCTATATAGGTGGACCTACCAATCCTAGGTCCAACCGTAGGTGAAGGGTTCCGGGAAATGTTTTAGTGATCATCCGATCTTTTCACCCAATTACTTATTTATTTAATTAGGTCGGTTCCCTATTGTCCCTAACACTATATAAACCTTCATAAGTCTAAAAATATACCTTTTCCAAATCGCTTTAAAAAATTACTCTCAAAACCTCTCCCAAATATTTTTCTCTCTAGAAGCTTGAAGAACAAGAACCTAGGGTATAAAGATCAAGCCTCCTAATCCTCCATTGATTTTAAAGTTTTGGCATTGAGGTATGATGATCTTCATTTATGGAGTCCTTTCCTCCATAGAGTCCCTAAAATTCTTCAATGTTGATTTAATTGATTGTTTTATGAACTATGAAGCAGGAATTGAGTTGAATTTCATGAATTAAGATGAATCCCCATGAACCCATGTGATTTCCCTAATATTTGAAATTAGGTTTGTTGATGGCTTGAATTGTGAAGAAGATGAGTTTTATGAAGTTTATATGAACCCATGCATGATTTACAATTTCTAAAAGCTATGATTTCATGATGAATTATGAATGATGAAAAGATGAATTTTATGAAAGTATGCACGTTCAATGATGAAAACTATGATGATTTATGAATTGCTTTGAGATTGAAGCATGAATGATGTTGTTGTTGAGTTGTGACAGGATTTCTCACATATTACTGAAAGTATGAAATGTGAAAGGATTTTTCTCACATAAAGGATTCATAACATGTTGAAAGGTTTTCTCAACTAAAGTTGAATCAAATATTAAGGATTTATTCTAAATGGCGTAAGGTTTGATTGGTGACTCTAGTTGTACCTTTCTGTGGATAATGAGATGAATTATGATATATGACTATTCCATGGGATTTATGCTTAGCACCGAGAGGATATTGAGATTGGAGCTCTCTTGTATTTAGAGGCCGGGTTTCTATAAGCAATCTTTTTATCACATAAACTATGTGCCACCATAGGATTATGGTCTAGATAGACATTAGCTAGTGGATCCACGTAAGCTACAAGTAAGAAAGGATCCTACCTTGGCAAGTAGGATGGCCCTAGCGGTGTAGGGTTAGACATTGGATTCCATGTTGATAGCTAACATGGTCTTCCATGTAAGTTAAGGCTACTTCCTATAATAATGAACTAAAGTGACTTTTAAGGTATTTTTCAAGTAAAGTAAAGATGTTTAGCTTACATTGATCATGATTTAGAACTTATTATTTCTAACCCTTTTTCATGGTTTAGCTTGATCATTGCATGATTATGAAAATGCCCCGATTAAAAAGGCTTATATAGTGTAGTAGTAGTTATAAACCGACCTAGATTAGTAAATAGACCATTAGGTGAAAAGACCAAATGATCCCTCTTTAAAACTCCACCAACGACCCCACTTACTTCATGACCTACAGTTGGTTGGTCAACCTACTGCCCATTGGGGAGCAACCGTAGGTCACACTGCCTAAACCCCCAAAAATTATTAAATCTCACCCTCAAAATAGATTCATCAATGACTCCCCCACCTCATGACCTACGATTGGTAAGTCAAACGATGGTTGGTAGGTCAAGTAGTAGGTCACTCCTTAGAATTTTTTTTCCAACTTCTCCACCTAGGCAGTAGCATCAACTGCTCCCTCACCCCCTTGACCTATAGTTGGTAAGTCCACCAACGATTAGTAAATCAAGTATTAGGTCACCAAAGTTTTGAAAAATTGAAATTTTCGTTCTTTTCGAATCCGGGATGTTACATTATCTCCCCCTTGGGAACATTCGTCCTCGAATGAGAACCAAGACATTATAGGGAGGGTAGGAAACAAGAGCTAACAACCCAACCTAGAATGCAATCACATAAATACACATATCCGAGGAGGAAAATATCAATTCTAAGCTAAAGCATGTTCAACACATCATTTCATGAAAACTTTATGCCACTCATACTCAATGCTTATAATCATAGATAAATCAATCAAGCTATCTCATTTCTAAAAATTTGACTATTCATGAACATGCATAATCAAGGAATCATGGAAATAACTAAGACATATGAAACCAAAAGAATGAACCATGAGGAACTAGATACCTCAAGCTAGAGTAGGATCGAAGGGAAAGAGATGAGGATATTGGGACATCATAGCGGCCTCGGCCTCCCAAGTAGCACCCTCAACTAATTGATTCCTCCAAAGAACCTTCACAGAAGGAACTTTTTTATTTCATAACTTTCGGACTTGCCGATCTAAGATCTCAACCGGAACCTCTTCATAGGAAAGACTATCCTTTATGCCAAGATTCTCCAATGGCACTATAGACGTCGGATCACCAACACATTTCTTCAATAATGAGACATGGAAAACCGGATGCACCGATGCCATATCATTAGGCAACTCAAGTTCATAAGCAACCTTACCAACAAGTCTCAAAATTTGATATGGGCCTACATAATGGGGACTAAGCTTCCCTTTCTTCCCGAATCTCATTACACCCTTCACGAGTGAAATTTTCAAGTAAACCCAATCACCAACATCAAATTCTAATTCTCTCCTTCTAATATCGGCATAGGACTTTTGTCGACTTTCAGCCATTTTCAACCTTTCTCTAATAAGTCAAACTTTCTCGATAGCCTCATGTACCAACTCGGGACCTATCAAAGAAACTTCACCTACTTCGAACAAACCTATAGGAGATCTACACCTCCTTCCATAGAGAGCCTCAAACGGAGCCATGCCAATACTAGAATGGTAGCTATTATTATATGCAAACTCAATTAAAGGCAAATGATCATCCCAATTACCCTTGAAATCAATTACACAAGCTCTCAACATATCTTCCAAGGTCTAGATAGTACGCTCTGCTTTGCCATCGGTTGAGGATGAAAGGCCGTGCTAAGATTAACACGAGTACTAAGACCCTTTTGGAAGGATTTTCAAAATTGAGAAGTAAATTGTGCACCACCATAGAAGATAATGGATAAAGGCACTCCATGCAACCTAACCATTTCCCTCAAATACAACATAGCATAATCCTCCACCGAATAAGAAACCTTGACGGGAATGAAATGGGCTAATTGTTTCATACGATCCACAATAACCCAAATTGAATCATATTATCGCCGGGTGCGTGGTAAACCAACAATAAAGTCCATATTCACATCTTCCCATATCCAAGTAGGAATACTAATATCTTGGGACAAACCTCTCGGCTTTTGATGTTCAACCTTCACTTGTTGATAATTAGGACACTTAGCCACAAATTCCACAATATCCTTCTTCATCCTATTCCACCAATACATCTCCCACAAATCATGGTACATCTTGGTAGCTTTGAGGTGAATGGAATATCGAGAACTATGGGCTTCTGATAAAATTTGTCCTCTTAAGTCATCTACATTGGGAACACACAAATGACCTTGATATTGAAGTACACCATCTCCCCCTTGGGAGAAAGCCTCAACGGACTTCTTGAGCACCGCTTCCTTCAACTCAATCAAATTATGATCAAGATCTTGCTTAGTCTTCACATCGGACACAAAGGATGATTTCGAACTATTGTGAATCATAATACCACTCTCACTAGAGTCAATCAACCGAACACCCAATCGGGCCAAACTATGAACATCATGAACCAATTCTTTCTTACCATCCTAAACATGAGAAACACTACCCATAGAAAACCGACTAATAGCATCTTCCACCACATTAGCCTCTCCGGGGTGATAGAGGACAATCACTTCCTAGTCTTTTAACAACTCAAGCCACCTCCTTTGACGAAGATTTAGATCTTTTTGTTTAAACACATATGGCAAACTCATATGGTTGGTAAAAATGTCAACATGCACACCATACAAATAATGCCTCCAAATCTTTAAAGAAAACACAACCGCCGCTAACTCTAAGTCATGAGTAGGATAGTTCTTTTCATGAATCTTGAGTTGCCTTGAAGCATAAGCAATAAATTTTCCATTTTGCATAAGAACACACCCTAACCCAATCCTTGAAGCATCACAATAAACCACAAAATCATCACACACTTCCGGTAAAGTTAATCTCGGAGCCAAAGTAAGTTTATCTTTCAATTCTTGAAAACTCTTCTCACACGCGTCGGACCAAGTGAACTTAACCTTCTTTTGAGTCAAAGCCGTCAAAGGGGAAGCAATCAAAGAAAACCCTTCAACAAACCTCCTATAATAACCGTCTAAATCCAAGAAACTATGAATATCCGAAGGTGATAGAGGTCTAGGCCAATTTCTAACCGCATCCGTCTTCTTAGGATCTACCTCAATACCCTTACCGGAGACAATGTGACCAAGAAAAGCGATGGACCTTAGCCAAAACTCACATTTACTAAACTTCGCGAAGAGTTGATGGTCCTTGAGGACTTGCAAAACAATCCTCAAATGGTCGACATGCTCACCCTCACCCCTTGAGTAAATCAAAATATCATCTATCAACACAATCACAAACATGTAAAGATATTGTCTAAACACCCTATTCATCAAATCCATAAAAGCGGCCGGAGCATTTGTCAATCCAAACGACATCACTAGAAATTCATAATGGCCATATCTAGTCCGAAAATCCATTTTTGGAATATCATCTTCTATCACCCTCAATTGGTGAAAACCCGAACGAAGGTCGATCTTAGAGAAGTAACTAGCCCCTTAAAGTTGATCAAACAAGTCATCTATTCTTGGAAGAGGATACTTATTCTTAATGGTAACCTTGTTCCATTGGCGGTGATCAATGCACATACGAAGTGAACCATATTTCTTCCTTACAAACAAGACCAGAGTACCCCATAGAGAAATACCTGGTCGGATGAAACCCTTATCCAACAAGTCTTTCAATTTCCCTTTTAGTTCCATAAGTTCTGCCGGAGCCATTCTATACGGAGGAATAGAGATAGGTTGCGTATCAGGGAGAAGGTCAATATCGAAGTCTATTTCTCTTTCGAGAGGAACACCGGGTAGATCATTGGGAAACACTTCCGGAAACTTATTGACAATGGGGACCGACTCAAGAGTAAGGGTTTTAGAATCCACATCCCTCACCCTAAAAAGATGGTATATGCACCCCTTAGAAATCATCTTTCTAGCTTTAAGACATGACACAAATTGACCTTTAGGCATAGAATTTCCCCCCTTCCACTCTAGGATAGTCTCATTTTGGAATTGAAACTTGACCATTCGGATCCTACAATCAATAGAATCATACCAACAATGCAACCAATCCATCCGAAGAATAACATCAAAATGTAACATATCAAGCAGTAAAAGATCAACATGAGTGACTTTATGGGATAAGGAGACGGAACAATTTCTATTGATTTTCCTAGCCACAATGGATTCACCAATCGGAGTAAAGACATGAAAAGGATCTAAAAACACATTCGGAACAACATCAAACCTCATAACCACATATGGCGTCAAAAAAGACAAGGTAGCACCTGGATCTAGCAAAGCATAAACATCAAAGTGAAAGACTTTCAACATATCGGTAACTATATTGGGAGAACCCTCTTACTCATGGCGTGCTTGAAGTGCATAGAATCGGTTTTGCCTTGGAGAATTTGAACCCGACCCACTAGGTGGAGCATGATTATCTTCTCTTCCCTTAGCCGTGAGAGATGGGCAATCCCTTATTTTATGACCACTTTTACCACAACCAAAGAAACCATCAGTATTGGCTAAGCACTTGCCCGCATATTTCTTCCCACACCTAGCATAAGTAGCCGATGAAAATCCACCACCATTCCCTCCTTTAGGCTTAGAGTTAGACACCCTATCTTTGTTGGACTTAGGAGGAGCATTGGAGGAACCTTGACTGGAAAACCGTTGTTGAAATCTAGAACGACCATGTTTATCGGACCTTGAATGTGAGAAATTACAATCACCTGTCTTAGACTTCCTTGTCTCTCTAGACCTTTCCTTAAGTTTCTCCTCTTCTATTTGTTTAACATGAACCATGAGACGAGAAATATCCATGTCATTGACAAGCATGGCGGTACAACATTCCTTGATCACCCTTTCGGACACTCTCGAAACGAACTTACTCATCCTTGCCCTAGGAACGGTAACCATAGTAGGAGCATACCGAGATAATTTGGTGAACTTCAAATCATACTCCTTCACACTCATGCTTCCCTGGCGAAGGTTGATGAACTCAAGCACCCTTGCCTCCCTCATCTCAAGGGGAAAGAACCTATCAAGAAAAGCAACCTTGAACTTCTCCCAATCAAGAGGACCCGCATCATCCGCCCTCTCACTCTTCCATTGCTCAAACCACACTTGAGCCACACCCTTAATTTGATTAGCGTCCAACTCCACCTTTTCCTCCGGCGTCACACCCAAGATCATTAGCACCTTGTACACCTCATCAATGAACTCTTGAGGATCCTCCTCAACCTTAGAACCATGATATTCTGGAGGGTTCATTCTAGTGAAATCCCTGACCCTTGATGCCACCGTACACACATTTAGGTTCACGGGAGCCACAACCTCTCTATTAGCTTGAGCCGTCATGGCTCGAGCCAACACTTGAAAAGCAGCCCTAAACTCCGCATTAGTCACTTGTTCGACCAAAGGGTCGGCCGAAACTTGAGAAGCTTGAGGAGGATCTTGTTGTTCCACATTTTCTCCCTCATTTCTTCTAGCATGATCTCTTCGGATAACCATATCCTCAAATGCATAGGATAGAGATAAGGAGAGAGAGACATATAGAGTTACACTCTATCGCACAACCTAAGAGTAATGGAAGAAGTGGTGTTTCCTAAACATCTTATAGCCTCTCGTTCATAAATGTGGCGCGCTTCACACTCATGAACAAGACTCTACTCGACGTGGCTCATGAGACATCCTAGGATCGTTCTAAAACCTTGTGCTCTAAATACCAAGTTTTTTACGACCCAAGGTACCCCCTAGACGTGACATGACGTATAAGACCCCGAAAGGCCTCATACAAGCCACTTAGCATACATACATACAAGATCATAGAGATTTAAGAGTTCAAAAGACAATATCATATCAAAGCTTTTAAGAAAATAGCGGAAGTCTACATCACATGTTTCAAAGCCAATCTATCATAAGAATGAGAAATAACATTTGGGACAAAACCCAATACAATATCAAAATCAAATAACATAGAAGTAAGAACAACAAGGCTATGTCCTCGAATGTATGAGGACTCACCAAATCTTCCAAAAATCTTCTACTAAGCTCTAGCCACGAATAGATGGAGAGTCACCAAGCCCTACATTATGAGACAATGTAGGCAAAAAGTATGTGATAGTACAAGGAATGTACTAAGTATGATAGCAATGCACCAAAACATATAAACATGCTAAAACGGGACATTTTCATAAACATGTAATGACCAAGCTAAAACATGAAGAAAAAATTAGCAACACAAACCATAAACCATGGTCAAACCAAGCTAAATATCTTTACATCACTTGAGAAATATCTTGAGAGCACTTTAATTCTTTGTTTGTGGGGAGTGGCCTTTACCAACATATAAGACCATGTGAGCTATAAACATGGAATCCGATGTCTAACCCCACACCGATGGGGCCATCCTACTTGCCAAGGTAAGACCCTTTACTTAACATATAGGTTACGTGGATCCACTAGCTAGTGTCTAACATAGACCATCATCCTATGTGGGCACATAGGTAAGGGATTAGGAGATTGCTACTAGAAACCCGGCCTCTACTAACGGGAGAGCTTCTATTTCCATATCCTCTCGGTGCTAAGCACAAATCCCATGGAATAATCCTTAATCATATTATTAATCCATGGAAAGGTACCTCAAGGAATAACAACACAAGCTAAATCATGTGTGTAGACGTTTCATGTTCCATGGACATAGTCCAAGCCTACATCATTAGAATAGCTCTTTAAACATCGATTCAAGTTTAGTTGAGCAAGCCTTTCAACAAGTTATGAATCATTACATGTGAGAAAACCTTTCACATTCATGGGTTGAGTAATATATGAGAATTCATTTCACAACTCAACAACAACATCAACATATCATAAACTTTGATGCTTCAATCTCAAAGCACCCTTACTTCATCATTATCTTCATAAGAGACATGTATAATTTCATAAACTTCATCTTTACATAGTTCATCGTGCTCATAACTTACAAATCATAGAATTCACACGGGTTCATAAGAATTCACCTTAAATCATGCAATTCAATGCAAACTCGTGCTTAGAAAACCATGAACAAGGCAATTTGATCAAAGTTGAAGGAACCCACATAATAGAGAAAAATCATAGTTTTTGATTGAACATGCTTTCTTTCATAAAAACCATCATTAGGTCATTCATAATCTCATCATGAAAATTCTTAGCTTAGAAATCATAATTCATGCATGGATTCATCGAGATTTCATATAATTCATCACTTTATAATTCAACCCACCAAAAAAGTATAGATTTTCAAAATTTGGGGGAATTGGCATGGGTTCATGGGGATTCATCCCAATCATGAAATTTAACTCAATTCATGCTTAATATTTCATAAAACAATCAATTAAATCAACATTGAAAAGAACCCATGACATAGAAGAAAAGCCTTACTTCAATTGGGAATTTCTAACTTGAAAATTTGAGATTTTAGGGACTCCATGGAGGAAAGGGCTCCATGGATGAAGTCTATCATACCTTAGAGTCTCAATTCCTTAAGCAATTGATGAAGAAAAGCTTGATTTCTTGAACCCTAGCTTGCCGTCTTCTTCTTCTTCTTCTAACTTCTAGAGAGAGAAATAGTTGAGAGAAAAGAGTTTGGGAAAACTAAAAACTGATTTTGGAAGGGTAGATTCTTGGATTAAAAAGGCTTATATAGTGTTAGGAGTAGTTATAAACCGACCTAGATTAGTAAATAGGTCATTAGGTGAAAAGACCAAATGAGCCCTCTTTAAAACTCCACCAACGACCCCACTTACTTCATGACCTACGGTTGGTAGGTCAAACTACTGCCCGTAGGTGACAAACCGTAGCTCACACTACCTAAGGCCCCAAAAATTATTAAATCTCACCCTCAAAATAGATTCATCAATGACTCCCCCACCTCCTGACCTACGATTGGTCTCCCCATAGGCAGTAGAATCAATGGCTCCCTCCCCCCCTTGACCTACTGTTGGTAAGTCCACCAACGATTAGTAGGTCAAGTAGTAGGTCACCAAAGTTTAAAAAATTGAAATTTTCGTTCTTTTTGAATCCGGGGTGTTACAATTAGATTGGTGGAATTATCCACCAACTTACTTTTACTATTAAAAATGAACAATTTTACAATCTAAATTTTTTGATAGACTTTTCTACGATTTACCATTCCCTGTGGGATTCGAACCTGATTCTTAGTTGGGTATTTTTATTGAAAACGACCGCTTACTCTTTTAATTTTTTTAGAGAGTAATTTGAGCATTATAAGTGCACTTTATTCCACAACTTCTTACCTATTTAGTAAAATCCTTTATTGAAAGCTTGGTTATCATTTTGTTTTTGTTGTTTCTCTCTAGTGTCAAAAAAGAAGAAAAATAGTAAATAGCAATGGTGACCTTAGAGATATGTCACATCACCTTAGATTGTAAAAACCCAAGAAACTCAGAATATCTAAGGGAGAAAGAGGTCTAGGCTAGTTCTTAACTGCCTTAGTCTTCTTGGGATCAACTTGAATACCTTCTTGTGAGATAATATGGTAAAAGGAATGCTACCGACTTCAACCAAAACTCGTATTTGATAAACTTAGCAAACAATAGACGATCCTTTAGAACTTTCAAGACAATCCTCAAATAATCGGCATGCTCATCCTTTGTTCGAGAATAGATCAAGATGACGATCATGTCTAAGTTTTGATTTTACACCCTGTTCATCAAGTACATGAAAGTTGTAGAAGCACTCGTTAAGCCAAAAGACAACTTAAAATTCATCCTGACCATACTGAGTCCTGAAGGTTGTCTTTGGAATGTCACATTCTCTAACTCTAAGCTATTGATAACCTGATCAGAGGTCAGTCTTAGAGAAGAAGCTAGCACCTTGAGGCTAATCGAACAAGTCATCAATCCTAGGGATAGGATGCTTATTCTTGATTATGACCTTGTTCAATTGTCGATAATTGATAGACATTCAGAGAGAACCATCTTTCTTACGAACAAAGAGACTAGAGCACCCCATGGATACGTATTCGATCTAATGAAACCCTTATCTAGGAGGTCCTTTAACTAATCCTTCAACTCCTTAAGTTCTGCCGGAGCAATTCTATAAATAGGATTAAAGATAGGCTGGGTATCTGGAAGAAGGTTAAATCCATAGTTGAATTTCCTTTTAGGAGGAACTCTGAATACATCATCTAGAAAAACTTACAGAAATTCATTGACAACGGGAGTGGACTCAAGAGTAGGGACTTTAGAATTCATATCCCTAACCCGAACCAAGATATAGATGCAACCCTTAGATATCATCTTTCTAGCCTTAAGGAACGAGATAAACTTACTTGTAGGCACTAAATTACTACCTTTCCACTTTATGATTAGTTCGTTCAAAAACTAAAACTTAACAACCCTAGTTCTACAATTAATATAGGCATAACAAGCATGAAGCTAAAACATACTAAGAATAACATCAAATCAAGAATATCTAACTCTACTAGATTGATTGAGGTGATTATCTTAAAAAATTTAGACCGTGAAATTTTCAAAAACCTATTTAGCTAAAAATGGATCACCGATATGAGTAGAGACTAAGAAGGGTTCTAATAGGATTTCAAAACTGACATCAAACTTCATAGCAACATAAGGAGTCACGAAAGATAATGTAGATCCTAGATCTAACAAGGTATAAACATCATATTGAAAGATTCGTAACATACAATTGACAACTTCAAGGGAAACCTCCTGATCATGATGAGTATGAAGGGCATAAAACCTTTTCTAACGCTATCTACCACTAGAACTAGATGAAGTATCCTGCTGTGTGTTTACATCCCTAATTTATTCAAATAAGGCGAAATATTATGATAACTCAAAAAAAAAATTAATTAATTCAATTTTAAAAGAATTTAAAGAATAAAAGAATTTTTAAAGAGTCTCCACCTAATTTTAGGAAAACTAGGAAACCGATTAATTAATCCACAAAAATGAGTCAACGAAACCTATAGGTTCTAGGTAAGGTTTCAAGTTATTTCGAAGGGAAAGTATTAGGCATCCTTCAAAATCCACAACTATGGGTCCCGACTGAATTCATTTTTTCAAATTGAGGAGGAGATAAAAATAATGTTCAAGTATAATGAATATGAAATATAAATAAATAATGAAGTAAAACAATAATATAAAAAACGGCCTAAGTTTTGCCTAACGTCAATAATATATACAATAATGAATATGATATTCGAACTCCATTGGAATAGCTTCAATGGGAAGCGACTCCGGGGTGTACCTGTAAAGACACATAGTAAAAGTGTTATTAATCAAAATAAATAATAACTTAAAAATAAAAATCCATCTTATTAACATGGAAGGCCCTAGAAATCGACGGTAATTTCTTCGTCGGCCCATTTTAACATACAATTTATACGAACATAACTAAATTTCCGTCTTTGAAAATGGAGAGGCCTCCAAAACCGACGGAGTGATTTTTTCATAGGCCATTTTAATAATATTTACTAAAAAGAAGAATTTAATAAAGCCCAAAATCTCTAAAATTAACCTCAAACAAAATGAGCAATCATAATAATATTAACAATAACAATAACTAAAAGTAATAATAGTGATAACAACAAATAAAAGACTAATATAATAATAAGACTAATAACAAATAATCTAATGAGCCATAATAATAACGCCAGCAAAGCAACAACAAAAACATCCTAACAAACAATTAGCTTAACTTAGGACCGAAATAAATTTCATCTAGACAAATAACAATTCGAAAACTTAACACAAATGAATTTTACTGAAATAATAATAATAATATTCAATCAACAATAACAATACCAAATGGAGAGGAAACAATCAAAACTGTATAACACCAAATAAAAATAATAATAAAATATCTTATAACTACAATAAAGAAAAACTCATCCATTTAAAAATATCACCCAGAAAATAAAACAATACATAGAATCAACCCAATACTCATATCAACAGTAGTAATAAGAAGAACTAGAAAGCAAATACTACAATGTCTAAAACATCGAAACCACAACTAAATCGACCCAACGAATATGTATTTGATTAAGAAAATAAAAATAAATAAATAATGTTATAGTCAGAGTTCAAACCTCCGGTTATTGCATCTCATTGGAGGAGTAGTGGCGGTGGAGTCTGACCGAAACGGAGGCTTGTTGGTTCACTGGTTTCACCTGAAAATGGAGATCTAAGCACCTGCAAAATCAACAAAACTCGTAGGGGATGGAAAGGGGGAAAGGGGGGAAGGGCTGGCTTTTTCAGTGGTGGGTGGCGTGATGGTGGATCTAGAAGGTTTCTGGCTGGTTTGCTTGAGCTCGGAGTTTTGGTTACTGGAGATGGTAGTTTGGGGTTTTGCTCGTTCTAATGGTTGTTTCAGGTGAGCTCGTGGAGCTGTTGTTGATGAGCCTCGAGCTCACTTGTTGAGGCGGTCTGAAATGGTGGTTTGGTGGTCGTGGTCATGTAGTCGGGGGCAGACCCACGTAGGTAGTTTCGGGTGCTCGAGCACCCATTGATTCCGACAAAATTTTTGTATATATATAGAAAATATGGAAAACACGGATATTAGATTTAAATAAGCATCGATTGAACAAAAGTTGTTGTGGGTGCTCTGGTTTTCGCATGAAAGATAAGGCGCATGGGCTGCGCGGGCGAGGGCTTGAATCCCGTTGGCCCCATTCTTTTTATGGAATTTTTGCATTCTTTTTTACTTTTCTTATTTTTAATTACTTTAGGCTTCGTTTTCTGTGAATGTTACATCTTTTTTTACTTTTCCTATTCTTAATTACTTTAGGCTGAGTAATTTTTTCTTTCCTTTTTATTTTTTAACTTTATGCATTCTTTTTCTATTCTATTTAACTTTTTAAGTTGTTCAATATTTTAAAACCTTTTACCACGGCCGTGCTTTTGCTTCTCCGATTTTTCTTTAATAAAACCACAAAATTCTTCTTCTTGTTGTTTTTAAGAGAAAGCAGCCAGTCGGCCAGCCCCATCAACCGACATCAAGCTTTTTTCTTTACAAAATCAAAATACAAAAGCAAGGTAATAAGATTTAATGTTTGATTAAAGTTAGAAAATGAAAAAAAGAATTTGGGTAATTAGGTTTGGGGATTTTCATTGCTTATGGCTAGTACTCTTATAATAGATTCAAGATACTTTTTTTGTTACTTGATAAATAGGTCTAGAGTCTCCGACATTTAGTGTTTTGTGATTAAAAAACTATTTTTTTATAATACTTTAGTTCTTTTCAAAGATTGAAAAAAATAAATTCTTTTCTTACCAGCTTACTTGATTCAAAAACTTTTTGGGATGAATATAGATTGTGCAATTGAAAAAATTGTGCTCATTGCCTCATATATTGATATATTATTGTTTGTGATGTCGAAAGAACAAATAGATATATTAATTGTTGTTTGGGTTGTTGACAGAAAGTTATAGGTTTCAATAAAATTTAATTGAATTATGTGAATTAAATATATGATAAAATTAAATTTTATTTTGCAGTAATTTATCTTTGTAAATTGGGATGGATAAGTATGTCACAAGATTGAAAATTGGGCATTCAAGTTCTAATTCTGCTCATCCATCTACCGCTTCAACCATAGCTCCAAAAATTCAAAGAGAAACATTTATTTCAAATGTTGATTTAGAATCTCTTGAAGCTGACCCGGGAATTAGAAAGCCTATTGCAGAATATAATCCTAATATATGTGACGATATTAGGATATATTATATTCTAAAAAAGCCTTGCCAACCTAAGGATCATGATTTTCCTAAAACTAAGTTTGGGAAGGAAATGCGGCAATTTTTTCTTGATTGGTTTAAAGATCGTAAGTGGTTGTAGTATAGCATAACAAAGGATGCTGATTTTTGTTTGTGTTGCTAATTGTTTAAAAATGAATGTGAAAGTCGTGGAGATGCGGTTGATGCTGCTTTCACAAAGAATGGCTTTAGAGGTTGGAACAAAGCGATTGAAAGATTTAGAGATCATGTTGGAGATATAAATAGCATCCACAATAAATATTTCAACAGGATGCTTGATTTGATGAATCAATCACAGTCAATACGCACTTCCTTTGATAAAAATCCAAAAAAGAAAAAAGTGAGTCTCGACGCCGCTTGAGTGTTTCAACTGATGTGACAAGATTTCTCTTGAAATTAGGGTTATCATTTCGTGAACATGATGAGAGCCGATCTTCTTCAAATAGAGGTATTTTTCTTGAACTTTTGCAATGGTATGGAGATATTAATGAGGATGTTGGAAGCATTATTTTAAAAAAGGCTCCAAAAAATGAAATGATGTGTTTTCCACGTATTCAAAAGGATATTGTTGATTCTTGTGCTAAGGAAACAATCAAATCTATTCTTGAAGACTGAGATGGGTATTATTTTGGGATACTAGTCGACGAATCAAAGGATATATCACATCAAAGGATATATCTCACAAGGAGCAAATGGCACTTGTTTTGAGATATGTTAACAAAGAAGGCGAAGTAATAGAGTGATTTGTTGGTATTATTCATGTTAGTGATGCATCTGCTCATTCATTAAAGGAGGCAATCTACTCTTTTGTTTCTGATCACTCATTAAGTCCATCCCAAATAGTTGGGCAAGGTTATGATGGTGTTAGAAACATGCAAGGAGAGCTAAATGGTCTTAAAACTTTGATTTTGAATGAGACTTCATCGGCATATTGCATTCATTGTTTTGCCCACCAATTGCAGTTAACACTAGTGGCTCTTGCAAAGAAGGATTCAAATGTAGATGAATATTTTTGTTTAGTTACTAATGTGTTAAATATTGTTGGAGCATCTTTTAAGCGCATGAATTTGCTTCAGAAACAACAAGCTGAAAGTTAGAGGAGTTGCTCATATCAGGTGAAGTGCATACTGGGAGAGGATTAAATGAAGAACGTGGGCTTCAACGATCAGGTGATACTCGTTGGGGTTCTCATTATAGAACATTAGATAACCTTATTATTCTATTCCATCCGTTATTCATGTGCTTGAATTTACTGGATGTGAGTGTCCAAACTATACTGACAGACTTGTTGCTAAAACTCTTGTGAGTATGATTAAGAAATTTGATTATGCCTTTATGTTGCACTTGATGTGGAAAGTTCTTATGATGACAAATGAGTAGAGCTTCTCATTACAAAGGATGGATCAACATATTGTCAATGCTATGGGATTTCTTGCTCTTACAAAGCAAAGATTACAAAATATGAGGGATAATGAATTTGAATCATTAATGGATGATGTCTCTTCTTTTTGTGATTAACATGATATAATCATCCCGGAGATGGATGCTAGCTACTTTCCAGGAAAGTCAAAGCGTAAAGCTCTTGATGTAACATATTCTCATCATTTGCGCATTGAAATTTTTTATGTTGTTATCGATTTGCATCTTCAAGACCTTAATAATCGTTTTTGATGCTATAAGTATTGACTTACTTCTTGGTATGGCTAGTTTGAATCCAATTAATTCATTTGATAGTTTTGATAAAAGCAAGATAATGAGGCTGGCTGAATATTATATGAATGAGTTTGACAACAACAAGCTTCAGGATCTCAGTTTTCAGCTTGATAGCTTTATAGTTTATGCCCGTGGTTCTGACAAGAGGTTCTTCAACTTGAAGGGAATTATTGATCTTGCTAAAGTATTGGTTAAGTCAGATTCGCATCAAACGTGGCCACTTATTTATTTGCTTATCAAGCTGACTCTCATTCTTCCTGTTGCTACTTCTTCTATGGAACGAGCTTTCTCATCCATGTAATACATCAAAAATGAACTTCGTAATAGTATTGGTGATGATTTTTTGAATGGTTTTTTAGTTATCTATGTAGAATGTAAGATATTCGCAAATGTAAGCAATGATGCTATTATTTATCGTTTTCAACATATGAAAAGTCGTCGAGCACAATTGTGACATTAAGACTAGAAGTCTCTTTTTTCTAATAATAATATTACTAGTAGGTCATTGTGAGTTGTGATTAGAAGTTGTTTTTGGTGATGATAATATTAATCGTTGTTTTTTTTACCTTTTATATTGAAGTGTTTGAGTTAGTATATGTTTACACTCTGCGATTGCTAACAATTTTATGTTAAAGGAAGTGAGCACCCACAACCTTTAAATCCTGGATCCGTCACTGCGTGTGGTGATGGGGTTTTGGTGGGTGAAGATGGTTTGGTGATTTTCGTGGTTGATTCTGGCTGTTTTGGTGGTGGTCGTTTCGCTGTTTCTGGTGGGTTTGGAGGCTTGTGATGGAGTTCTATTGGTTTTTTTTGGTGGATTTGGGGGTCATTTGTGTAGTGGCGATGGAGGTGTTTTTCGATGGCATTAAGGGTTTTGAGGTGGAGCTTTGGTGGTGTTTTTGGGTGGTTGGGTTTGTTTATTGTGTGGTTGGCCGGAAAAAATGGAGATGGGGTTTTTGGGATGGTGGTGGTTCTCGGATTCCGGCAAGCTTTCACCAGAAAAAAATATGAGCATTAAAAGAATTTCTTAAATCTAAAAAATCTGAAAATTACACCCCTTATCTAAAATTTTATCCACCACCCCCTAACTTAATGACCAAGCAATTGCTTTAATAGAAAATTGAAAACCACCTATAATACATTACCATTATCTTAAAATCATGGGCCAAAACCACCAGTTAATAAAATATCTGTGTATGAAATCTTATTCATATTTGAATGAATTTCTAGACTGCGCAAAAAATATTAAAATGAATATTAACAAATGGAACGAATAAAATGAATATTAAAAAATGTAATGAAAGTAACCAATGGAATGTAAAAATGTAATTTAACAAAAAGAATGATTTAATCAAATTCACACAGTATTCATAACATTTTCACCTAATTGTGACAAAAATACTATAATCAAAATTAACTAAAATTCAAAGTAAACTAAATAAAAATCTTAATGTTTTTGAAAAATAAGAATAACTAATGATAAAGTTATTTAAAATTATAAAAAATGTATTTTGAACTATTTAATAAATTAAACATAAAAGTTATGAATTTTGAAAATGTTTGGCCAAAATTGGGTGTCAACACTGAGTAGGGCGACTTGATGAAGTAGACTGAGTCTGTTGATGACCCTTTCTACCCTTGCTAGCAAGCACAGGGAAATCCCTCCATCTATTCCCATTCTTATCACAACTATAACATCCATTGGTATTGGCTAAACACATTCACCGAGTTGCTCATACCATATCTTTGGAAGGGAAAAAATGTCAACTCGAAGAATCACTCTAAGACATAGGGGTTGGAACCCTATCCTTGATGAATTTAGCCACCGGATCACTAGAAGATGATGGAGCTAGGCATGAATACCTTTGTCTAAACTGAGAATGACCACAACCACCGAATCTCTAATATGAGTACTCAAGACTATTCGTCCGAGCCCTCTTAGTCTCCCTAGCACTCCCTTTAAGCTTCTCTTCCTCAATCTATTGAGCATAAGTCATCAATCTAGAAATATACATCTCTTTGATCAATATGGAGGTTCTATACTCTTTAACTACTATCTTTGAGACACAGAAACAAATTTCCTCATCCGAACTCTAGAGTCAGCCACAATAACCGGAGCATATTTGCAAATTTGAGTGAATTTCAAACTACATTCCTTTACACTGATATTACCTTTCCTCAAATTGATGAACTCTTGCACCTTAGCCTCTCTTATCTCAAGAGAAAAGAATCGATCTAAAAAAGCACCCTTAAACTTGTCTCAATCCAAAGGACACGCATCAACAACCCTTTTTTCCTTCAATTAATTTAACAAAATTTGAGCAACACCCTTCCATTTGTAAGGAGCCAAGTCTGCACTCTCCATAGGCATATTACCCATAGTCTCAACAATATTTTAAATCCCTTCAACAAACTCTTATGGATCCTCATCTACCTTAGAACCATAGACTTCTTGAGGATTTATCCGAGTGAAGTCTCAAACCCTAGTCACTACCATATCCACAATTTAGTTCACAAGAGCTACAACCTCAAGGTTTCCATGAAAAGTCGTAACTTTGGAAAGCAGCCCTAAACTCGGCATTTGTGACTTTCTTAGCCAAAGGATCAATTGGAACTTGTTGGAGCTTCTGATACCACATTCAAGTTCCTTCTAACTAGAGCTATACATGGAGACATCATTCTAAAACACATAGAACATAAGTTACAAGGAAACCTTGTAGAATTAAACTCTATAGCATGACTTAAGAGTATGGAAAGAGGTGAAGTTTCTTAAACGTTTCATAGCCTTCGGTTCATAAAGGTGGCGCACTTCACACTCATGAATAAGACTCTATAAACGTGGCTAGTCAAACAACCTGAGACATTTAAACCTGATGCTCAGAATACCAAGATTTTCATGGCCCGAGACTACCCCCTAGACATTACAAGGTACTTAGAATTCCAAGAGACTCTAAGTGAGAAACATGGCATAATATGACACTAAGATAACATACATAACTAAAATAAAGAGATAAGTGAAATCAAAGTCCCAAATGAAATATGAGTACAAAAACATAACTGCAAATATACTAATATCCGACAATAAGCCTCTACTTCATAATGAGTGGCCAAGACAAGCCCTAGCTCATTTGAACAATCTAAAAACATAAATAAGTCCGAATGAATTAAAAGAACTCATATGTGGCATAACCTCAAACCATGAGGACTTACCAAAGCGGTGAAAAGCTTATAGGATCTGGTACTAACCACTGAATTGGGAATATGGGAAAAGATAATAGTCACAAGAGATGTATGCAATAATTACTTGGAATGTACGTACCAAATATGGGAAATGATGCATGAACATAACATGATAACATGATAAGTCTGAAAACATGCCAATGCAATGACCAAGTAAACATAACATAAGGGTGATCATATGATTTTATTAAACATAGTACAAGGTCATGTATTTTTCTTTAAAACATCATTATAATCATAACAAGTGTCTTTAGTGGAAATCATAAAGGTTTGTGGGAGATACCGTTAACTGACATAAACCATGTGAGCTATAACATGGAGTTCAGTGTACTGCTCCCATATCAAAAAGTGTAAGGACCATAATCATGAGCTAAGAAGGATTCACTATTTAGTGTCTATCTGAGATAAAGTCCTAAGGGGGCACGTAGTTCTGGGACAAGGGATTTCTACTAAAGGCCTCAAGCCTCTACTAATGGGTGAGCCTTAATTCCAAGGTCCACTCAATGCTAAGTAAACTCCAAATGGAAAAACATGTATAATCATATTCATAATCCTTGAAATAGTAAGAATCTAGTAATACCAAATATTTATATTTACTCACTTAGTCATAAGAATAGCTCCTTTAAAAATCATGATTTACTAACATACTCATATGAGACATTTTGATCAAAAGCATCTAAATCATTATATTCATTCACAATGAGAGATAATTCAATCAAAAGCATCACCTTTTCATAAAACTTAATTGATACTTTAGTTAAAAGTATCCTTGATTCATAAAACCTTTTATATTATAATGCATGCATATCAAAATAGCTTGAATCATATAAAAAAATACTTGCATGGCATGGGTTCATGTAAATGTCAATTCAAACATTGACTTTTGATTAAATCGTGCATAATAAGATCAATCAAGTTGAATAAACTTAACTCAAAAGAAAATCATGAAACCCGAGAATTGGGTGACAATCATAATGTAGAAATTGAGGTTTCTTTGGGACTCAATGGATGAAGAAGAATCCATTGGTGAAGTTTCTACGTACTTCCATGAAACCCTAGATTAAAAGATTGAAGTGGAGACTTGAAACTCTAGAAACCCTTGGAGCTTTGATCTTGCCTTAGGGAAGAAGACTTGAGAGGGTTTTGTAGTTCGAGAGAATGAGTGTGAATGGGGAGGGGTTGGGGTCTTAGAATTATTAACAATCTTTCAAATTAGGCCTCAAATGACATAGTATAGGAATTAGACAAGTAGGAAAAGACCCAAATGACCTTGAAAAGTAACTGCCAGACAGTGACCACGACCACCTCTACGGTTTATACATGCTTCTATGGACCGTACTGTTGTCAACAAAACTACTGAAAACCACTTCTCTGATGAACAAACACGAACATGCTTCCATGAAACGTAGACCAATAGACGACTCGTAGAAGCCACTCATGCACTGCCTTAGAAGGATAAGGTCTGAGTCTTAGGTTTGAACAATGTCCCTCTTTCCACGACTCGTGCTCCATTGTATGAGTCGTACATTCTCTCTACAGTAGTCCACTACTGAATCTTATCAAGTCTGAAGGTTTCATCTACGAGGGTAAGCCACGATTTGTAGTCCCTATTATGAGTCGTTCTATTGGCTCGTTAAGTGGTGTCAGAGACTTTGCATTTTCTAATTTCCTGAACTCAACTCTACGAGGCATATCCATGAATCGTACAACCATATGCGGCACGTGTACTGCTCCCATGAACCACTGCACTAACAACTTTTCTACAACTTTTCAATTTCCAATAGACTTTTATACTTTGGGGAGTTACATCTTAACCCTCATTGGTATATTCAAGTTGTAATTAACAAGTTATTGTTACTTATTCATATAAGGTTATTTGATTTTGATACTAGGGTGACTTCTTTTGAAAGAAAGTACTATGAGAGTGACATATCATCCTTGAGGGCTGACCTGACTAGCATCCGTAAGGACATTCGGCATCTTTAGCCTGATCTCAGCTTGTTTAATACTCCTCTTCCTCAGTCTGTGGGTGCCACTAACGTCTTACTCCCTATGGAGAGTTATTTAGTAGTGCGGAGGGGGGAGAGTGTTACTACCATTTCTAAGATTTTTTAGACTGACGAGTCTGAGTTTGATCATGAGGAGGAGACAGTGTTTGTAGGTATGAACAGGTTCAGATTGCTACTCGTTTGTCTCTTCAAAAATAAGCTACAAAACTATAGAGGGCCAGATCTAGTGGGCATACACATGACCTTGCTGCAGAAGCCCTGCTTTAGGAGGCTCCCACTACCACCGTTCCTCTGGGTTTCCCACCAGAGGCCACATGAGTTCCTGTGAGAAAGTTCCTAGGTTTTGTTCTCCTTATTTTTTACGCATTAGGGACAATGCATGTTTGTTTTGTTGTGGTTGGGAACTTGTTTTTTGGTGATGTAAATAGTCCCTTAACTATAAGAGTAGGTCTAAAATGGTCCCTTAACTATACTTTTGTCGGATTTAGTCCTTTAACTATTCAAAAACTTATCAACTTTGTTCCCTTAACTATACACTTACCGATTTTAGTCCTTTAAGTATTCAAGAATTTAT
This sequence comes from Solanum appendiculatum, assembly GCA_018342035.1. Taxonomy (NCBI): domain Eukaryota; kingdom Viridiplantae; phylum Streptophyta; class Magnoliopsida; order Solanales; family Solanaceae; genus Solanum; species Solanum appendiculatum. The sequence continues at coordinate 407,236 of JAGDQO010000087.1, forward strand.
CAACTTTGGTCCCTTAATTGTACACTTACCAATTTTAGTCCTTTAAGTATTCAAAAACTTATCATGTTTGGTCTTTGTCCATTTTTATATACAAATAGTTTAGGTTTATATTAACGGAGCTCTTCTTGAAATTAAATCTTATTACTCAAATTTCTCCACGTAAAATAAAATATATAAAATAATAAAATCATTCTATTTTTTTTAAAAAAAAAGTTGCAAATCTACCATTTTATAAATTTCAAGTTCTGAAAAATTAAACAAATTTCCTTCAATAAAGTCGTTGGAGTACAAATTTTGAATTCAATGGGCAATAATTTTTTTTCTTTTAATAATAAAGTTTAGCATATTCAAGTCATTAATAGCAATAATATGCCTCATTTTATCATCCGTTCAATAAAATTATGACTTAAATTTTCTTTCCTCGTGAATTTTATTTTGAATCGTTGGGGTTATGGTTCTATGCATAAGGGTAATTTGAAATAAAAGTAGAGGGGAGAGAGAAACAATTGAAAAAATGGCAAAAGGATTTAATTCTCGAGACATGAATTCCGTTAATATAAACTTAAGTTATTTGTATAATAATTGATAGAGACAAAACCTGATAAGTTTTTAAATAGTTAAAGGACTAAAACCGATAAATGTATAGTTAAGGGGCCAAATTTGATAAGTTTTTGAATAGTTGAAGGACTAAATTCAACAAAGGTATAGTTAAGGGACCATTTTAGACCTACTCTTATAGTTAAGGGACTATTTATGTCATTTTTTCTTAAATTTTGATACATTTGGATGCCCCTGTCGGGTTAGGTTTGTAATTATTTTGAGATTATGTGCCCGTGTGAACATGATGCTACACTTGAGGGTTGTTTTGTTTTATCCATGTGATGCCCTTGTTAGGCTTGGTCGTTATAATTAATTCACCCGCCGGGCTTGTGTTAAAGCTATATAAAGTATGTGCCTAAATTTCTTCTTGTTAATAGCACGTCAATAAACTCTAAGAGTTTTTTTCATACCATAGTTCCTTTTAGAGGAGCATTTGTTTAGTCTCTTTTATTTGTTTAATTATCAAATTGGGTGGCTTTTCCCTGTGATACATGGAGGAGGCGACTGTCACGCTCCGAGCCTACACCCTGGATGCGGCCGGTACTCGAGAACCATTGTTGGTCCCCAAGCGAACCTTGTCTTAGATGACTACTAAGCAGAAGACTAACTCAACCATATACAAGGATCAAAACCGAAGAATCGTTTAAAATAATTTATTAAATCCCAAAATATCGAAAAATATAGAATATTAAACATAAGTTCTAAATAAAATATTTGAAACTTAATACTGCAAGACTGACCAAGGTAATCTATCTATGAATCCTCTATTGTATAAATATAGGTGTCTGGACAAGACTTACGACACCTCTAAATGCTACTACTAACATATCATAAAAACTGGAGTCCTCTAAAAGTAAGGAGGTCTCACCAAAAGCTTACGAGCGAATGATGTGATCTCAACGGAACTCATGTTGATGATCCTAAGTACCTGAATCTACATTATGAAATGATGCGGGTTGAATAATATCAGTAAATTGAATTTACGAGTATCTAATAGGGCTAAATAAAATAAATAACTAAACTGAAGGACTTGAAAGTAACTCAACTGAAATATAGAATAAATAAATCATGATGGAAATCATTGAAGCGCTTAGTATAAGAATGCAATAATAGTAAATAGTGAATTGGAATATATATATATATATATTAATACACTTATTTTACTTTACTGGGAAGTTTCTCTAACCGACAACCATTACTATGAGTCTCGTAATGATACAACATCTTACCCACATCACCAGAGCAACCCTATTCTTTGCCGGAGTATAGAAAACAACTGAACTGATGAATTTACTAAAAAGCCTTCTTGAGGCAGGTGAGGAGTCGTCCGTCTTGCGGTACTGTTCTATCTACACTGACTACATAGTTTATGGGTGCTATGAGTTATCTGAACTCTCCCCCAAATTGGTGCTCAATACTACTCCCAAAATACAAAACTGTATGCTCAGGTAAAATACTCATTGGGCTGAGATAATTACTCATAAAGGCTTCTTTAAGTGGTAACATAACTATACTCAATCTTTCTGAAAATTCTTTATACTTTTCTGAAAATAGTACTCTCTTTTCGATGTAAAAAAATACTTTCTTTAAGAGGTAACTGAACTTCTCTTTATCTCGTTGAATGCTTTTAAAAACTGTTTATGCTCTTCATAAAAATAGTAGTTCATTTTTTAATGTGAAAATAGTACTTTTTGAACCATTTGTGTTCCGTTAAACTCTTCTAAAAGGATACTTCAAAATACTCTCAAACTCACTTTAAAATTCCAAAACCAATGCATGGAAATAAATTCATAAAGACTTTCAATAAAAATATCATAGGATTCGTGTGAAATATAAGCATGAACAATAACTCAAGAATATCAATGCCCATAATATTGCAATCCCATAATATAAGAATTTAGAATTTGGAACAAGAACATAACTCAAATCAAGAATTTCATAAAACTAAGCATAGAACCTTAGATTCAACTTGCTACTGATTGAATTGAGATTTAAGGCGTGAGGACGAACTAGTCCAACACTATGAATAGTCTTACATACCTTATACGCTCCAAATTATTGAGAAAGGTGATATATTTGGATGAAAAGATGGCAAGAATCTGTTTCTTGAACCTTAGAGGTGGATTTTCTTGAAAACATATGGATTCCATGGGTAAAATATATTAATTGGTGTTTAGATGAAGAAATTATGAAATTTTATGGTCAAATCTTACCTTGGATGATGGATAAACCTTGGACGAAGGTAATTTCTTGAAAACTTCTTTTTCTAAGGTAAATTTATAAACAAGGGAGGTGAACTACGTCTTTGGGGGTTTATAAAAGACCCCATACACCCACGCGCCTGTGCAGAAAGTGCCTTAGGCGTGCAGCCAACCGCGCAAGAAGGCAGTAGCTGCTGCCTCAGCGTGCGCCCACGCTGAAATTGCCTCAGCTGCACGACCGGCCCATGGCAAGACAGTGTCCAGTAAAAGAGGCATAACTTTTTGCTCCGAACTCCAATTGATTTAAACTTGGTGGCATTGGAAAGAAGATTCAAATACCTTTAATTTTATAGGACATGGTCCATGTAGCTATTTATATACTGAAATATATGGTTATTTAAAGTTGACTCTTGCGTTAACTAATGTGAAACACTTAGCTGATAGAAAGGCTTTGAACTTGACTTAGTGTTAGAGGTTCCTACGAGCTTAAATCACTTCCGATACCATTTTTACACTGTGTAAGGGACCTTAAATTACATGATCCAGTAGTACATCACCCGGTTGAACCACATATACTTTAGACGAACGATTTAGATTCTGAGAGTAAATTTTCGGGGTGTTACAATATCTCTCCCTTGGATCATTCGTCCTCAAATGACGGTTGAACTTAAATGGAAGGAAAGATGTTACTATCACTATCTCTCTTGAATTATGAACTTGTCTACTAACATAGGCGAAACTAATTCATACTAAGAGTTTTGAACCATCTATGGAACATAAGTCACTAACGATATGGGTTTGCACATAGTCACGCTCTATCTGAAGCTATTTGACATGAAATAAGGATATTTTGGCACGAAGTAAGAATAGGACTACTATGCCTTAAGTTATTCAAATGCTAGCTTTCAATCCTAGAAAGACCTCTAAACCATGCCCTTCTTTTTATTACCACACCTCCTAAGGTGCAACTCATAGCTCCTATAAGGGTATATGACTACTCTTACAAGATCTAAGCCATATTGCCTGCTCTTATTATGTTCAAGCCTAACTCTATGTCACAAGGTGCTAAACTTAAGATGATTATACTAATCGAAATCACAAGGTTTAGGTTCTATACCTCTATAGGGAATCGCATCCCAAGAATACTATTCTTTACCACTCATTCAACAAACCTTGAGTCCTAATCAAGAACCACCTAATGCATCATACATTCATCCATATGTTATCAATACCACATTCAAGACTAGTACTATAACTACTCCATGGACTTCTACTAATCAATCCTTCTAAGAACTTCTCATTCTCTCATCATCTCTACCAACTGAAATTCCATGCATTACTACCAGGAAACAGACTAACTACTCTCATCTAACTATTACTCATAATAAAACCTCATCTCCTTCTTCCTCCATATTTATAACCTTAGATGGAATAAGCACACTACCACTATCATAATATGAAACATCAACCCTCTCCTATCTATAATCATACAACAACTATCAATAACATCACTCTAAAAACTAAAAAAGATCACTGAAAGAGCTTTAGGGTGAAAGATCATAAGTAGATTCATTTGGGAATTCTAATATAAGAATATGAATGACATAGCATTATATTGCTAGCCATTGAGAGTAAGTCATGAATTCGCGAGACTGAGCATACTATGAGACATGAGTGCTTATCTGAATAGGTTCATACCAATAAGGCTGCTATTCATAACTTTAGGAAGTAAGTTTGAGATCAATGAGCTAAAGTGTTTGCTCTTCATTCTGGGAACTGAGCATAGATATGAATCTGTCTGAAGTGTATGAGGATGGGTCATGAACACCATTATGATATTAGAGGCATCAACAGGATGTTGTAATGACTGAACATTAAGGAATATGCTAGAGTGTGAATGGATTAACATATCACTATAGCTCTTTCTGAACGCATCACTATCTGGTTCTTAACACTTGACTTGGCTTCTCATCCTATCATCTCCCCCTTAGGTCTGAAGCTGATACTTCAAAGTTATGGATCTATTCCATCTTTCCTAAACTAGTCTATATTTGATTTAATCTAGTACTCGAGAAATGCTACTCTAATCGCTACTAAACTCTACAAGTGCAGATACTAAGATTCCTTCTATGGCTTCTTCCTGAGATACTTCTCTTAACCTCTTCCCGCTTCAATAAAAGTCTTTCTATAATCATTATCTGCATTAGCCTATAAGGCCGCTTCATCAACTCTTAAGGGAACAAATAATGTGTACATCAGCCTAAGCTCAAAAATAGCATCTAGGCACACATGAAAATTCATAAATTTAATTAGAACTTTGTCTGACTACATATGATAGCGGGTACATCTCTTAATGCTCTTGTTAATCTAACGACTTAGCCACACTTCCTTGCTCTCATCTAAGATTCATAATACCACATTTATACTTACTCACATTTATCAAAAACCTTACCTTCTCACATAATTTATGTCAAACCTACTAGATCACATCTTAAAACTAACATCATCACCCTCTGTTGCCATCCTTTTTATCATGATACTCATCTCAAATTCATGCTTAGTGTCTAGTACTAAACATGGATATCAATATAATTACTCACATACTATACTAACTTATGGCTACTAGGTAAAATTTAACACACTCACCCACTAAGAGCTCGTGAAAAGTAGTCAATCTTTATCTCTTAGTCTACCTAGTTACAATTTACTGTCACATTTCCTTTCACAACTTTAGTACTATTTACACATTCACTACACATCATTGCCTAATTAGTTCTATTACCCTCTGAATATCATGGGGCTCTCTCTTCAAAAATTATAAGTTTATCTTAGATTTATCACTTCATAAATACTCTGCTCTTTTATTCAACACCTATACTAGGTAGTAACTAATGCATTGACACATCAACATAAACTCATTTTTGGAACCAGTAACTATTCCTCTAACTTCTATCATGAAATCCACAAAAAATTATTACTTCTTATCCAACACATAATGGGAAATCACCTTATTAATAACTTAGTAGGTACATGACTAAAACTACATACTTCACTCTATAACTGTCCTCACCTCTTAAGTTATTACACTTCCAAATGCATACTTCTAACTCTAGGAACTTCGACTACTACTTCTTATAAGATCGCAACTCATACTACCTTTTAGATGAAAAATACTACCCAAGTATTCTAGAACACACTTCCCTCTTAAGTGTCTCACCTAGAACAAGGTTTGGAGAAGAGAATCTGAGAGCACGTCTTGCTTTTAGCTCAAACGCACGATTTATATGAATAAGGATGTACTCCTTCGAATCAATACACTTAATGCACACTAACCGACTTCTCTCAAGCCATGTACAATCTCTTTACATTGTAAAGACTTTACTTGAGAGTAACTCATCGATAAGGATTGGGGTTTTCTCTTTCAACCACCTTGAGTATGAGGGGTAGTCGAATGGATTTGAGAAATGAAAGAGTCTGATTAAGTTCCTTATGACACAGTTCTATTGCACGATTTAGAGTATTAAAAAAAGAGAAACTTTTCTAAAATGTCTGTAGTCCCTCATTTATAGAAGTGGAGCCCTCACAACCATAAATAAGATCCTACTGACACGGCTTCATAGACACCCGAAGACACTTGAACTTTATGCTCTGTACTAAGTTTGTCACGCCCCGAGCCTACACCCTGGACATGGTCGATACTCGAGAACCATTCTGGGTCACCAAGTCAACCTTGTCATGGCTGACTACTAAGCAGAAGATTAACTCAAGCCTACACAAGCATCAAAATTAAGCAATCATTCAAAAAAGTATATTAAATCTCAAAATTATCTGAAAATACTGAGTATTAAACATAATATTTGAATAAAATATCTAAAACTGAATACTACAAGACTAACAAGATTGTCTATCTATGAATCCTCTATTGTATAAAAATAGGTGTCAAGACAAGACCCACGGCGCTTCAAAACGCTACTGCTAACAAATCATAAAAACTGGAGTCCTTTGAAAGCAAGGAGGTCTCACCAAAAGCTTGACGAGCGGAGGGTGTGATCTCAACGGAACTCCTATTGATGATCCTAAATACCTGAATCTGCATTATGAAATGATGCAGGTCGAATTATATTTGTACATTGAATGTACGAGTATGTAATAGGGTTAAATAAAAAAAATAACTAAACTGAAAGAGTGAAAGTAACTCAACTGAAATATAGTAAAATCATGATGGAAATCATTAAGAACTTAATATAGGAATACAATAATAATAAGTATTAAACTGAAATATAAATATAAAAATACACTTATTTTACTATATTGAGGAGTTTCTCTAACCAACAACGATCATTATGAGTCTCGTGATGATACAACGTTTTACCCAGGTTGCCAAAGCCATCCTATACTTTGCCGGAGTATAAAACACAACTAAACTAAAGGATCCACTAAAAATACTTCTTGAGGCAGGTGAGGAGTCGCATGTGTTGCGTTACGATCCTATCTACGCTGGCTACGTAGTTTATGGGGGCTGTGAGTTATCTAAACTCTCCCCCAAATTGGTGTTCAATACTACTTCCAAAATATGTAATTGCATGCTCAGGTAAAATACTCACTAGTTGTGATAATTACTCAGAAAGACTTCTTTAATAGGTAACTAAACTGTACTTAATCTTTCTGAAATATTCTAAAAACTCTTTATATTTTTCTTAAAATTGAACTCTCTTGTCAATCTGAAAGACAATACTTTCTTAATAGGTAACTGAACTTCTCTTTATATGGCTGAAATGCTTTTGAAAACTCTTTATACTCTTCTTAAAAATAGTATTTCTTTTCTCAGTATGAAAATAATAATTTTGGAACCATTTATGTTCCCTTAAACTCTTCTCAAAAGATACTTTAAAATACTCTTGGTCTCACTTTATAATTCCAAAACCAATGCATGGAAATAAATGAACAAAAACTTTCAATAAAAATCTCACCAACGAGGGTTCATGCAAAATATAAGCATGAACAAAAACTTAAGATATCAATGCACATAATATTGCAATCTTATAATATAAGAGTTTAGAATTCGTAACAAGAACGTTAGTCATATCAAGAATTTCATAGAACTATGGGCAGAACCCTAGATTCAACTTTCTACTGTCTTAATTGCGATGTAGGGCGTGAGGATGAACTAGTCCAACACTATGAATAGACTAACATACCTTATACACTCCAAATTGTTGATAAAAGTGAGATCTTTGGATGAAAAGATCGCAAGAATTTGCTTTTTAACATTAGAGGTGGATTTTCTTTTGAAAACCTATGAATTCCGTGGGTAGAGCATAATAATTAGTGTTTAGATGAAGAAACTATGAAATTCTATGGTGAAATCTTACCTTGGAGAAAGGTAGTTTTCTGAAAACTTCTCTTTCTAGGGTAAATTTATGAACTAGGGAGGTGTACTACGTTTTCGGGGTTTTTAAAAGACCCAGACGCCCACGCGCCCGCTTGGAATGTACCTCAAGCACGCAGCCAACCACGTAGGGAGGCAGTAGCTACTGCCTCAGAGCTCGGAGCGTGCCTGCGCGGAACATGCCTCGGCCACGCGGCCGACGCGTGTAGACAATGTCCAGTAAAATGGGCATAACTTTTTACATCGAACTCCAATTTATATAAACTTGCTGGCGTTGGAAAGAAGACTCAAATACCTTTAATATTATAGGTTATGGTGCACATAGTTTTTAATATACTGAAAGATATGGTCATTTGAAGTTGACTCTTGTGTGAACAACTGCGAAAAACTTAGCCGGTAGAAAGACTTTGAACTTGACTTAGTATTAGAGGTTCCTTATGACTGTAAATCACTTCCGATACCCTTTCTACACTTGGTAAAGGACCTTAAAACACATGATATAGTAGCATACCACCTGGTTAAACCTCATATACTTAAGACGAATGATTCGGATTCTGAGAGTAAATTTCGGTGTGTTACAACGATCTTCTTAAGAGAAATGTCTTTTTTTTGCTTAGTTGAGTCACAAATGCACGGAATTTGTAAGAAACTGCCAATTTTGAAGTGTTGAAACTGTGGAAATGTGTTTTGAAAAGGAAGAATCTTAAAATCTCTCTCTTGAGAATAAGCTTTAAATTCATGGCTTGACTTTGTTTCGTAAATGAATTGAGTGCGATTTAGAGTTTTTGTCATGCTCATTTTTCTTCATTGGTTGTAGGAATAACTCCAATTGTTGATTATTTGGAATGTCTTGTGCGGACCGATCTAGTTAAGTTCATTGTATGCATTATAAACTACAACTTGCTCGGAATATTTTCAACGAGAAATGTTAGATAACATTGCTCATAATATGAACCTAGACTTTCTTTGTACCACCACTTCACCATAGTTACCAAACTATTTGCAAATACCCTAGTCCACCCCGTTTAAATATGGCCCCCTCCCTTGTTTAAAATATTTTAAAAATTAAGAAAATGGAGAACTAAAGGGTGAAGAAAAGAGAAAGTTGGTTCAAAAATAGAAAAAACTTAGCCTTTTAGTCAAAGTTTGGGAGTTGGGCCATGTGGAAATCCATGTTGAAAATAGAGCTCTGATTGAATAAAGAATCAAAACTCATGAAATACAAATCAAGATGTAATGAAGTAGTTCTCCTAGCTCAACAATTTAATTTTGCTAATCATTATATCTTATTTTCCCGTTACTTCGACTATCTTTCAAGTACTATACTAACATTAACTTGCATATGTAATAAAGTTAGACTGGGTAAATTTTTCATGGTCAAGTTGGCCAATGAAAAAACATCATCAATCGATAGGGAATTAACATCTATAGAAAGAACATATCTTAACAAATGCAAATTATTTATGTAAGGACAATATTGAGTTCTTCTATCCTCTTGAATAAGGGTACTATAGTTGTATTTGGTTCTTTAAGTTATGATGATGTCATTAATTTAAGATAATTAGTCCGTTTGATTCTGTTAGTTTATTTTTAGCATTTGTTTAGTTGTTGTTTAAATATATATATATATATATATATATATTAGAAGAGTTTACAAGCAGGCATGTCTTCGTCTACATGCCTGGTTGTATGACAAGGGTATTTTCGAAACTTTCTACTTTTTCCTTCTTTAAGCCTTTGTATCTTCTAGCTTTAAAGGTGTACCTTCCCTTTATTAAACCAAAAAACCAATCAATATTTACATAATGCCCCATATGTCCTATTAAAAAATTATTCTTTTGTTGAACTATGTGGGCTCAACTCATGGGCTCACTTATGTTGGCTCCCCATTCCTTTTTTCATTTAAACATTTGTACATGTAGAGTAGAGTAGAGTCATAATAGTAATATTTTTCATTACTATTTAGTATTCTCTTTGCATTTAATTTATTTCTCTTATTCTTTTTGTTGGTTATAGATTTAGAAAATATATAAATAATACTATAAATCACAATAATTAACAATTAAATATTTAAAAGTTAAATAAAAAAATTCGATTGACTCTTGACATTGTATTGGTACCACATAAAATGGGTTAGATGATAAGCATATATTATTTGTAATTGACGTAAAAAGTACAATAAATCACAATACTTAACAATTTTAAAAAAAAAATTAAAATGCATATAAAAAAATCACTTGACTCCAAAAAATCTATCAATGACATATAAATTGGGACATAGGAAGTAACATATATTATTTGATAATTACGTTAAAAAGGTACTATAATTTACAATAATTAAAAATTTAATATATTTAAAAGAAATAAAAATGGTTAAACTTTGAAATCCTATATATGTCACATAAATTGAAACAAAGAGAGTAATATATATTATTTTTAAAATTATGTAAAAAAAGGTACTATAAATTTCAATAATTAACAACTTAAAATATTTTTAAAATCATATAAAAATTTCTATAAGTTCTCAAGTTCCATGATATCACATAAAGTGAGACAAAAAAATTAACATATATTGGCCCCGTGCTAGAAATATTCTTTTTGCTGGTTATAGATTTATAAATTATATAAATAATACTATAAATAGCAATAATTAACAATTTAAATATTTAAAAGTTATATAAAAGAATTCGATTGACTCTTCACATTCTATTGGTACCACATAAAAAGGGTTAGATGATAAACATATATTATTTGTAATTGACATAAAAAGTACTATAAATCAAAATAATAAAAAAAATTTAAAAAATTAAAATACATATAAAAAAATCACTTGACTCCAAAAACTCTATCATTGCCACATAAATTGGGACATGGGAAGTGACATATATTATTTAAAAATTACGTTAAAAAGGTACTATAAATTACAATAACTAAAAATTTAATATATGATGGTTAATTTTTGAAATCCTATATATGTCATATAAATTGAAACAAAGAGAGTAATATATATTATTTTTAAAATTAGGTAAAAAAGTACTATAAATTACAATAATTAACAACTTCAAATATTTTTAAAATCATATAAAATTTTGATAACTTCTTAAGTTCTATGATATCACATAGATTGAGACAAAAAAATTAACATATATTGGGCCCCGTACTGGCACGGGGTCCTGTATCTAGTATATATATATATATAATTAAAAGTGGAAAGAATTTAAGTCAAAAGTTTGATTACCATTTTACTCCTACACTAAATTAAAAGCATATCTAATTAAAAGTTCGAAAAGACTAAGTCAAAAGTTGAATTACTATATTACTGTAAACCCACATTCGAAAAGAATGAAAATTCTAACTTTTGAAACCTTTGGTGACCTACTACTTGACCTACTAACCGTTGGTTGACTTACCAACAGTAGGTCAAGATGGGTAGGAACCGTAGATGGGGCTGCCTAAGGGAAGAAATAGGAAAAAAAATGATTTGGGGTGATCCACGACTTGACCTACCATTCGTTGGTTGACCGACCAACCGTAGGTCAAGTGTGGGAAGGAACCGTAGATGCTACTGGTTGGGGGAGAAGATTTGAATAATTTTTGGGGGCTTAGGCAGTGTGACCTACGGTTGATCACCTACGGGCAGTAGGTTGACCTACCAACCGTAGGTCATGAAGTAAGTGGGGTCGTTGGTGAAGTTTTCAAGAGGGATCGTTTGGTCTTTCCACTTACTGACTTATTTACTCATTTAAATCACTTTCCTTCAACTCCTAACACTATATAAGCCCTTTTAATCCTAAAATCTATCCTTCCTATCACTATGCAAATTTTCCCAAACTCTCCTCACTCAAATATTTCTCTCTCTAGAAGTTAGAAGAAGAAGAAGAGGGCAATCTAGGGTTCAAGAAATCAAGTCTTTCTTCATAAATTGCTTAAGGAAATTGAACACTAAGGTATGATAGTCTTCATCCATTGAGCCCTTTCCTCCATGGAATCCCTATATTCTCCAATTTTCAAGTTAGAAATTCCCAATTGAATTAAGGGTTTTCTTTCATGTAATGGGTTCTTTGAAATGTTGTTTCAATTGATTATTTTATGAACTTTGAAGTATAAATTGAGTTGAATTTCATGAATTTAGATGAGTCCCCATGAACCCATGCCAAATCCCCCAATTTTGAAATCTATGCTTTGTTGGTGGGTTGAATTATAAAGTGATGAATTATATAAAATTTGTATGAATCCATGCATGAATTATGATTTCTAAGCTAAGACTTTTCATGATGAGATTATGAATGACCTAAGGATGGTTTTATGAAAGTAAGCATGTTCAATCAAAAACTATGATTTTCCTCTATTATGTGGGTTCCTTCAATTAAGGTCAAATTGCCTTGTTTATAGTTTTCAAAGCATGAGTTTGCATTGAATTGCATGATTTAAGATGCATTCTTATGAACCCATGTGAACTCTATGATTGTAAGTTATAAGCATGATGAACTATGTAAAGATGAAGTTTATGAAATCAAGCATGTCTCTTATGAAGCTAATGATGAATTATGGGTGCTTTGAGATTGAAGCATCAAAGTTTATGATATGTTGATGTTGTTGTTGAGTTGTGAAAGGAATTTTCATATATTACTCAACCCATGAATGTGAAAGGTTTTCTCACATATAATGATTCATAACTTGTTGAAAGGCTTGCTCAACTAAACTTGAATCGATGATTAAGGAGCTATTCTAATGAAGGGACAAGAGGCGATCACCCATGTTCCCTAATGTAGACAAGAGGCGATCACCCATGTCTACTAATAATGAACCTATGACTAATGATAGAAAAGAGGCGACCACCCATGACTAATTATGATAATTGAACTATGTCTAATCCGTGGAATGTGCCACCATAGGATGATGGTCTATGATAGACACTAGCTAGTGGATCCACGTAAGTTATATGTTAAGTGAAGAGTCCTACCTTGGCAAGTAGGATGGCCCTATCGGTATGGGGTTAGACCCTGGATTCCATGTTGATAGCTCACATGGTCTTACATGTCGGTTAAGGCTACTTCCCACAAACAAGGAATTAAAGTGTCTTCAAGATATTTTCTCAAGTGATGTAAAGATGTTTAGCTTGCTTTGACCATGTTTTATGATTGGTGTCGCTAACCTTTTCTTCATGTTTTAGCTTGGTAATTGCATGTTTATGAAAATGTCCCGTTTTAGCATGTTTATATGATTTAGTGCATTACTATCATACTTAGTACATTCCCGTACTATAACATACTTTTTGCCTACATTGTCTCATAATGTAGGGCTTGGTGATTCTCAATCTATTCGTGGCTAGAGCTTAGTAGAAGGTTTTTGGAAGACTTGGTGAGTCCTCATACATTCGAGGACATAGCCTTTTCGTTCTTACTTTTATGTTCTTTAATTTTGGCATTGTATTGGGTTACGTCCCAAACGTTATTTCTCATTCTTATGTTAGATTGGCTTTGAGACCTTTGATGTAGACTTCCGCTATTTTCTTAAAAGCTTTGATATGATATTGTCTTTTGAACTCTTAAATATCTATGATCTTGTATGTAAGTATGCTAAGTGGCTTTTTTGAGGCCTTTCAGGGTCTTGTACGCCATGTCACGTCTAGGGGGTACCTTGGGTCGTGACAAACTGGGTATTCAAAGCACAAGGTTTTAGAAAGATCCTAGGATGTCTCATAAGCCACATCGAGTAGAGTCTTGTTCATGAGTGTGAAACGCACCACATTTATGAATGAGAGGCTATAAGATGTTTAGGAAACTCCACTTCTTTCATTACTCTTAAGTCGTGTGATAGAGTGCAACTCTATATGTCTTTCTCCTAATCCCTATCCTATGCGTTTCAGGATATGGGTACCCGAAGAGCTCATGCTAGAAGAAATGCGGGAGAGAATGTGGAACAAAAAGCTCCTCCTCAAGTTCCGGTCGACCCTTTGGCCGAACAAGTGACTAACGCAGTGTTTAGGGCTGTTTTTCAAGTGTTGGCTCAAGTCATGACGGCTCGAGCCAATAGAGAGGTTGTGGCTCCCGTGAACCAAAATATGGGTACGACTGCATCAAGGGTGAGGGACTACTCTAGAATGAACCCTCCGGAATTTCATGGTTCTAAGGTTGAGGAAGATCCTCAAGAGTTCATTGATGATGTGTACAAGGTGCTAATGATCATGGGTGTGACGTCGGAGGAAAAGGCGGAGTTTGCTGCATATAAACTTTAGGGTGTTGCTCAGGTGTGCTTTGAGCAATGGAAGAGTGAGAGGGCGGATGATGCGGGTCCTCTTGATTGGGAGAAGTTCAAGGTTGCTTTTATTGATAGGTTCTTTCCCCTTGAGATGAGGGAGGCAAGGGAGCTTGAGTTCATCAACCTTCGTTAAGGAAGCATTAGTGTGAAGGAGTATGCTTTGAAGTTCACTAAATTGTCCTGATATGCTCCTACTATGGTTGCCAATCCGAGGGCAAGAATGAGTAAGTTTGTTTCTGGAGTGTCTGAAATAGTGGTCAAGGAATGTCGTACCGCCATTCTTGTCAATGACATGGATATTTCTCATCTCATGGTTCATGCTCAACAAATAGAAGAGGAGAAACTTAAGGAAATGTCTAGAGAGGCAAAGAGGGCTAAGATCGGTGATGGTAATTTCTCACATTCAAGGTCCGTTGGACATGGTCGTTCTAGATTTCGACAAAGGTCTTCCTATAAAGGTTCCTCCAATGCTCCTTCTAAGTTCAACAAAGATAGGATGCCTAACCCTAAGCCTCAAGGAGGAAATGGTGGTGGATTTTCATTGACTACTTGTGCTAAGTGTAGGAAAAAACATGAGGCTAAATGTCTAGCCGGTTCTAATGCATGATTTGGGTATGGCAAGATGGATCACAAGATAAGAGATCGTCCCTTAGTGGCTAAAAATGAAGGGGATAATCGTCGATGAACTCAACCTCAAAATTCATCGAGTTCTAGTGGAAATCAAAAGCAAAACCTATTCTATGCACTTCAAGCTCACCATGAGCAAGAGGGTTCTTCCGATGAGGTTACCGGTATGTTGAAAGTCTTTCACTTTGATGTTTATGCTTTGTTTGATCTTGGTTTTTGTGACGCCATATGTGGCTATGAAGTTTGATTTTGTTTCGGATGTGTTTTTAGATCCTTTTCATGTCTCTACTCCGATTGGTGAATCCATTGTGGCTAGGAGAGTCAATAGAAATTGTCCCATCTCCTTATCCCATAGGGCAACTCATGTTGATCTTGTAGAGCTTGATATGTTAAATTTTGATGTTATTCTTGAGATGGATTTGTTTCATTCTTGTTACGCTTGTATTGGTTGTTTGACCCGAATGGTAAAATTTCAATTCCCAAATGAGCCTATCCTAGAGTGGAAGGGGGGAAATTCCATGCCTAAAGATCAATTTGGGTCATGTCTTAAAGCTAGAAAGATGATTTCTAAGGGGTGCATATACCATCTTGTTAGGGTGAGGGATGTGGATTCCGAAACCCCTACTCTTGAGTCGGTCCCCATTGTTAATGAGTTTTCAAAAGTGTTTCCCGATGATTTACCCGGTATTCCTCCCGAAAGGGAAATAGACTTCGGTATTGAGCTTCTCCTGGATATGCAACCTATCTCTATTCCTCCTTATCGAATGGCTTTGGTGGAACTTAGGGAACCAAAAGATCAATTGAAAGACTTGCTGGATAAGGGTTTCATCCGACCAAGTATTTCTCCATGGGGTGCTCCGGTCTTGTTTGTAAGGAACAAAGATGGTTCACTTTGTATGTGCATTGACTACTGACAATTGAACAAGGTTACCATTAAGAATAAGTATATTCTTCCAAGAATAGATGACTTGTTTAATCAACTTAAAGGGGCTAGTTACTTCTCTAAGATCGACCTTCGTTCGGGTTACCACCGATTGAGTGTGAAAGATGATGATATTTTGAAAACAGCTTTTCGGACTAGATATGACCATTATGAATTCCTAGTGATGTCGTTTGGGTTGACAACTTCTCCGGCCGTGTTTATGGATTTGATGAATAGGGTGTTTAGACAATATCTTGACATGTTTATGATTGTGTTCATAGATGATATTTTGACTTACTCAAAGAGTGAGGGTGAGCATGCCGAGCATTTGAGGATTGTAGTACAAGTCCTCAAGGACTAACAACTCTTTGCGAAGTTTAGTAAATCTGAGTTTTGGCTAAGGTCCGTGGCTTTCCTTGGTCACATTATCTTCAGTAAGGGTATTGAGGTAGATCCTAAGAAGACGGATGCGGTTAAGAATTGGCCTAGACCTCTATCACTTTCGGATATTCGTAGTTTCTTGGGTTTAGCCGGTTAATATAGGAGATCTGTTGAAGGGCTTTCTTCGATTGCTTCCCAATTGACGGCTTTGAAACAAAAGAAGGTTCAATTCACTTGTATCGAAGCGTGTGAGAAGAGTTTTCAAGAGTTGAAAGATAGACTTACCTCGGCTCCAATATTGACTTTACTGGAAGGGTCCAATGGTTTTGTGGTTTATTGTGATGCTTCAAGGATTGGGCTAGGGTGTGTTCTTATGCAAAATGGAAAAGTTATTGCTTATGCTTCAAGGCAACTCAAGATTCATGAAAAGAACTATCCCACTCATGTCCTAGAGTTAACGGCAGTTGTGTTTGCTTTAAAGATTTGGAGGCATTATTTATATGGTGTTCATGTTGACATTTTTACCGACCATAAGCGTTTGCAATATGTGTTCAAATAAAAAGAACTAAATCTTCACCAAAGGAGGTGGCTTGAGTTATTAAAAGACTATGACATGAGTGTCCTCTATCACCCCTGCAAGGCGAATGTGGTGGCAGATGCTATTAGTCGGTTGTCTATGGGTAGTGTTGCTCAAGTTGAGGATGGTAAGAGAGAATTGGTTCGTGATGTTCACAGTTTGGCCAGATTGGGTGTTCGGTTGATTGACTCTAGTGAGAGTGGCATTATGATTCACAATGGTTCGATATCGTCTTTTGTGCATGATGTGAAGACTAAGCAAGATCTTAACCTTAATTTGGTTGAGTTGAAAGAAGCGGTGCTCAAGAAGTCCGTTGAGGCTTTCTCCCAAGGGGAGAGATGGTTTGCTTCGATATCAAGGTCGTTTGTGTGTTCCTGATGTAGAAAACTTAAGAGGACAAATTTTATCGGACATTCACCCGGGATCTACCAAAATGTACCGTGATTTATGAGAGGTCTAATGGTGGAATGGGATGAAGAAAGATATTGCGGAATTTGTGGCTAGGTGTCCTAATTGTCTACAAGTGAAGGCCGGGAGGTTTGTCTCAAGATATTAGTATTTCTACTTGGAAGTGGGAAGATGTGAATATGGACTTCAATTTTGGTTTACCGCGCACCCGGCGACACTATGATTCGATTTTTGTTTTTGTAGATCGAATGATGAAATCAACCCATTTCATTCCCATCAAGGTTTCTTATTCGGCAGAGGATTATGCTAAGTTGTACTTGAGGAAAATGGTTAGGTTGCAGTGAATGCCTTTATCCATTATCTCCGATCGTGGTGCACAATTCACTTCTCAATTTTGGAAATCCTTCCAAAAGGGTCTTTGTACTCATGTCAAGCTTATACGATCTTTCATCCTCAAACCGATGGGCTAGTGGAGCGTACTATCAAAACTTTGGAAGATATGTTGAGAGCTTCAGTAATTGATTTCAAGGGTAATTGGGATGATCATTTTTCTTTGATTGAGTTTTCTTATAATAATAGCTACCATTCTAGTATTAGGATGGCTCCGTTTGAGGTTCTCTATGGAATGAGGTGTAGATCTCCTATAGGGTGGTTTGAAGTTGGTGAAGTTGTTTTGATAAGTCCCGAGTTGGTACATGATGCTATCGAGAAAGTTTGACTTATTAGAGAAAGGTTGAAAATAACTCAAAGTCGACAAAAGTCCTATGCCGATGTCAGAAGGAGAGATTTAGAATTTGATGTTGACAATTGGGTTTACTTGAAAATTTCACCCATGAAGGGTGTAATGAGGTTTGGAAAGAAAGGGAAGCTTAGTCCCCGTTATGTAGGCCCATATCAAATTTTGAGACGTGTTGGTAATGTTGCTTATGAACTTGACTTGCCTAATGATTTGGCATCGGTAATCCAGTTTTCCATGTCTTATTGTTGAAGAAATGTGTTGGTGATCCGACATCTATAGTGCCATTGGAGAATCTTGGCATAAAGGATAGTCTTTTTTATGAAGAAGTTCCGGTTGAGATTTTAGACCGGCAAGTCCGAAAGTTAAGAAATAAAGAAGTTGCTTCCGTGAAGGTTCTTTGGAAAAATCAATTAGTTGAGGGTGCTACTTGGGAGGCCGAGGCCGATATGATGTCCCGATATCGTCATCTCTTTTCCTCTGATCCTACACTAGCTTGAGGTAACTAGTTCCTCATGGTTCATTCTTTTGGTTTCATGTGTCTTAGTTATTTCCATGTTTCTTTAATTATGCATGTTCATGAAGAGTCTAATTTTGAGAAAATGAGCTAGCTTTATTGATTTATCTATGATTATGTGCATTAAGTATGAGTTGCATAAAGTCTTCATGAAATGATGTGTTGAACATGCTTTAGCTTGGAGTTGATGTTTTCCTCCTCGGATATGTGCATTTATGTGATTGCATTCTAGGTTGGGTTGCTAGCTTTTGTTTCTTACCCTCCTTATGATGCCTTGATTGTCATTCTAGGACGAATGTTCCCAAGTGGGAGATAATGTAACACCCCAAATTTGAAAAGAACGAAAATTCCAACTTTTGAAAACTTTGGTGACCTACTACTTGACCTACTAACCGTTGGTTGAGTTACCAACATTAGGTCAAGAGGGGTAGGAACTGTAGATGGGGCTGCCTAAGGAAAAAATTAGAAAAAATGATTTGGGGTGATCCACGAATTGACCTACCATTCATTGGTTGACCTACGAACTGTATGTCAAGTGTGGGAAGGAACCGTAGATGCTACTGGTTGGGGGAGAAGATTTGAATAATTTTTTGGGGCTTAGGCAGTGTGACCTACATTTGGTCACCTACGGGCAGTAGGTTGACCTACCAACCGTAGGTCATGAAGTAAGTGGGGTCGTTGGTGGAGTTTTAAAGAGGGATCGTTTGGTCTTTTCACCTAATGACTTATTTAATCATTTAAATCAGTTTCCTTCAACCCCTAACACTATATAAGCCCTTTTAATCCTAAAATCTACCCTTCCAATCACTTTGTAAATTTCCCCAAACTCTCCTCTCTCAAATATCTCTCTCTGTAGAAGTTAGAAGAAGAAGACGAAGAAGAGGGCAAGCTAGGGTTCAAGATATCAAGTCTTTCCTCATCAATTGCTTAAGGAAATTGAACACTAAGGTATGATAGTCTTCATCTATGGAGCCCTTTCCTCCATGGAATCCCTAAATTCTCCAATTTTCAAGTAAGAAATTCCCAATTGAATTAAGGGTTTTCTTCCATTTTATGGGTTCTTTGCAATGTTAATTCAATTGATTTTTTAATGAAATTTGAAGTATAAATTGAGTTGAATTTCATGAATTTAGATGAATCCCCACGAACCCATTCCAAATCCCCTAATTTCGAAATCTATGCTTTGTTGGTGGGTTGAATTATAAAGCAATGAATTATATGAAATCTCTATGAATCCATGCATGAATTATGATATCTAAGCTAAGACTTTTCATGATGAGATTATGAATGACCTAAGGATGTTTATATGAAAGTAAGCATGTTCAATCAAAAACTATTATTTTCCTCTATTATGTGGGTTCCTTCAATTTAGGTCAAATTGCCTTGTTTATGGTTTTCAAAGCATGAATTTGCATTGAATTGCATGATTTAAGATGAATTCTTATGAAACCACGTGAACTCTATGATTTTTAAGTTATGAGCATGATGAACTATGTAAAGATGAAGTTTATGAAATCATGCATGCCTGTTATGAAGCTAATGATGAATTAAGGGTGGTTTGAGATTGAAGCATAATGGTTTATGATATGTTGATGTTGTTGTTGAGTTGTGAAAGGAATTCTCTTATACTACTCAAATTATGAATGTGAAAGGTTTTCTCACATATAATGATTCGTAACTTATTGAAAGGCTTGCTCAACTAAACTTGAATTGATGATTAAGGAGCTATTCTAATTAAGGGACAAGAGGCAATCACCCATGTTCCCTAATGTTGACAAGATGCGATCACCCATGTCTACTAATAATGAACTTATGACTTTTGATAGACAAGAGGCGACTACCCATGTCTACTTATGATAATTTAACTAGGTCTAATATGTGGGAATTATGCTTAGTACCGAGTGGACAAGTGGCGATTACCCATGTCCCATAAACTATTTGCTACCATAGGATAATGGTCTATGATAGACACTAGCTAGTGGATTCACGTAAGCTATATGTTAAGTAAAGGGTCCTACCCTGGCAAGTAGGATGGCCTTATCTGTGTGGGGTTGGACTCCGGATTCCATGTTGATAGCTCACATGGTCTTACATGACGGTTAAGGCTACTTCCCACAAACAAGGAATTAAAGTTTCTTCAAGATATTTTCTCAAGTGATGTAAAGATGTTTAGCTTGCTTTGACCATGGTTTATGATTGGTGTTGCTAACCTTTTCTTCATGTTTTAGCTTTGTCATTGCATGTTTATGAAAATGTCCCATTTTAGCATGTTTATATGATTTGGTGTGTTGCTCTCATACTTAGTACATCCCTCTTACTAACACATACTTTTTGCCTACATTGTCTTATAACGTATGGCTTGGCGATTCTCCATCTATTCGTGGCTAGAGCTTAGTTGAAGGTTTTTGGAAAACTTGGTGAGTCCTCATACATTTGAGGACATAGCTTGTTGTTCTTACTTTTATGTTCTTTCATTTTGGAATTGTATTGAGTTACGTTCCAAATGTTATTTCTCATTCTTATGTTAGATCGGCTTTGAGACCTTTGATGTAGACTTCCGCTATTTTCTTAAAAGCTTTGATATGATATTGTCTTTTTAACTCTTAAATCTCTATGATCTTGTATGTACGTATGCTAAGTGGCTTGTATAAAGCCTTTCGGGGTCTTGTATGCCATGTCACGTCTAGGGGGTACCTTGGGTCGTGATAATTACCCCTACACTAAATTAAAATCATATCTAATTAAAATTTAGAAAAATCTAAGTCAAAAGTTGGATTACCATTTTACCTTTACACTAAATTAAAATTTTACAAAATATTTAAAGAATTAAATAAATTTGAAACATGACAATTAATGCATATACTATTTTTTTTTCATCTTCCCCTTTCTCCCACTAGCAGACTTTAATATTCTTTCAACTATATTTTATGTTTTCTTTTCTACTATATTAGAAGAATGATTTTAGAAAAGGTATCAACATCCTGTAATTCAATTTATGTTTGAGGGCAATTATGACAATTAACTATCTGTAATTTAAGTCAGTAAATTTTCATGTCATTAAAAAAGGAATGTGGCCCTTTCATTTTCTTACGTGTTGACATGTGCCTTCCACATCTCTTCTATTTTTCACTTTCTGCAATGATATTTTATTTTTCCCCCATTTTCTCTCACCTTTAACATTAATCACATGCCGGAAACATTTCCCTTCGGTAAGTATATCACTAGACGGAACCATTTTTCTTTGGCTTTTATCACAAATATCACTTGCAGGAACCTTTTCCTTTCGGCATTTACATCACTAGCTGAAACAATTTCCCTTCGTCATTCAAATTAATCACTTGCCGGAACCATTTTCCTTCGTCTTTTATATTAAGTGTCTCATCATGGTGTTCAACAATCAATGCACACAAGAAATTTCACAACACACAGAGAGACAACAATTTATATCATTCAAGTCCACTTTCATGCATTCAAACAATTCACCAATCAATCAAATAGGGGTCACAACAAGGGAATTCACAATTTATCATTATCATCAAGAAGCCTTTTCATTTTCCCCCTTTTTGTTGGTTAACATTAATCAAGTGGAACAAATAACCTTCCACCTCATTCCTGATTACTCCCCAACACATAGACAATGAAAAGAAGTAAACAATTCCACCAAATCGCAAAGTTTAAGAGATCAGTGGCCTTATAGTAATCAGCCAATCAATCTAAAGCTTGAGATTTCTCTTTCTTACTCATTTCCAAATCTACACAATCTATGATAATCAAGTATTCACAATCACTCATCGGAAAAAACAAAACACACATCAATTATTTAGAGAAATGGGTCAATCATTCAAAAAAAAGTTTTGAATCTAGAAATCAATACTTGAAAATGACGTTTAAGGCTTTAGGAACTCATTAGGGATAACCAATTTGAAAAAGGATTTAAAACCACTTCAAAATCACCATTTTAGATCAAACTCAAGTTCTTACAGAACCTTGCCATTTTCCAAATCAAATCCCAAACTTGGATGTTAGAATCTATAAATAATCAAAGGAAAAGGGGATTTTAGAGTCATAAATGCTTACCAAATGATTTAGCACAAGAAAATTGTAACACCTCAGAATTTGAAAAAAAGGGAGAAAATAAATTTCTGGACTGCAGGCTGAGTCTATAGCTCCCACCTACAGACCTTAGAAGCTTCTACACGCCTTAGATGTCAACCGTAGGAAATGGAAAGATAATTTTCTAAAATCATGTCCCAGTTCCCTTTTTACAGTTCTCTAGGATGGTCCGTCAACCTTTGTACGGGTCGTAGATGTGTCTCGTAGATGAGTCTCAGACATGGTGAAATTTTGAGGGTTAAAGTGGGTTTCTACAATTGCCATGTACGAACCGTAGGAAGACCTACGAGCCATACATGGATTCCGTCAATTTAAGGTCCAAATAATAATTTTTGAATCTTACCTACGGTTGACCAGGAGAGTCCGTAGTAGGACCTACGGACTGTAGGTAAGGCCCGACAGTTAAATTTTAAGGTCTTTCTGGTCTTTTCCATAATTGATTAATGCCTAAACTACGTCATTTTGATCCTAATCCTAGACCCTATAAAAGCCTTTTAAGCATAAAATCTAACCACTCTAAATTATTCTTCAATTTCCCCAAATCCCTCCAAGTTCTTCCCCCAAAATTTCTCTCTAAAAGCTTGAAGAAGAAGACTAGGGCTTCAAGATCAAGCCTCATAATTCACCGTTGCTTGTGGGCTTTTGGCCTCAAGGTTTGATTGTATTCATCTATGGAGTCCTTTCCTCAATAGGATTCCTAAATTCTCCAATTTTATAAGTTAGTATCTCTAATTGAAATTAGGGTTTTATTCAATCTCGTGGGTTTTTATCAATTATGATCCAATTGATTGTTTTATTCCCTTTTTATGCATGAATTAAAGTAGTTACATGTTTTTAAGTTGAATTCACATGAACCCATGCATGATTCATGATTTCTAGACTATGAACATATGTTGAGGCTTTTGAACTATGAAAGATAAATTTATGAAGATATGCATGTTTCCTCATGAAATTGATATAATTAATTTATGGTTGCTTTAAGAGTGAAGCATCGATGTTGTTGTTAATGTGTGAAAAGATTTCTCACATAAAGGATACATAATGTTGAAAGGTTTTCTCACCTAAATTGAATCAAGAATAAGGAGCTATTCTAATGAACTTTAGCTTGGATTGGTTACTAAATTGTGCCTTTCAATGGATAATAAGATGAATATGACTATTCTGTGGGATTTATGCTTAACACTGAGTGGACAAGCGGCGATTACCCATGTCCCATAAACTATGTGCCACCATAGGATGATTGTCTTAGATAGACATTAGATAGTGGATCCATTTTAGCTCTCATGGTCCTTACCTTGGCAAGTAGGACAATCTCTTTTCAGTGTGTGATAGACACCAGATTCCATGTTATAGCTCACATGGTCATTGTCGGTTATGGCTAACGTCCCACAATAATAAACTAATGTTACTTTCTAAAGTATCTCACAAGTGTCTTGTAAGATGATTAGCTTGCATTGACCATGGTTGTGACTTATGTTTTCTAGCATGATTATTTTATGAATTAGCTTGGTCATTAGATGTTATTTAAAGCCTCTTTTTTCATACTTTCATAACTCTTATGCATTGCTATCATACTTGGTACATTTCATATACTAACGCATACTTGTGCCTATATTGTTTTAGTAATATAAGGTCCGACGCTTCTATTCCTCATACTCATGGCTAGTTTGCTCTTAGGACTTGTTGGAGATTGGTTAGTCCTCATGATCCGAGGACCGGTACTCCTTTTAGCTTTACGTCATTTCTGTTTTCAGACTTTGTATGGGTTACGACCCAAATTTCCTTCTATTGATATAGTAGATGGCTTATTGAGACTTATGCTTAGACTTCCACTTTTATCAAACTCTTTTATAGGAAATGCTACTTTTAAACTCGTTTGTTTCTATTATCTTTTATGATGTATGCTAAGTGGCTTGTGTAGGGCCTCTTGGTGTCCTATACGCCATGTCACGTCTAGGGTATACCTTAAGTCGTGACAAACTTTGTATCAGAGCAAGGTTTAGAAAGGTCCTAGAATGTCTCATAAGCCACATCGAGTAGAGTCTTGTTCATGAATGTGAAGCGCGCAACATTTATGAATGAGAGGGTATAAGATGTTTAGGAAATTCCACTTCTTTCATCATTCTAAATTCATGTGATAGAGTGTAACTCTATATGACTCTCTCCTAATCTCTATCCGATGCTTTTTAGGATATGGCCACTCAAAGGGTATATGCTAGAAGGAATGTGGGAGAGAATATGGAACAAGAAGCTTTTCAAGAAGCTCCTTAAGTTCCTGTCGACCCTTTCACCGAGCAAGTGACTAATGCAGAGTTTAGGGCTGCTTTTCAAGTGTTTGGTCAAGTCATGACGGCTCAAGCCAATAGAGAGGTTGTGGCCCACGGGAACCAAAATTTGGGTACGAAGGCAACTAGAGTGAGGGACTTCACTAGGATGAATCCTCTTGAGTTTCATGGGTCTAAGGTTGAGGAATATCCTCAAGATTTTATCAATGAGATATACAAGGTTTTGATGTTCATGGGTGTGACACCAGTGGAAAAGGTGAAATCAGCCACATATCAACTTAAGGATGTTGCTCAAGTTTGGTTCAACCAATGGATGGAATAAAGGGCGGTTGATACAGGTCCTCTTGATTGGGAAAAGTTTAACCTCTTGATTGGGAAAAGTTTAAGGTTACTTTCCTTGATAAGTTCTTTTTCCTTAAGATGAGGGAGGTAAAGGTTCTTGAATTCATTAACCTTCGTCAAGGAAACATGAGTATGAAGGAGTATGCTTTGAAATTCATGTAATTGTCAAGATATGCTCCTGCTATGGTTGGAAATTCTAGGGCAAGAATGAGTAAGTTTGTTTTAGGAGTGTCCGAGATGGTGGTTAATGAATGTCATGCCACCATACTTTTTAATGATATGAACATTTCTCGCCTAATGGTTCATGCTCAACAAATCGAAGAGGAGAAGCTTAAGGAAAATTTTAGGGAGGCAAAGAGGGACAAGACCAGTGGTGGTGACTTTTCACACTCGAGGTCCGATGGACATAGTCATTCTATATTCCAATAAAGGTTTTCCAGTAAAGGTTCCTCCAATGCTCCGGCTCCTAAGTTCAACAAGGAAAGGGTATCTAACCTTAAGCCTCAAGGAGGGGATGGTGGTGGATCTTCATTGTCTTCTTGTACTAGATGTGGAAGAAAGCATGAGGTTAAATGTCTAGCCGGTGCCAATGCATGTTTTGGTTGTGGCAAGAAGGACCATATGATAAGGGGTTGTCCCTCAGTTTCTATGAATGAAGGAGATATCCATCGGCGGGCATAACCTAGTCCTTCGCTAGGTTCTAGTGGGAGACAGAAACAAAACAGATTTTATGCACTTCAGACTCGTCAAGATCAAGAGGTTTCTCCCGATGTGGTTACTGGTATGTTGAAAGTATTTAGTCTTGATGTTTATGCTTTTCATGACCCCGATGCTACTTTATCATTTGTGACACCATATGTGGCTATGAGGTTTGATGTTCTTCCGGATGTGTTGTTAGATCCTTTTTCTTTCTCTACTCCTATTGGTGAATCTATTGTGGCTAAGAGAGTCTATAGAAGTTTTCCTATCTCCTTATCCTTAAGAGTAACTCATGTTTATCTAGTAGAGCTTGATATGTTAGATTTTGATGTTATTCTTGGGATGAATTAGTTGTATTCAAGTTACGCTTCTATTGATTGTAGGACTCGAGTGGTCAAGTTTTACTTTCCAAATAAATCGATCCTTGAGTGAAAAGGGGGAAATTCTATGCCTAAGAGTCAGTTTGTTTCTTGTCTTAAAGATAGAAATATTATTTCTAAGGGTTGCATATACCATCTTTTTCAGGTTAGGGATATGGATTCTGAAACACCTATCCTTGAGTTGGTTCACGTCGTTAATGACTTTTTGAAAGTGATTCCCGATAATTTACCTAGTGTTCCTCCTGAAAAGGAAATAGAATTCGGCATTGACCTTCTCCCGGATTTGCAACCTATTTCTATTCCACCTTACCGAATGGCTCTGGTAGAACTTAAGGAATTAAATGAGCAATTGAAAGATTTGTTCGATAAGGGTTTTATCCGACCGAGTATCTCTCCATGGGGTGCTCCTGTTTTGTTTGTTCGGAAGAAAGATGGTTCACTTCATGTGTATTGACTATCATCATTTGAATAAGGTTACCATTAAGAATAAGTATCCTCTTCCAAGGATAGATGATTTATTTGACCATCTCCAAGGAGCGAGTTACTTCTCTAAGAATGACCATCGATCGGGTTATCACCAATTGAGGGTGAAGGAAGATGACATTCAAAAGACAGTGTTTCAAACTCGGTATGGTCATTACAAATTCTTGGTAATGTCATTTTGTTTGACTAACGCTCTGCCGCATTTATGGATTTGATGAATAGGGTGTTTAGACAATACCTAGATATATTTGTGATGTGTTCATCGATGATATTTTGATTTACTCAAGGAGTGAAGATGAGCACACCAATTACTTGAGAATTGTATTGCAAGTCCTCAAGGACCAACAACTCTATGCAAAGTTTAGTAAATTTGAGTTTTGTTTGAGATCCGTGTCTTTTCTTGGTCACATTATATCTGATAAAGGTATTGATGTTGATTCTAAGAAGACGGATGTCGTTAAGAGTTGTCCTAGACCTCTATCCCCCTCGGATATTGGAAGTTTCTTGGATTTAGCTGGTTATTATAGAAGTTTCGTGGAAGGGTTTTCTTCCATTGCCTCTCCATTGACGGTGTTGACCCAAAAGAAAGTTAAGTTTGTATGGTCAGAAGCATGTGAAAAGTGTTTCCAAGAATTAAAAGATAAACTTACCTTCGCTCCGGTGTTGACTTTACTGGAAGGGTCTGATGGGTTTGTGGTTTATTATGATGCTTCAAGGTTTGGACTAGGATGTGTTCTTATGTAAAATGGAAAATTCATTGCATATGCTTCACGGCAACTTAAAATTCATGAGAGGAACTATCCTACCTATGATTTATAACTAGCGGCAGTTGTATTTTCTTTAAAAATTTGGAGACATTACTTATACAGTGTTTATGTTGATGTCTTTACTGACCACAAGAGTTTGCAATATTTGTTCAAGCAAAAGGATATAAATCTTTGCCAAAGGAGGTGGCTTGAGTTGCTAAAGAATTACGATATGAGTGTTCTCTATCACCCCGGAAAGGCAAATGTGGTGGTGGGTGCTCTTAGTCGATTATCCAAGTGTGGTGTTGCTCATGTTGAGAACAATAAAAAAGAATTTGTTCAATATTTTCATAGATTGGCCCGATTGGGTGTTCGACTAGTTGATTCCAATGAAGGTGGTGTTATGGGTCATAACGATTCAGAATCGTCTTTTGTGTCAGATGTGAAAGCAAAGCAAAGTCTTGACCCAATCTTGATGGAATTGAAGGAAGCGGTGCTTAGAAAGTCTATTGAGGCTTTCTCGCAAGGAGGAGATGGCATGCTTTGATATCAGTGTCGTTTGTGTGTTCTTAATGTTGAAGAATTGAGGGAGAAGCTTTTGTAAGAAGACCATAGTTCTCGATATTACCTTCACCCAGGAGCCACCAAGATGTACCGTGACTTGCGGGTGGTGTATTGGTGGAATGGGATGAAGAAGGATATTGCGAAATTCGTGGCTAAGTATCCTAATTGTATACAACTGAAAGTTGACCATCAAAAGCTAGGAGGTTTTTCCAAAGATATTATAATTCCTACATGGAAGAAAGAAGATTTAAATATGGACTTTATTGTTGGTTTACCCCTCACCTGGTGACAACATGACTTAATTTGGGTTATTATGGATCGTATGACGAAATCGGCACATTTCATTTTCGTCAAAGTTTCTTATTTGACGGAAGACTATGCTAAGTTGTACCTAAAGGAGAGGGTTAGGTTTCATGGAGTGACCTTATCCATTATCTCTGATCGTGGTACCCAATTCAGTTCTCAGTTTTGGAAATCATTCCAAAAGGGCCTTGGTACTCGTGTTAAGCTTAGCACGGCCTTTCATCGTCAAACCGATGGGCAAGCGGAGCGTACTATCCAAACTTTGGAAGATATGTTGAGAGCTTGTGTGATTGATTTCAAGGGTAATTGGGATGTTCATTTGCCTTTGATTAAGTTTGCTTATAATAATAGCTATCATTAATGCATTAGTATGGCTCAATTTGAGGTTCTTTATTTTAGGAGGTGTAAATCACCTATAGGTTCGTTTGAAGTTAGTGAAGTTACCTTGATAGGTCCTGAATTCGTACATGAGGCTATGGAGAATTTTTGGCTTATTAGAGAAAGGCTGAAGACAACTCAAAGTCGACACAAGTCCTATGGCGATGTTAGAAGAAGAGATCGATAGTTTGATATTAATGATTGGGTCTACTTGAAAATTTCACCCATGAAGGGTGTAATGAGGTTTGGAAAGAAAAAGAAGCTCAATCCCCGTTATGTGGGCCCATATCAGATTGTAAGGTGAATTGGCAAGCTCGCTTATGAACTTGATTTGC
The DNA here is from genome assembly GCA_018342035.1 of Solanum appendiculatum. Taxonomy (NCBI): domain Eukaryota; kingdom Viridiplantae; phylum Streptophyta; class Magnoliopsida; order Solanales; family Solanaceae; genus Solanum; species Solanum appendiculatum. The sequence continues at coordinate 436,483 of JAGDQO010000087.1, forward strand.
CTAATTACTTAGCAACAGTGCATCAAATTTTATATGTCTCTTTGTTGAAGAAATGTGTTGGTGATCTGACATCTATAGTTCCATTTGAGAGTCTTTGTCTAAAAGAGAGTCTTTCTTATGAAGAGGTTCCGGTAGTGATCTTGGACCGGCAAGTTAAGAAGTTGAGGAATAAGGAAGTCGTATCCATAAATGTTTTATGGAGGATTCAAAGAGTTGAGGGTGCTACTTTGGAGGCCGAGGCTGATAAGAAGTCCCGTTACCCCCATCTCTTTCCCTCCTATCCTTCTCTAGCTAGAGGTATTTAGTTCCTCGTGGTTCATCCTCATGTCTTAGTAATTTTAATGTTTCCTCATGCATTCACGCTCATGAAAACTTGCTTTTGAGATTCTGGTTTAGCTATGATTGATTTCTTCATGATTATGTGCATTTGAGTATGACTTACATGGATACCTTATGAAATGATGTTTTGAGGATGCTTGGAGTTGATCTTTCTCCTTAGTTATGTGTAGTTGATGAAGTTGTATTCTTTTTGGACTGTTAGATCTCCTCCCCTGCCATCCTTATGTTTCATTGAGTCTCAGTTGAGGACGAATGTTCCCAAGGGGGAGATATTGTAACACCTCAGAATTTAAAAAAAGGTAGAAAATAAATTTCTAGGTTGCAGGCTGTGTCTACGGTTTCCACCTACGGACACCAGAAGCTTCTACGGGCCGTAGATGGCAACCGTACGAAGTGGGAAGATAATTTTCTAAAATCAAGTCTCAGTACCCTTTTTACGGTTCATAGGATGGTCCATTATCCTTTGTACGAGTCTTAGATGTGTCTCATAGGTGAGTCTTTGACTTGGTGAAATTTTGAAGGTTAAAGTGGGTTACTACTGTTGGTATGTATGGACCGTAGGAAGACCTCAAAGCCGTACATGGGTTCCATTGATTGAAGGTTCAAATAATAGTTTCTGAATCTTACGTACGGTTGACAAGGACGGCCAGTAGTAGGACCAGCGGACCATAGGTCGGAACCGTAGTTGAGGCCCGACAATTAATTTTTAAGGGCTTTTTGGTTTTTTTCCTAATTGATTAATGCCTTAACTAGGTCATTTTGATGCTAATCCTAGACCCTATATAAGCCTTTTAAGACTAAAATCTAACCATTCTAGATTATTCTTAAATTCTCCCAAATCCCTCCATGTTCTTCCCCCAAAATTTCTCTCTCTAAAAGTTTAAGAAGAAGACTAGGGTTTCAAGATCAAGTCTCAAATATCACAATTGACTATGGGATTTTTGCAACAAGGTATGATTGTATTCACCTATGGAGTCCTTTCCTCCATAGGGTTTCTAAATTCTCCAATTTTACAAGTTAGAATTTCCAATTGAAATTAGGGTTTAATTCAATATCATGGGTTCTTATCAATTATGATCCAATTGATTGTTTTACGCCATTTTTAAGCATGAATTGGAGTAATAACAAGTTTTTAAGTTGAATTGACAAGAACCCATGCATGATTTGTGATATCTAGACTATGAACATATGATGAGGCTTTTGAACTATGAAAGATGAATTTATGAAGATATGCATGTTTCCTCATGAAATTGATATAATTGATTTAAGGTTGCTTTGAGAGTGAAGCATCGTTGTTGTTGTTGATTTGTGAAAGGTTTTCTTACATAAAGGATTCATAAGGTTGAAAGGTTTTCTCACTTAAGTTGAATCAAGACTAAGGAGCTATTCTAATGAACTTTAGCTTGGATTGGTTACTAAATTGTGCCTTTTCATGGATAATAATATGAAATATGACTATTTCGTGGGATTTATTCTTAGCACCGAGTGGACAAGCGGCGATTACCCATGTCGTATAAACGATGTGCCACCATAGGATGATTGTCTTAGATAGACATTAGCTAGTGGATCCACTTAGCTCAAAAATCATGGTCCTTACCTAGAAAGTAGGACAATCTCTTTTTGATGTGGGATAGACACTGGATTCCATGTTATAGCTCACATGGTCTATATCAGTTAAGGCTAACTTTCCACAATAATAAACTAAGGTTACTTTCTAAAGCGTCTTAGTGTCTTGTAAGATGATTAGCTTGCATTGACCATGGTTGTGACTTATGCTTTCTAGCATGATTATTTTATGAATTAGCTTGGTCATTGCATGTCATTTAAATTCCCCTTTTGCATGTTTTGATAACTATTATGCATTGCTATCATACTTGGTACATTCCATGTACTAACACATACTTGTGCCTACATTGTTTCATTAATGTAGGGTCCGATGCTTCTATTCATCATCCTCGTGGCTAGTTCTTTCTTTGGACATGTTGGAATTGGTGAGTCCTCATTATCTGAGGAGCAGGACTCTTTTATAGCTTTACGTCATTTCAGTTTAAAGACTTTGTATGGGTTACGTCCCAGATTTTCTTCTATTGATGTAGTAGATGGCTTATTGGGATTTATGCATAGACTTCTGTTTTTGTCAAACTCTTTTATATGAAATGCTACTTTTAAACTCTTATGTTTGTATTATCTTCTATGATGTATGTGAAGTGGCTTGTGTATGGCCTCTCGAGGTCCTATATGCCATGTCACGTCTAGGTTGTACTTTAGGTCGTGAAAAACATCCTTCACAAATCACCACCAAGGGTATCCCAAGCTCAAAAATGGAAAATGGGGCTAAAACCCTTAAATTTTAGGTTAAAACCCCCTTTATAATGTCTCAAAAGCGACCACTGATTTGCAAAAGCGAACCCGAGATAAACGGCACCTCTCGTAAAGGAGAAGCCCTTTTCGCTTTTGCGATGATCGCTTAAGTGAAGAGGCTCTCACTTTTACAAAGGTCACAAAAACACCTAGCCTTCGCAAAGGCGAGGCCTATAGACACTAGCAAACTCAACCAACTCTCAAAACATCAAAAGGATACTCGGGATTCGTTCGGAACCCCATACAGATAAACTACATATGCAAATCTATTATACTCGACATTCCAGACTCAATGGAACAATTAAAACATGAATCTGAGGTCTCCTTGACCCGACATCCTTGAAAACCACAAGAAACTAACAAACCCCCAAAAAGGCAAAAAAAGCTCGGGACCTCTCAAAAATCAATCAAGAGAACTCCTTGTCCTAAAATATTCCCCCTGAATCTAATGGAACTCTGGGAATTCTTATCCGAGCATCCGAAACCTGAATGACATCAAAAAATTTCTTTTAGGCAACTTAAACCTTTCAAACTCAAAACTTGCCAAAAATCTTAACTTTTTGCACAATGCTTGGAACAAACTTCCAAAACTTAATCAAAACTAACTCGAGAAAAACTTAGGAGGGGTAAAATGATAAATTTCATAAAAATTCCAAAATGACCACTGAAGAGATGAGGATATCTGGCATGCATATCCGACTCTATCTCCCAAGTTTCCCTACCACTTTCACTGAAGAAATCTCCTTGGTCCTAAGCTTTCAGAACTTCCTATGCAAAATACAACGACATCCGCTAGCCACTAGACTCCGAGCCTGAATAAAAAAGAACGGCAAATGTTGTGCTACTAATGGAGCCATGCCACACCACTGGAGGATTACCAGGCATGGCTAAGGTAACGGTCTTAGAGAAAAAATCCAAAACCGCATGATAGGGGGATAGCCGGTCCATGCTAAGAATTACATCAAAATCAAGAATACTTAGCACAAAAGTGTCAGCGCATGTGTCATGCCCGTTGATAGTAACTAAGAAAGATCAAAACACTTGATCCACTACTAAAGACTCACCCACGGGGGTGAACTCACACAACGGCGCTACCATAGGCTCAGAACTCATACCCAAATGAGAACCATAATACACAGACACATAAGAATAAGTAGAACGAGGGTCAAATAAAGCTGAGGTGGGCTGATGGCATAATAGAATCGTACTTGTGATCACATCGTCTGATGCCTCAGCCTCCACCCTTGTTAGAGCTGCATAGAAATGGCCTATTCTACCTCTGCCCTAGCCATTAGTCCTATTGTCTGACCTGCCTCCCAAAGGACCACCCCGAATACCCTGATGACCAGCATGATGATCTTGACCCTGACCTCGACCCCTAGGTGGAAGTTGTACTGGTGGAGCTAGTAGAGCTGGGGGAGCTTTATGTGGAGCAGGAGCAATCCTCCTATGCATAGGACAATCTCTAGACCAGTAACTCAAATCACCACAATCAAGGAAACTCGATAATGATCTGCCCCCTAGAAGAACGACCACCACGACATGAAGCACAAGGCTGGGATGCATGGTTCTGACTAGAGCCAATATCACTTTGGTAATACAGGTCTCCCTCGGAAGCCTGCAATGCGGCCTACACTAGTCGGCTAGATTGGCTCTACTGATATCACTGCCTGGGCCCATCATAGGAGCCTTTTTACCTTGAATTGGACGCACTGTAGCTACCCTCATATATTACTCTCCTGTTGCTGCCCCTTTGGGATCATGACAGAGCCCCTCCGTAGTGATGGTGTGATCAACAACATCTAGAAAATAATGACCCACGGAGACCATGGACTGAGTCATAATCTGAAGCTGAAGCCTCAACCCACAAATAAAAGATCAAACTCTGTCATCCTTAGTAGATAGAATCATTGTGGCATGACGGGAGAGCTCATGAAAGCTCGCCTCATACTATTACATCATCATGGAGACCTGCTCCAGCCCAGAGAACTTATCTTGGACGCAATCTCTAATTCTTTCGGGGATAAACTGGGCCAAGAAGGCCTCTGAAAATTTGGTCCAAGTGTTTGGAGGGGAACAATCTGGCCTTGTCTTGATAAAGGTATGCCACCATTTTCTGGTTGTCCTATCAAACTGATATGCAGTGAAGTCGGCCCCTCTCGACTTCACAAGACCTAAAGTGTAAAGCTTCTCCCGGCAAGGGGTCAAAAACTCATGGGCAGCCTTACCCACAGCCCTAGAAAACCTCTTAGGTGAAAGCCTCAGGAGCACTCCGAGCATCTTCTTCTCCTCTAACGGCATAGTTCCTGGTTGCCTCTGATGAAGGTTGATCTTACTAAACTAGTGCTGGCACAGGGGCAGGTGCTAGTGTTAGAGCATGTGTTGTGCTGGTGTTGGAGCCTGCTGCATGCCACCGAGCACAGTCAAAATCTGGGTAATAGCTACCTGGAGATCACGAGCCATAGTTGATTCGAGGGGTGGCTGCGCTGGTCCCAGTCCCACCGGTTGATAGATAACTTGGGCTACTGGAGGATCCACTGCTGGCTTTAAGCCCCGCTCTATATCTAGGGGTGGTACTGCACCCCTACTAGGCAAGGGAGGCCGACCCCTACCCCAAGCCGCCACGCGGCGCGTATGAGCCATCCTGCAAAAAGAGTGAAACAAGTGAGATTCAAAGTTATCAATAACACACACACTGTACGAGCAAGATACAAGAGAGAAGAGTTTCAAAGGACAACTTCTAGCATCCAAAAGATAGGATACAGAAGTCTCCGCACCAATCCATAGGACTCTACCAAGTATTAGCTCTGTACAAGTGAGACCGGTGAACTTGGCTGTGATACCAACTTGTCACGACCTGATCATTCGAGTCATGATAGAACCTACTATAACCCACAAGTAGGTAAGCCTACCCAAAACGATAAGTAATGTGTACAAGGCCAGAGCTAAAGAAAGTAATACTAACAACAGGAAATGACAAAAATAGGAACAACCCAAAACTATAAATAATAGAATCCTTCCCAGAACCTGTAAGTCACGAGTAGAGAGCTATCTAATATGAACAAAATACAAGTCCCAAAAGCGGACCACCATAAGCCATCTCAAAGGCAAAAGAATAGTTAACATAAGTACAATAGGAGATAGGCTGATCCAGTATGCCAAGTTCTCACCCTCACCTCCGAACTCCAGAAGTTGCAAAAGATGGTACAAACGATCACCGCTGGTAACTAGTGTTAGGACTGCATCACGAAAAGATGCATACTGCAGCATGAGTACCAAAATGAAGGTACTCAGTAGGTATCAAAAGCCGACTGAGCAAGAAAGGTAAAAACAAGCTGAAAAGAGAGAATCTAGACACTCACAGAGGTCAAAGCGGGTAAAAGAGAGAAAGTACACAAGCATACTAACAGTAAATCTAAGTATAGCTAAACTAAACCTTACTAAACCCCCATAAGCCCATAAGGTATACTCGTGCGCAAGTTTAAATAAAACCTGAAAAGACCCCTATAAGCCCGACAGATTCACAGAATAGCTATGACTACAAGAATAAGATACTTAAACCCAAGTACAAAAGAAGTCAATAGAGCCTTGAACCCACAATGATAGGAACTAGGCCTCAAACCCAAAGTAGTAGAAGTTGGGCCTCCACCCCAAAATGATAGAATATAGGCCTCAATCCTAAGGTGATAGAATCTAGGCCTTGAACCTAAAGCATAAGTCTTAAGATGGAAATATTGGCCTCAAACCGCAAAACGTCACCCTAGAACTAGAAATAATGACCTTGAACCGTAAATAATCACTGCAACCAACCAACTCATAACCTAACTAAAAAGAATACCAAGGGTGTGTCAATTCCAAGGAGAATCCCATGTGAAGTTAAGTCACTGTGGGACACCGCCCCCCAAAGATATCAACATAAGGCTCCTAGCCTAGTACAACTCAATCTTGAATCATCTCGATAGCATAAACCTCCGATAACACCTCGAAACCACAGAAATAGGGACAGAGAGGATAGAAGATTTAATAAGCCACAAATTCCCATAAACTAAGGCTCATACTATCAGACTCAAGTATGCTATTCTAGTCTACAAGGTTCTAGTCTGTCCAAAATGACGTCGGAGACAAAGCAAAGCAACAAAGTTTTAGAGTGTATGGCAATACTGGTCTATCCTAAGCTAAGGCTGGACATACATCAGAAAGCAAGTAAATTCAAATAATTCACATAGCATGCATACACCCAAACCACCCAACGAGAAAGGTATTATGCCCAAAATAATGTCTATCAAACCTAAAACATGGTATCTAAGAAGAGACGTAAGAATATTAGGTCCCCGCCCCTAATTCACAGTAATCAACATGAGTTCACATATTCAGGTTCAATCTAGATAGAAAGGAAGCCTTAGGCAACCTTTAGGCCGACCGCGCGTTCTCCAAATAACAAGGTCAGAGCTTTTCCCATCCGAAAAGCCTCTGAACGCTGCCACACTATCAAAAATAGGATCACAACATTAATATGGTCATTTTGACACAAAAATCACCTAAAATGGAGCCAGGCCAATTTTTAGAGTCAAATGGGAATTGTGGGACCCGTGCTAGAATTTTAGGAATTGACTCCATCAAGAGATCCTTAACTATGCCTCAAACTTGTGTTCCAAAGATGAACACCATCCGAGTCTTAAAATAGCCTAAAACAACACTGCAATAAAAACCCAGTTGAAGCCTAAATTAAAGATAGGGCGGCAGCTAAAAAATAAGAAATTCATGTGAAACGTGGGTTCATGAACATCTTCTAATCATTAACCTAAGTAGACACGCTCTCAAGGATCACACATGACTTTGTGAGAAATCGCCTTTAGAAAATAAGAAATGAGGCTGCAAATTTGCTATATAAATGGTCCAAATCTTGTCGCTAAAAGTCTAATTCTTGTCGCTAAAAGCTTTATTTCTTGTTGCTAAAACCCTACACCAGATATCAGCACTTCAGCTACTTTGCCTAAACTCCAAATTCTCCATCGGGCTTCTCAAAATTCATTTGGAACCCTGTGCATGCAAATGAGATATGTAACCCTACCAAATTTGATATCTGGACTCAACAGAATAGTCGAAATCCCCATACGAGGTCATCTAGGCAAAAAATGAGTCCCACACCCAAATTAAATTTTAAACCAGAATCCACAAGGGGGCTCAGAATTAGCCCGAAAACCTTGGGATCCAAATGAAGGGTCGTTCTAGACCAAATTCAACATTCCGGAGCTAACCGCACTGATGAAATTCTCATCAAAGCACGTTTACTCAGAATGTTGACTAAAGTGAAACTTAGGCCTTAACTTGAAAGTTTAAATGCCTAATAACACAGACTCACACTGAAAGGTTAGGGAGTCATGCCAACAATGCTACTAGTCTTAAATGACCCTTTCGGAGCTTATGGAATCGTCAGAATGGATTCTGAGGTCATCTTCTTGAACTTTTGGTCAAAACTAACCGTTGAAGGTTCAAAAGTTCCAAAACACTAAAACTAACATAAAAACTAAACAAATGACCAGCTAATTGAACTGCTAGTCCCAGAAAGTCATAAATGACTTGGGGTCACTATAGGAAAGCTCTAAACAACGAACAGGAGGCATAAACCCAAAAATGACCTGAAGGTCATTACATATTTCTTTTTTTGGATTTTTCCTTCCCTAATTATCTGTCTCGCGTATTAACTTTTTTTATAGTATAAGGGGTCATTTGGTATGCGAGATAAATGAATTAAGTTTAGGAGAAGATTTATACTAGATGTGATAAATGCTATAGATATATCTTCGAAATAAATCTATCATCTATCAAATAAAGTATAATTCTATCATACTCTTAATTTTGGGATATCTCATCTTATTCAATCCAACTTAAAATTATTTTATCACATTTCTCATTTTAGCCTAGAAATTTAACTTAAAGAACAATAATTCCAAGATAATTCTGTATACTTATCAAACGATCCATAAATACATAAGTCATAAGCTATTTATAATTTAATTTATTTTATCATATAGGGTCTATGTATAAATAAATCATAGTCGTACGATTGTTTAGTGTAAATAAATTTATAATTATTCTCAGATTTTCATAATCAAACACATCACTTTAGCCTAGTATATAACAAACGTTTTGGGAAATCTCAAATTATACTCTTGAGAGCACCTGTAAAGCTACTCTACATTTAGAAACATCGATAATCACTACTCAACATTGCTTATAAATTCCAGCATTGTTATGAAAGAGAGAAGAACAGATCTTGTAGAAGGTAAAAATTGAAATTTATAATCATCACATGCACACCACCAATTTAAGTTTCTTAGATAGAAATGTTATATCTCAATCGGTAATAAAATCTGGTCTTAGGCTAATAAAGTTTGATGTGTTTTAGCGATTCATACGAACATCTTGATTGCACAAAGAGGTTTTATATTACTCCTTCAATAAAAACTTTGTTGAAGAGAAACGTCATAGATTTTTCTATTGAATTAAGGAAACCCTCAAAGTACCTACAAAACAGTGGTAGATTCAGGATTTTAAGGTTGTGGGTGCTGCCTTAGCTACCAATCATATAGTTTTACCATTTCCAAAAAGAATAACCTAGTTTGACATGCAACAAAGTTTTAAGAAATAAAGAAATTTTTTTAATCTTGTGGTCCTAAATTAAATTTATGTCAAATATACCAAACTGACTTTCATCTTGCAGCCTAAAACATGCCATGTCTAAAGTTTAAATTAAAGTGTTGCATAAAAATAAAAAGATCATTCTTTTTAAAAAGACTAAATAGAAAAGTAGGTCATTCTTTTTTAAACAAAAAAACTAATGTAAATTACAAATTTAACATGTGTTATAAATAATTTTAAAAAAGTCAATAATAATTGAATATCTTATTATAAAAAGAAAAGTTAAAATAAATATATTCTTACCTAAAGTTTATTTTAAGGAAAAGTTAGTAAAAGAGAAACATTGAAACAAAAAACAGGATCAATCATCATAGGTAGATAAAAAATAAAAGAAAAGTCTAACTAAATAATAAATAAGTATAGAGTTAAAATAAAAACAATGTGCTAAGTAGGAGTGGAACTTTGACACAAAATGGAAACAAGCGAACAACCATAAAATCACCTGCGTACAACCACTGCACAAATCAAGCTATTTGTATTATGGGTGCTTGCTATATAATTTTATACCTTTTTTGTTCATTTCTATATTAACATACATAGTTCGATACGAGGTTAATGGGAACTCAAGCATCCGAAAGGATCTATGTGGATCCGCCCCGGCCTAATGCAAAATGAATTCCAATATTTTCCTTGTTCTCTAGATAGTGGAGATCTGCTAAGTGGAAGTACATCTAGGTTTGATGGTGAAGTTGGAAAGTTTTACGATTCTCAGAATCTGGAAAACCAAGAAGTCCTTAGCTCCGTCTTTGGTAAGCTTTGTGATTTGAATCTTGATGATAATTCGGAGCAGGTCCATGGAAAAATGAATAAAATGATTCTGAATTTTCTCCATCAAATAAAGGATTTTGAACGGAAGTTGAAGGTTTTAAAAGATTGGGTCCACCCATATGCAATGAGAGCTGCAATGAAGCTCAATAATGACTTAACGAAGCTTAAAATGTAGTGGATGGAAAAGGAGAAGACTCAAATTCTAAAGAAGGGCAAGATGTCCATCACAGACTCTAGCACAAAAGGTCTACAGAAGTATGGAAACTGACAGTGAAAAATCATAGGAATAAAAATGTTGAAATTAGGGCAGAGATGGAGACTTGCAAGTTAAGTGAATCATAATCTATTAAAACCTTCTTGGAGGGTGTAAATAGGGAGAAGAAGTTCTTAAAGAAGCTTGGAGTTTGGAAAAACAAAAACAACTGAAGTGCTTTTACTTCTATTTTTCCCAAGCTCCAAGATTCTTTCGGCTCTTCTTATCCTTCTTTGAAACCTCTAATCAGTTTGTTGCAGATTCTCATGCACTTAACTTGCAATCTTCCATCTCTGCTCTTATTTAAGCATTTGCATTATCATGATTTTTCAGTGCCAGGTTTCACAGTCAAGTTGGCCACTTGCTTTTAGTAAAGAAGTATCCATATCTGTGAACCTTTTCTTGTTAGTTTCTTTCATGGCTTGCATACCTATATTTATTCTTTGGTTCTATTCCATTTTCATCTGCAATATCTTAATCTAAATTAAGTCATTAACTTAATTTCTTATTGCCTTAGGGTAGGCTGAGTCTTATCACTCCTTCACATGCCTTTTGAAATTCTTTATCTAATGGGGCAAAATCAAAATTATCTCGTCCATTTGGCCATGGACCTACTTCGATTTCTCATCCAGATTAAAATCACAAAACCTACTCAAGACAGTGCTAACCACTTCTTGGTGTTCATCTAAGATTCATCAAACTTCACAACTGTACTATCAAACCTCTATGTACTTCCACTTGGCATATCCCACAAGGTAGAGGACAAGGACATGCTTGGGATAAATTTTGCACAAGGGGTTGACCCACATAGAGCATTTCGGGTTCTGGAGAAGCGATTAACCTCATATTGAACTATATATATTTATATATAAATTAACAAGAATGCTATAAAATTATACATCAAGCTCCGACATAATAAATGGGTTTATTGGTGTAGTGGATGTATGCCAATGCTTATGGTCGTTGGTTAGTTTTCATTTTGTGTCATAGTTCGACTCCTACTTAACATATTGCTTTTATTTAAAAATCAAATCTTCTTTGCTTATTTATTATTCACTTACACTTTTCTTTTTCTTTTCTCCCTATGCTGATTGTTCATTTTTATATTTCATTGCTGCTATTTTTCTAACTTTTCCTAAAAAAATATTCTTTATTATAGATTATATTTATCGTTGCTTTTCCTTTTTCCACTATCATATTTAAATATGACTTCCTTTTTATTTATCTATGAGAAGAGTTGATTTTTTTCATTTATATTTTATGATTGATGGCTAAAGTAGCAGCCATGACCTTAAAATCGCCATTTCTTTGGAAGAACTTTGAGTGTTCCCTTAGTGCAGCGGTAAAAGTTGCGACATTCCTCTTCAACAAAGTTTTCGTTGAAGCGGTGATATTAAACCTCTTTGGGTATAGAAGATGTTTGGTTGAATCGCTAAAACCCATTGAGACTTTAATGGCCTTAGACAACATTTTGTTAGAAGTTTCTATGTATGTTGGGTGCTTGCTTCTAGATATGGTCACTTTAGTGCAATGCATATATGTACTAAGGCATGTAGCTAAAAAAATAATTCCGGGAAAGCTAGTGGCTATGTAGGTTCGGTGCTTCCCTTAGCATATGCAAAACTTTCGTGTAATCCAACTATGTACTAAGACATGCATCTGATAACAATAAATATTTCCTTCAAAGCTAAGTATTCATTGTTACGGACAACATCAAGGGTATTTATGGTAGTACCTAGAAAAAGGAAATTAGAAATATAGTTTAAGGAAAGTGACAACAAATTTAAACTAAAAACTCAAAACTCTATTTTGAATCAGAATTGGAAATTTAAAATGAGTTTGAACTTGATTCATGTGGTTTTTACTCCAATGGTCAACCATGGAAGATGTAAATGGTGTTGAGAGAGATTTAAAATCACCCGGAAGGAAGTTATCATGAAGGACCTATAATCTCTTACCTATATAAATTAAGGTTAAATAGTGTTCATACATATGCAACCAATATTTTCAAAAGTTAAAACCCTAAAAAATCAATGTGGTCCTTAGCGCTTAAGGTGTGTACTTATTTCAAGAAAGGCACATGCTTCTTTGAAGTGAATTTTAAAGTGAAGTGCATGCTTCTTTAAAGTGACACGCTTGGAAAATTAAATATACCATAGATATATGATCCTAATACTAAAATTATCAAAATTCCAAGAGTGAAGTATCTAAATCGTACCAAAACTATTGGGAGTGTGGGAAACACAACTAAACTATCACTCATTAGTTTGAGAAACACACCTCAATGCTTACTGGACCAAATGTGTGTATTACACACATACTTAGGTGAGTACTAGCCTTTAATTTTCGTCCATGTGCCTATTTTTACTGAAACATTTTAAATCTTCTTGCTCTGCTTTAGTGTAATATATCGGCGTGGTACCCGACCCTCTGAATATATGTAATCGCTTTTCTAGAAGCTCACCTCAACACCAAGCCGCTCATCACACTCTAACACACATGATACTATTACAACATTCAGACATAAAACTGAATATACAATAGTTATAGGTTTACTTGAAACACAAGAAATTCAATTATTTCATTAAGTGATAACCCATGCAATTTTAAGAATCACAATTCACATCATCAAGTTCAATCATGTCTGAAGCCGAATAAACAAGCATTCAACTTACGGGTATAGATGAATCTAAATCAAGTCTAACTAAAATTAATCACATAAAATCCGCTTTCCTTATTATTATCAATAGCCTAGCATTTTCAAAGTAATAACATTATGCCCTCACACCCTAAGTACAACAAGTTGACTCTTATTAATTTTAATTAGGCCTATTTCCTAGGTTAGAAGTTCATGTAGTTCCTCTAACTTTACCTATATCCACTTCCTTACCCTATAGTTCAACACATAGGCCATACAACCATGAAACACCCATCAAAATATTTGTACAATAACACATCAACCCACGATTTGGTCTATTTTACTTAATCTCCATATTTTATCTATCCAATTACCATGGTCACAAGTCTAATCATGATTGTCCCATCAAATCTATAATATGTACGTGCTTTGTATCCATAGTGTACTACTTATTAACCGCATCCTACCTTGATACCAACCAGCTGCTACAGAGTGCACGAGTTTCATCCTTATGTTATGCCCCGACTAGATCGAGGAAGGATTTTGCGACGATGAAGTTTGGAGTCATGTTTATTCAGATTCTTGCTACTCTGTTATCAAGGTTTTCCATTAGGAACAACCATATGGCATTTTTAGGATGAGAAGCTCTTTTAAACTTTGGCTGGAAAGAAAAGGATTTAAAATATAGTGGGGCTACTGCATGGTGCCGCTACGGTGTCCTAGGTCACACCAAAGCAACCTCAACTATCGAGATCCTAGGTTGTTTGGAGGATCTTGTTTGAGATTATTGCCATGCGAGACATACAAATGAGCTAAGAAGGAAGATGAATTTTTGAGTTAGCCATGCTCATCTTCGGTCCTTGCTAAGCGAGATTTGTGACTAGCCAAGCAAAAATTTTGAAGAAAATTTCAATGGGAATATTTGAGTGCCTACACATACTAGGTCATACAAATTCCCTAGAAAACATATTATGAAAAGGTGTAACTTTTAGGATACACTGTTTTGGAGGTGAGAACACAGAAAAGTGTAAGAGACAAGAATTTGACTTTGAGTTTCACTTTTGTTCTTCCTTTTACCTGTACATTATGGAATTCTATGCTATGTGATTAAAATACTTTTATGTGTAGTTAGATTTCTTATTTAGGTTTTGATGGAGCCTTTTGTAAGATGAATTCTTCTTACTCCCTCCATTTCTATTTATTTGACCTATTTTGACTTGACATAAAGGTTAAGAAAATAAAGAAAACGTTTGAATATATTGGTCGTAAATTAAAGAAATGTAAAATGTACCAAAATGCCCATTAAACATGTGGTCTTAACACATGTAATGTTGAATGCGGAATTAAAGAGTTTCTAAAAAGTAAATGACTAATTTTTTCTGAAATAGGCTAGAAATTACAGTAAACTAAACAGATTAAAACAAAGGAAGTACGTTTTAATATAATTGAGCTTTTGAATTTTTCTACTTATTCAACTACATTCTTATTTTGGTTTATTGAATAATCATAAATTAGTTGTGCCTATTTATGATTTATAGATCGAAAGAGAATACATAATTCGGTAGTTTTTGAACCACGTCACTCGATAGGTATATGTGAGATCAATATTCAATATTATAGGCTTAAATATGCGCTTAAGTATAAGAAACCTTGACATGATCTTACTGAGCAATAAGAAAGTGCAACTAGCATCATTCCAGAGAATATATCTAGTAAATTTTTGTGATTTATCAAGAGATAATAGGGGTTATAGAGAATGGATCAACAAGATTATCGATCACGTAGAAAAAAGGATTCCAATTATGGGGGAAATCATAACTCTAGGCCTCTTAATCTTGTTTCCATCTTAATCCTATTTAGTTGATAATTTGAATGTTTTCGATTTTTTAAATTACGTAGTTGTAAATAGAAATATTAACTTTTTAACGCAAAAAATATTCAAAGTTCTCTTCTTTGAGATATTAAACAGTTATAGCTAACATTAAATTCCACTTTAGACTTAAAAATAAGATTATATTTAGAACAATCCCTTATCCTTTTTAGGAAACATTTTGTGCGTGATCACAAGTCAAGAATATATTTGGTTGAAATCAATAACTCAATACATCCACAAAATATATGACCTTCTATATGAAAGTGCCACAACCCGATTTCTCAGGTCATGATGACACCTACTACACCCCACCAGTATGTAAGCCTAACCCTTAGCCTGGAGCCATAAGCAACTAGCCACCAAGCGAAATCTAATAACAAGAAGCATAAAGCTTAAACAAAGCGAAGAAAAAGGGGTAATCATTGTATATGTAACACAAGAAACCATTCCACTACCTGGCACTAGTCAGCAATAGAGCATCTAATAAATATAAGAGTAAAAGACTTTATACAATTAAAAAATAAGTTCAGTTGTCTCTGAATACAATATTAAGACTAAGCATAGCCAAAATAGACGGAAACTAGTAACTCCGAACTCTAGGATCTCTTCCTAGTCTTTGAGCTCCAAGCTGCTCTGCACGACTCCAAATCAACGGGGGAGAACTCAAATAATGATCTACATGGAGGAAAAGTGTAGTATGAGTACAAAAAATGGTACTCATTAGGCATCGGCCGACTGGGCTACAAAGATAACACATGTAAAAAAATAGGTAATAAGGAGAGAATATGATAGATAACTAAAGCAGAGATAATAACATAGAGAAGCAATAAGAGACAAAATTATGGTAAAAGGATACGAATTAACTGAAGAACGTATCTGGAAATGCAAGCCAACAACCTAATCCAAAGCATCGAAGATTCAAGAGTCAACGACCCAAGGTCAGGAGTACTAACATCCCAAAAACTAACTCACAACCTATTAGCTATCACATCAATAACAGAAGAGAAGAGAGTATAATTAAATAATAACCTAACTGAACCCCATAAGCCCCGTAGGTACAATCAACAAAAATAACTCAACCGCTGGTATAAAACCGAATGGTGCAATCAACAAACAATATACTTGTGATAGATTATGCATATAAACGCAAGATATGCAGTAGGACCATTAGTAACCATCTCTAACCAAGCGTATACACCTACCACCCGGTTGTACGGGTGTGGTAGGACCCATGCATCTCCCTCATCCAGTACTATGGTATTCATGATAAGAGGGGCTCATAGAGGACGTGGGAAGTCAGTATACACTACTTGGGTCGTATCCAGGTCTTAAACAAATTTACTCCATATAGTATAGTGAGTAGAATGACTAGACCTTAAACCTGTGACCAATATGAATCAACTGTACAGAGGATGATGTGTAGCCAAAACCATGTAAGAAAGGGCGTCGATGCACTGGCTAGTCAAATCAAAACAAAGCACATCCCAGATGCCTCTAAAGTCTATAGTAGGAAAGAAACACGTCAATGACGCCTCATAAGTATGAAAATAAGTAAATCATGTGATCCAGGTGGTACACTCCAGCTAAAAACTAGTTTAGAATAAAAGTCTAGTGAAAACAATATTTCTCCATAAATGATAATGATGAACCAATGCATGAGCCGGGATTGTACCATATAAGACATTAGAATGAACAGCCAAGGCAATGCATGCCATCACCAATAGTCAAAAAAGGTATTCATAATCAAATAAATATTAGTCCAACAAAACCATGCTACCAAGGACAGGAGTATTAACCTGGAATCCAACTGGTCCTTGAATATGGCCTTGGGCCAAACAAGATAAACACAGCTAAATAACTCAAACAAGTCTACCGCTAATTAACAAGAGAAGGGATAAAGAGGAGCTTCCTAAAAAATAGCAATGGGGAAGAAATAACTCAAGGAATAATGCCTTACCCCAAACACACCGCTCCAGTCTACGATTCAGCTAAGCTAAATCCAATCTATGGCTACGAAAAGCAACAAAGATCTCAAACACTAACATATGGTCAACAACCCAAAATTAAGCCCTACCAGAAGAAACTTAAAACTTGAAGGTCAAAAGTACACACTCTAAGAGACCTAAGGCCCAACCCTAGTCTAAGGTCACAATTACAAATTCTAACAAGAATACATATGCTAATGCATACTAAAAGCAAGGCTATAGCCTAAACTAAGGATCATGATGATAACGCTCAACCACACCTATCACATTTCAAAGTGTGGGCGGTCGCTATGGAAGTATAAATACAACGAGGAGTTGGGGTCGATCCTACGAGGAACAATGTGGAAGGTGATTGAAGAAACAAAGAATTACTAGCCACTAGTTTGAATTCGAAATATAAAATACAATTATAAAATTAGAAGATTTGAGGTAACGAATTTATGATAAGGGATAGAGGAGAACAAAAATTGGATAAGGGATAGAGGAGAACAAGGGACAAATCTATATCAAACAAGATTACCAAAGGGATTTGGGAATGGGAAATCGTTCAAAATTCATACCATCCATTGCACATTAGCATCATACAATCTCAATTAATCATGGGTAAAATCATATATGCCTTGGACACTAAATTATCTACCTAATTCTATCGAACATAGGCAAATATTTCTCAATTAGCTCTCACGAACCCAATCAAGTAGCAACACAAGCAATCTGATTAAAGGCAATGCAAGGATTCACTATTTCTAGAAAAATCCGGCAATTGAGTTGCTAAACCTCAATTAAAGCACCAATCAATCATACCCAACCTCGATTAACTCTCACAAGCTAAATCAAACTAAATGGGCAAGTCCAAGAGTGATCAATTCCAATGGAAAGCAATTAAAGCATGAGATCAATTGGATACTCAAAAACCCATTTCATAAATGATAAAGCATTCAACTAAATACAAAAGCACAAGATAGAAATCAAAAACCCAAATATTGATTATGTTTAACACAATATCCAAATCACTAATCAACAATTAAAACCTAGAATTCAACAATACAAAGCAAAGAGTTGTAGAAAGGTGAAAAATAATTACAACCCAAGCTCACAATCTTCACTCTAATGGTGTTTGTTGAGGAATCTTGATCTCAAAGCTAAGCCCAAGCCTTAATCCCCAAGTTCTTCTTCTCTATCCTGTCTTAATTTTCTAATCAGTATGATGCTCCATTCTTCTCTTAATTGTATCCTCAAAATGGTTATGAATCAGTGCATATGGTGAATTGGGGTAAAAATGTAAATTTCCAGAACTGCCCAGACGTCAGTCACCTTTTCTTCTCCTCATTCGTTGAGGTAGTTCTGCGTTCGCGGAGGACCTCCACGTTCGCAGTACTTGACCTGAATGCACTCCGTATTCGCGCTTCACAGCTGGCTTGAACTCTGTCAAATCCAATTTACATGTTTTTAGCTCCATTTTACTCCAATTTTCATTCTTTTTCATCGAAGCTCCTTTTTCACCAACATGTACCTGAAACACAGCATTCAATGGAAAATTAGCCTTTTTCTCTACTTAAGTACCACAAAATCACCAAGAAAAGGACTCCAAATGAGTGAAAATCACCCACTCATCACCTCACACCCCAAAAAGGCCCAAGCTACTATGGAATCAAGAAAAGATAGAATGAACAAGAGAAGAGGAAATACATAGAAAATACAATTCAAATTCATATGCAATCTTTACTAAGCATTATCTAAAATGCAATCAGGAAAGTAGATCGAAGCCTACCATGAAGCCGATCAAGTGCGTTCTAAATCCACCACACCAAAGATATTCACTTATGAAATGCCTCCAATACCACCACGCTATCAAATTATCTACCACAACGTCATTATAGACGATTAGAGACAAATTCACAATTATAGTAAACGAACCCAAAATTGACTCAAAATAAGAATGTGGGACCGGCACAAGGAATCCTGAAATTGACACCATCAAAAGATGTCAATTTACTTACTAAGCTTGTGTCACAAAATGGGGCACAATTCGATACCCGGAAAAGTTCACACGACAACATGCTCTAAATTCCATTTAAGGAGACAAGGCAGCCCCTTCAGGGTGAGCATTACCTCAAACACACAATCCCCTAACTTCTCTGAACCTTTTGACGCGTAGCCATGAACAAAACGAACACTCATTACTTGAAATCGGTCAATTTGGAGATCCCTAGCTATTAATATCGAAAAAAGAGTAAATAGGATCGATCATAAATGGTTGTTGGTCTTAATTAGTAGACCAGACCCACAAGCCATTGCGATCATGGAGTTGAAGGCTCACAATCATGGCTCTTGCAAAAATGAGCCTTCACAAACAATGAGGGAGTCCTCAAGAATGTGGAGGGACAACTACTTTGTCCCTTACGAACATGGAGGAAATCACCGTGAACATGAAGGGACGGGGCCCCATGCCGTCGCGATTGCAGCCATTGGCCACACAATTGCACTCATTTAGGCAGCGAAGCTCACGAACATGGCCCCAAAGGATTGTGAATGTGAAGAGCGATTTGAGCTGAACAGGTTGATGCATATCGACTGATTTGCTCAACTACGAATTCTCCGATGGGGTGCTCAGGATTTATTTGGAACTCCGTGCGTGCCAATAAAATTTGCTACCCCATTGAATTTGGCATTCCGGCCTCAACTAAACCATTGAAACTTCCATTTGAGGTCATTAAAATTAAATATAGGTCCCAGACTCAAGGTTCGTTCTAAGCAAAAATCCACAAAAAGGCTTGAAATGAGAAAAGAAGCCATAGGAACCGCACAAAAGGTTATTATTGACAAAACTCAACATTCCAAAGCTAGTCGCGCTCACAAAATTCTCATCTGAGAAATTTTATATAGTATGTTGAAAGAAGTCAAACTTTGTTATAAGTTACCAAGTTAAAAGGCCTAATGGCACAAACGCGCACCTAGAGCCTTGTGGCGTAAACAAAGTATGCCCCTAGCCTAAAATGAACCTTCTTGAACTGATGGAACCATTAGAATTGCATTATGAGGCTGTCTTTGTGAGCTTTTGACCAAAATCAACCGTTTAAAGTTTCAAAAGCTCCAAAACATGAAATCTTACACAAAACTCAAATGAACAATGTGATAACCGAATTGCCAATCCCAGCAAGTAATAAATGACTTTGGGTCACTAGACAAGCTCTAAAAGCTTGAAAGATTGGAAAATAGAGAAAATGACATGGAGGGTCAATATAACATCCACTAATAAAAATGACTTTCATCCATAAAAGTAGAAGGACGGTTATAGAATGAAGGAATGAAAAGTCAAGGATACCGGGCCTGCATGCTCCAACAGACCCTCAGACACTGTCTCGAATTGTAAACCACCAAAGATAAATCAGGCTACGAGGGTAAATCCCCAAGTTCACTTCAAACTCCCAAAACCCCTCCAATTCAATTTTTGGCTCCAACACCCTCCGAACAAAATAGAACTTTCTTAAAGCACCATATTCATCTGAGAAATCCAACACCACACCGAAACCACCAAATTGAGCAAACATAGGACATTGTCAGAAGCAACAAATCTCACATATCGAAATACTCACCTTATGTTCCAAGTCTAACATTTTATAACAATCAAGAGCGTCCCACTGGTCCTTACCCATTCTAAACATATCCTGCACCATCTGAAACCTACCTACAAAATGGCACAACACAAACCTCGAAAGAACAACCTGCTCCACCTGAACATTGAGGAATGACATCTACCAAAACAAGCAATTCAGCCTTGGGAAAAGACAAAAATCCATTCCTATCTCTCATAAAAAACAAATATAGTTGAAACATAAAATTCTGGAGCTATCCAACCTAATCCGAAGGATGGCCATCTTGGGAAAGACAAGGTTTCTCTGAGCCTAACTTAAGTGACAAACTCCGAGCAAAGGAAATTTGAAAAAACTAACACAATGAGCCTCCAAACTACTCAACCACCACCACTCTAGCAAAAACGCCCCATCATAAGAGAAACCAAGACGATAAATAGTGTACCAACATAGTCAACTCCCGGTAGTGGCCCAGGGGCACACAACTCCCATCAACAAAGTCCTTAAGCTACACATTATCATAAAAAATTCCTCGAATCCTGAACAACAACCAAGTCAAAGATTCCATGAATTAATTTTACCCAATCATGAAGATGAACCTTTTTAGTGAATTTGCATTTTTTTCACAGAAGCTACAGCCTGAAGCTACCGATGAACACCACCTCTCTTTTTCTAAATAACAAAAAAACCTCAAGTGCTATAAACATAACAGTAAAGAACCAACAACAACAACAACAAGTCATAACAATTAATCACACCCTCATATTGTGGCTAGGCATCACAAAAACCAAGACCAATTGAAGGGAGCTGATCCACAAAGGCCGAATGAGTGAAAACACAACTCCGCAACAGAGAGAATGACAAAGGGGAAGGAAGAAAATGATCATTATAGACTAACCAAACTAAAGAAGGCCAACTACCCATCACATAACTCTAAAACTAGCAATCTCCAAACTACTTCTCAAAAGGGATGACACCCAAACTAAGGCAACCTCCTCAACCAACAGAGCCCCACAATACACAAATCTCAAATTGCCCAAAGATGGTCTAGCCAACTATATCACAAGGATCGACATCATAGTGAGAACACATAACAAGAGTGCAAAAAAGGAAAATCAAAATTCCCAAGACTAACAACACAACAAAAATCACAAAGGTAAAGTCACGAGGAATTACTCTATCACTACCCGCAATCAAAGAAACACAGCCATGTCAATCCACTACTAAAGAAATCAACTACAAGAGGCAAATAACATACACAATCCTCAAATCAAGCTATTATAACAAGCCAGTGATAGATAAGAAGTCAAATAAACACAAAGGGGCATGGAAACCCCAAATCACACAAGATAAGAACAAAGCCGTAAAACTAAAAAATCAAATCTAAAGAAGGGATAACTTGCACCTTGGCCTTTTGAGGGCTTGTAGAAGCATAAAATATATTATTCTTGACCTCAAGTGCGACATCTTAAGTATTATCCACAACACTAAAGGCACAACCTCTGAGTGAAGGTGCTATCAACCCATAAGAGTGGCCTAGACTGATACCTCTCATCCTGGTCCAATGCTGGGGAAAAGATTTACACCGATGGCAAAGGTCCAACAGATACAACAAGGTCTGACTACCGAAGCTTGGGGTACCAAATGCCAGCACAGCCTGGGAGGTCAACTCCCTCCTGGGCACTCCCTAGACTAGTGACCAAACTCTCCACAATCATAGCAATGTCTATAGTGTGAAGCCCAGTGTGAAGAAATCACCGAGCGACCCTGCCTACCTTTGCCAAACATAGAATCACCCCAGCCAAGTGTACTAGGACCCTACAATAATCTCTAACATAGTAGCCTACCTCACAACACTTATAGCAACCATCACCAAGAGCAACCTACTCTGAAGACCTAGTTTGAGTAATATGAGACCCAACACTTGTAGGTCCACGATGATCAGTAAGAGAAGTATTGACGTAAGATTTTCCTGCCATAGTGTAACACCCCGTATTCGAAAAGAACGAAAAACTTCAATTTTTGAAAAAAGAGTGACCCACGACTTGACCTACTGGCCGTTGGTGGACCTACCAACCGTAGGTCAAGTGGTGGGAGGAACCGTAGATTCTACTACCTAAGGGGGAAGGAATTGGAAAAAATTCTAAGGGGTGACCTACGACCTGACCTATATAGGTGGACCTACCAATCCTAGGTCCAACCGTAGGTGAAGGGTTCCGGGAAATATTTTAGGGATCTTTCGGTCTTTTCACCCAATGACTTATTTACTTAATTAGGTCGGTTCCCTATTGTCCCTAACACTATATAAACCTTCATAAGTCTAAAAAACTACCTTTTCCAAATCACTTTGCAAAATTACTCTCAAAACCTCTCCCAAATATTTTTCTCTCTAGAAACTTGAAGAACAAGAACCTAGGGTATAAAGATCAAGCCTCCTAATCCTCCATTGATTTTAAGGTTTTGTCATTGAGGTATGATGATCTTCATTTATGGAGTCCTTTCCCCCATAGAGTCCCTAAAATTCTTCAATGTTGATTTAATTGATTGTTTTATGAACTATGAAGCAGGAATTGAGTTGAATTTCATGAATTAAGATGAATCCCCATGAACCCATGTGATTTCCCTAATATTTGAAATTAGGTTTGTTGATGGCTTGAATTGTGAAGAAGATGAGTTTTATGAAGTTTATATGAACCCATGCATGATTTACAATTTCTAAAAGCTATGATTTCATGATGAATTATGAATGATGAAAAGACGGATTTTATGAAAGTATGCATGTTCAATGATGAGAACTATGATGATTTATGAATTGCTTTGAGATTGAAGCATGAATGATGTTGTTGTTGAGTTGTGAAAGGATTTCTCACATATTACTGAAACTATGAAATGTGAAAGGATTTTTCTCACATAAAGGATTCATAACATGTTGAAAGGTTTTCTCAACTAAAGTTGAATCAAATATTAAGGATTTATTCTAAATGGCGTAAGGTTTGATTGGTGACTCTAGTTGTACCTTTCTGTGGATAATGAGATGAATTATGATATATGACTATTCCATGGGATTTATGCTTAGCACCGAGAGGATATTGAGATTGGAGCTCTCTTGTATTTAGAGGCCGGGTTTCTATAAGCAATCTTTTTATCACATAAACTATGTGCCACCATAGGATTATGGTCTAGATAGACATTAGCTAGTGGATCCACGTAAGCTACAAGTAAGAAAGGATCCTACCTTGGCAAGTAGGATGGCCCTAGCGGTGTAGGGTTAGACATTGGATTCCATGTTGATAGCTAACATGGTCTTCCATGTAAGTTAAGGCTACTTCCTATAATAATGAACTAAAGTGACTTTTAAGGTATTTTTCAAGTAAAGTAAAGATGTTTAGCTTACATTGATCATGATTTAGAACTTATTATTTCTAACCCTTTTTCATGGTTTAGCTTGATCATTGCATGATTATGAAAATGCCCCGATTAAAAAGGCTTATATAGTGTAGTAGTAGTTATAAACCGACCTAGATTAGTAAATAGACCATTAGGTGAAAAGACCAAATGATCCCTCTTTAAAACTCCACCAACGACCCCACTTACTTCATGACCTACAGTTGGTTGGTCAACCTACTGCCCATTGGGGAGCAACCGTAGGTCACACTGCCTAAACCCCCAAAAATTATTAAATCTCACCCTCAAAATAGATTCATCAATGACTCCCCCACCTCATGACCTACGATTGGTAAGTCAAACGATGGTTGGTAGGTCAAGTAGTAGGTCACTCCTTAGAATTTTTTTTCCAACTTCTCCACCTAGGCAGTAGCATCAACTGCTCCCTCACCCCCTTGACCTATAGTTGGTAAGTCCACCAACGATTAGTAAATCAAGTATTAGGTCACCAAAGTTTTGAAAAATTGAAATTTTCGTTCTTTTCGAATCCGGGATGTTACATTATCTCCCCCTTGGGAACATTCGTCCTCGAATGAGAACCAAGACATTATAGGGAGGGTAGGAAACAAGAGCCAACAACCCAACCTAGAATGCAATCACATAAATACACATATCCGAGGAGGAAAATATCAATTCTAAGCTAAAGCATGTTCAACACATCATTTCATGAAAACTTTATGCCACTCATACTCAATGCTTATAATCATAGATAAATCAATCAAGCTATCTCATTTCTAAAAATTTGACTATTCATGAACATGCATAATCAAGGAATCATGGAAATAACTAAGACACATGAAACCAAAAGAATGAACCATGAGGAACTAGATACCTCAAGCTAGAGTAGGATCGAAGGGAAAGAGATGAGGATATCGGGACATCATAGCGGCCTCAGCCTCCCAAGTAGCACCCTCAACTAATTGATTCCTCCAAAGAACCTTCACAGAAGCAACTTTCTTATTTCATAACTTTCGGACTTGCCGATCTAAGATCTCAACCAGAACCTCTTCATAGGAAAGACTATCCTTTATGCCAAGATTCTCCAATGGCACTATAGACGTCGGATCACCAACACATTTCTTCAATAATGAGACATGGAAAACCGGATGCACCGATGCCATATCATTAGGCAACTCAAGTTCATAAGCAACCTTACCAACAAGTTTCTAAATTTGATATGGGCCTACGTAATGGGGACTAAGCTTCCCTTTCTTCCTGAATCTCATTACACCCTTCACGAGTGAAATTTTCAAGTAAACCCAATCACCAAAATAAAATTCTAATTCTCTCCTTCTAACATCGGCATAGGACTTTTGTCGACTTTGAGCCATTTTCAACCTTTCTCTAATAAGTCAAACTTTCTTGATAGCCTCATGTACCAACTCGGGACCTATCAAAGAAACTTCACCAACTTCGAACAAACCTATAGGAGATCTACACCTCCTTCCATAGAGAGCCTCA
This sequence comes from Solanum appendiculatum, assembly GCA_018342035.1. Lineage (NCBI taxonomy): Eukaryota > Viridiplantae > Streptophyta > Magnoliopsida > Solanales > Solanaceae > Solanum > Solanum appendiculatum. The sequence continues at coordinate 461,900 of JAGDQO010000087.1, forward strand.
AACGGAGCCATGCCAATACTAGAATGGTAGCTATTATTATATGCAAACTCAATCAAAGACAAATGATCATCCCAATTACCCTTGAAATCAAATACACAAGCTCTCAACATATCTTCCAAGGTTTAGATAGTACGCTCTGCTTTCCCATCGGTTTGAGGATGATAGGCCGTGCTAAGCTTAACACGAGTACCAAGACCCTTTTGGAAGGATTTCCAAAATTGAGAAGTAAATTGTGCACCACGATCGAAGATAATGGATAAAGGCACTCCATGCAACCTAACCATTTCCCTCAAGTACAACATAGCATAATCCTCCACCGAATAAGAAACCTTGACGGGAATGAAATGGGCTAATTTATTCATACGATCCACAATAACCCAAATTGAATCATATTATCTCCGAGTGCGTGGTAAACCAACAATAAAGTCCATATTCACATCTTCCCATATCCAAGTAGGAATACTAATATCTTGGGACAAACCTCTCGGCTTTTGATGCTCAACCTTCATTTGTTGACAATTAGGACACTTAGCCACAAATTCCGCAATATCCTTCTTCATCCTATTCCACCAATAGACCTCCCACAAATCATGGTACATCTTGGTAGCTTCGGGGTGAATGGAATATTGAGAACTATGGGCTTCTGATAAAATTTGTCCTCTTAAGTCATCTACATTGGGAACACACAAACGACCTTGATATTGAAGTACACCATCTCCCCCTTGGAAGAAAGCCTCAACGGACTTCTTGAGCACCGCTTCCTTCAACTCAACCAAATTATGATCAAGATCTTGTTTAGTCTTCACATCGGACACAAAGGATGATTTCGAACCATTGTGAATCATAATACCACTCTCACTAGAGTCAATCAACCGAACACCCAATCGGGCCAAACTATGAACATCATGAACCAATTCTTTCTTACCATCCTCAACATGAGAAACACTACCCATAGACAACCGACTAAGAGCATCTGCCACCACATTAACCTCTCCGGGGTGATAGAGGACAATCACTTCCTAGTCTTTTAACAACTCAAGCCACCTCATTTGGCGAAGATTTAGATCTTTTTGTTTAAACACATATGGCAAACTCATATGGTTGGTAAAAATGTCAACATGCACACCATACAAATAATTCCTCCAAATCTTTAAAGAAAACACAACCGCCGCTAACTCTAAGTCATGAGTAGGATAGTTCTTTTCATGAATCTTGAGTTGCCTTGAAGCATAAGCAATAAATTTTCCATTTTGCATAAAAACACACCCTAACCCAATCCTTGAAGCATCACAATAAACCACAAAATCATCACACACTTCCGGTAAAGTTAATCTCGGAGCCAAAGTAAGTTTATCTTTCAATTCTTGAAAACTCTTCTCACACGCGTCGGACCAAGTGAACTTAACCTTCTTTTGAGTCAAAGGCGTCAAAGGGGAAGCAATCAAAGAAAACCCTTCAACAAACCTCCTATAATAAACCGTCTAAATCCAAGAAACTACGAATATCCGAAGGTGATAGAGGTCTAGGCCAATTTTTAACCGCATCCGTCTTCTTAGGATCTACCTCAATACCCTTACCGGAGACAATGTGACCAAGAAAAGCGATGGACCTTAGCCAAAACTCACATTTACTAAACTTTGCAAAGAGTTGATGGTCCTTGAGGACTTGCAAAACAATCCTCAAATGGTCGGCATGCTCACCCTCACCCCTTGAGTAAATCAAAATATCATCTATGAACACAATCACAAACATGTCAAGATATTGTCTAAACACCCTATTCATCAAATGCATAAAAGCGGCCGGAGCCTTTGTCAATCCAAACGACATCACTAGAAATTCATAATGGCCATATCTAGTCCGAAAAGCCATTTTCGGAATATCATCTTCTATCACCCTCAATTGGTGAAAACTCGAACGAAGGTCGATCTTAGAGAAGTAACTAGCCCCTTAAAGTTGATCAAACAAGTCATCTATTCTTGGAAGAGGATACTTAATCTTAATGGTAACCGTGTTCAATTGGCGGTGATCAATGCACATACGAAGTGAACCATATTTCTTCCTTACAAACAAGACAAGAGTACCCGATAGAGAAATACTTGGTCGGATGAAACCCTTATCCAACAAGTCTTTCAATTGCCCTTTTAGTTCCATAAGTTCTGCCGGAGCCATTCTATACGGACGAATAGAGATAGGTTGCGTATCAGGGAGAAGGTCAATACCGAAGTCTATTTCCCTTTCGAGAGGAATACCGGGTAGATCATTGGGAAACACTTCCGGAAACTCATTGACAATGGGGACCGACTCAAAAGTAGGGGTTTCAGAATCCACATCCCTCACCCTAACAAGATGGTATATGCACCCCTTAGAAATCATCTTTCTAGCTTTAAGACATGACACAAATTGACCTTTAGGCATAGAATTTCCCCCCTTCCACTCTAGGATAGTCTCATTTGGGAATTGAAACTTGACCATTCGGATCCTACAATCAATAGAATCATACCAACAATGCAGCCAATCCATCCCAAGAATAACATCAAAATGCAACATATCAAGTTGTAAAAGATCAACATGAGTGACTTTATGGGATAAGGAGACGGAACAATTTCTATTGACTTTCCTAGCCACAATGGATTCACCAATCGGAGTAGAGACATGAAAAGGATCTAAAAACACATTCGGAACAACATCAAACCTCATAGCCACATATGGCATCACAAAAGACAAGGTAGCACCGGGATCAAGCAAAGCATAAACATCAAAGTGAAAGACTTTCAACATATCGATAACCATATTGGGAGAACCCTCTTGCTCATGGCGTGCTTGAAGTGCATAGAATCGGTTTTGCCTTGGAGAATTTGAACCCGACCCACTAGGTGGAACTTGATTATCTTCTCTTCCCTTAGCCGTGAGAGATGGACAATCCCTTATTTTATGACCAGTTTTACCAGAACAAAAGAAACCATCAGTACCGGCTAAGCACTTGCCCTCATATTTCTTCCCACCACACCAAGCATAAGTAGCCGATGAAAATCCACCACCATTCCCTCCTTTAGGCTTAGAGTTAGACACCCTATCTTTGTTGGACTTAGGAGGAGCATTGGAGGAACCTTGACCGGAAAACCCTTGTCGAAATCTAGAACGACCATGTTTATCGGACCTTGAATGTGAGAAATTACAATCACCTGTCTTAGACTTCCTTGTCTCTCTAGACCTATCCTTAAGTTTCTCCTCTTCTATTTGTTGAGCATGAACCATGAGACGAGAAATATCCATGTCATTGAAAAGCATGGCGGTACAACATTCCTTGATCACCCTTTCAGACACTCTCGAAATGAACTTACTCATCCTTGCCCTAGGAACGGTAACCATAGTAGGAGCATACCGAGATAATTTGGTGAACTTCAAAGCATACTCCTTCACACTCATGCTTCCCTTGCGAAGGTTGATGAACTCAAGCACCCTTGCCTCCCTCATCTCAAGGGGAAAGAACCTATCAAGAAAAGCAACCTTGAACTTCTCCCAATCAAGAGGACCCGCATCATCCGCCCTCTCACTCTTCCGTTGCTCAAATCACACTTGAGCCACACCCTTAATTTGATAAGCATCCAACTCCACCTTTTCCTCCGGCGTCACACCCAAGATCATTAGCACCTTGTACACCTCATCAATGAACTCTTGAGGATCCTCCTCAACCTTAGAACCATGATATTCTGGAGGGTTCATTCTAGTGAAATCCCTCACCCTTGATTCCACCGTACACATATTTGGGTTCACGGGAGCCACAACCTCTCTATTGGCTTGAGCCGTCATGGCTCGAGCCAACACTTGAAAAGCAGCCCTAAACTCCGCATTAGTCACTTGTTCGACCAATGGGTCGGCCGAAACTAGAGAACCTTGAGGAGGATCTTGTTGTTCCACATTCTCTCCCGCATTTCTTCTAGCATGATCTCTTCGGATAACCATATCCTCAAATGCATAGGATAGAGATTAGGAGAGAGAGACATATAGAGTTACACTCTATCGCACAACTTAAGAGTAATGAAAGAAGTGGTGTTTCCTAAACATCTTATAGCCTCTCATTCATAAATGTGGCACGCTTCACACTCATGAACAAGACTTTACTCGATGTGGATCATAAGACATCCTAGGATCTTTCTAAAACCTTGTGCTCTGAATACTAAGTTTGTCACGACCCAAGGTACCCCCTAGATGTGACATGACGTATAAGACCCCGAAAGGCCTCATACAAGCCACTTAGCATACATACATACAAGATCATAGAGATTTAAGAGTTCAAAAGACAATATCATATTAAAGCTTTTAAGAAAATAGCGGAAGTATACATCACATGTCCTCGAATGTATGAGGACTCACCAAGTCTTCCAAAAACCTTCTACTAATCTCTAGCCACGAATAGACGGAGAATCACCAAGCCCTACATTATGAGACAATGTAGGCAAAAAGTATGTGATAGTACAAGGAATGTACTAAGTATGATAGCAATGCACCAAAACATATAAACATGCTAAAACGGGACATTTTCATAAACATGTAATGACCAAGCTAAAACATGAAGAAAAAATTAGCAACACAAACCATAAACCATGGTCAAACCAAGCTAAATATCTTTACATCACTTGAGAAATATCTTGAGAGCACTTTAATTCTTTGTTTGTGGGGAGTGGCCTTTACCAACATATAAGACCATGTGAGCTATAAACATGGAATCCGATGTCTAACCCCACACCGATGGGGCCATCCTACTTGCCAAGGTAAGACCCTTTACTTAACATATAGCTTACGTGGATCCACTAGATAGTGTCTAACATAGACCATCATCCTATGTGGGCACATAGGTAAGGGATTAGGAGATTGCTACTAGAAACCCGGCCTCTACTAACGGGAGAGCTTCTATTTCCATATCCTCTCGGTGCTAAGCACAAATCCCATGGAATAATCCTTAATCATATTATTAATCCATGGAAAGGTACCTCAAGGAATACCAACCCAAGCTAAATCATGTGTGTAGACGTTTCATGTTCCATGGACATAGTCCAAGCCTACATAATTAGAATAGCTCCTTAAACATCGATTCAAGTTTAGTTGAGCAAGCCTTTCAACAAGTTATGAATCATTACATGTGAGAAAACCTTTCACATTCTTGGGTTGAGTAATATATGAGAATTCCTTTCACAACTCAACAACAACATCAACATATGATAAACTTTGATGCTTCCATTTCAAATCACCCTTACTTCATCATTAGCTTCATAAGAGACGTGTATAATTTCATAAACTTCATCTTTACATAGTTCATCATGCTCACAACTTACAAATCATAGAATTCACACGGGTTCATAAGAATTCACCTGAAATCATGCAATTCAATGCAAACTCGTGCTTAGAAAACCATGAACAAGGCAATTTGATCAAAATTGAAGGAACCCACATAATAGAGAAAAATCATAGTTTTTGATTGAACATGCTTTCTTTCATAAAAACCATCATTAGGTCATTCATAATCTCATCATGAAAAGTCTTAGCTTAGAAATCATAATTCATGCATGAATTCATAGATATTTCATATAATTCATCACTTTATAATTCAACCCACCAACAAAGTATAGATTTTCAAAATTTGGGGGAATTGGCATGGGTTCATGGGGATTCATCCCAATCATGAAATTTAACTCGATTCATGCTTAATATTTCATAAAACAATCAATTAAATCAACATTGAAAAGAACCCATGACATAGAAGAAAACCCTTACTTCAATTGGGAATTTCTAACTTGAAAATTTGAGATTTTAGGGACTCCTGGAGGAAAGGGCTCCATGGATGAAGTCTATCATACCTTAGAGTCTCAATTCTTTAAGCAATTGATGAAGAAAAGCTTGATTTCTTGAACCCTAGCTTGCCCTCTTCTTCTTCTTCTTCTAACTTCTAGAGAGAGAAATATTTGAGAGAGAAGAGTTTGGGAAAACTAAAAACTGATTTTGGAAGGGTAGATTCTTGGATTAAAAAGGCTTATATAGTGTTAGGAGTAGTTATAAACCGACCTAGATTAGTAAATATGTCATTAGGTGAAAAGACCAAATGAGCCCTCTTTAAAACTCCACCAACGACCCCACTTACTTCATGACCTACGGTTGGTAGGTCAAACTACTGCCCGTAGGTGACAAACCGTAGGTCACAGTGCCTAAGGCCCCAAAAATTATTAAATCTCACCCTCAAAATAGATTCATCAATGACTCCCCCTCCTCCTGACCTACGATTGGTAAGTTAAACAACGGTTGTAGGTCAAGTAGTAGGTCACTCCTTAGAATTTTTTTTTCCAACTTCTCCCCCTAGGCAGTAGAATCAATGGCTCCCTCCCCCCCTTGACCTACTGTTGGTAAGTCCACCAACGATTGGTAAGTCAAGTAGTAGGTCACCAAAGTTTTAAAAAATTGAAATTTCCGTTCTTTTCGAATCTGGGGTGTTATAATTAGATTGGTGGAATTATCCACCAACTTACTTTTACTATTAAAAATGAACAATTTTACAATCTAAATTTTTTGATAGACTTTTCTACGATTTACCATTCCCTGTGGGATTCGAACCCGATTCTTAGTTGGGTATTTTTATTGACAACGACCGCTTACTCTTTTAATTTTTTAGAGAGTAATTTGAGCATTATAAGTACGCTTTATTCCACAACTTCTTACCTATTTAGTAGACTCCTTTATTGAAAGCTTGGTTATCATTTTGTTGTTTCTCTCTAGTGTCAAAAAAGAAGAAAAATAGTAAATAGCAATGGTGACCTTAGAGATATGTCACATCACCTTAGATTGTAAAAACCCAAGAAACTCATAATATCTAAGGGAGAAAAAGGTCTAGGCTAGTTCTTAAGTGCATCAGTCTTCTTGGGATCAACTTGAATACCTTCTTGTGAGATAATATGGTAAAAGGAATGCTACCGACTTCAACCAAAACTCGTATTTGATAAACTTAGCAAACAATAGACGATCCTTTAGAACTTTCAAGACAATCCTCAAATAATCGGCATGCTCATCCTTTGTTCGAGAATAGATCAAGATGACGATCATGTCTAAGTTTTGATTTTACACCCTTGTTCATCAAGTAGATGGAAGTTGTAGAAGCACTCGTTAAGCCAAAAGACAACTTAAAATTCATCCTAACCACACTGAGTCCTGAAGGTTGTCTTTGGAATGTCACATTCTCTAACTCTAAGCTGTTGATAACCTGATCAGAGGTCAGTCTTAGAGAAGAAGCTAGCACCTTGAGGCTAATCGAACAAGTCATCAATCCTAGGGATAGGATGCTTATTCTTGATTATGACCTTGTTCAATTGCCGATAATTGATAGACATTTAGAGAGAACCATCTTTCTTACGAAAAAAGAGACTAGAGCACCCTATGGATACGTATTCGATCTAATGAAACCCTTATCTAGGAGGTCCTTTAACTAATCCTTCAACTCCTTAAGTTTTGCCGGAGCAATTCTATGAATAGGCATAAAGATAGGCTGGGTCTCTGGAAGAAGGTTAATTCCAAAGTTAAATTTCCTTTCAGGAGGAACTCTGAATACATCATCTAGAAAAACTTACAGAAATTCATTCACAACGGGAGCTGACTCAAGAATAGGGGCTTTAGAATTCATATCCCTAACCCGAACCAAGATATAGATGCAACCTTTAGATATCATCTTTCTAGACTTAAGGAACGAGATAAACTTACTTGTAGGCACTAAATTACTACCTTTCCACTCTATGATTAGTTCGTTCAGAAACAAAAACTTAACAACCCTAGCTCTACAATTAATAGAGGCATAACAAGCATGAAGCTAAAACATACTATGAATAACATCAAATCAAGAATATCTAACTCTACTAGATCGATTGAGGTGATTATCTTAAAAAATTGAGACCGTGCAATTTTCAAAAACCCATTTAGCTAAAAATGGATCACCGATATGAGTATAGACTAAGAAGGGTTCTAATAGGATTTCAAGAGTGACATCAAACTTCATAGCAACATAAGGAGTCACGAAAGATAATGTAGATCCTGGATCTAACAAGGTATAAACATCATACTGAAAGATTCGTAACATACAACTGACAACTTCAAGGGAAACCTCCTGATCATGATGAGTATGAAGGGCATAAAACCTTTTCTAACGCTATCTACCACTAGAACTAGATGAAGTATCCTGGTGAGTGTTTACATCCCTTATTTATTCAAATAAGGCGAAATATTATGATAACTCAAAAAAAAAAAATTAATTCAATTTTAAAAGAATTTAAAGAATAAAAGAATTTTTAAAGAGTCGCCACCTAATTTTAGGAAAACTAGGAAACCAATTAATTAATCCACAAAAATGAGTCTACGAAACCTATAGGTTCTAGGTAAGGTTTCAAGTTATTTCGAAGGGAAAGTATTAGGCATCCTTCAAAATCCACAACTATGGGTCCCAACTGAATTCATTTTTTCAAATTGAGGAGGAGATAAAAATAATGTTCAAGTATAATGAATATGAAATATAAATAAATAATAAAGTAAAACAATAATATAAAAAACGGCCTAAGTTTTGCCTAACGTCAATAATATATACAATAATGAATATGATATTCGAACTCCAATGGAATAGCTTCAATGGGAAGCGACTCCGGGGTGTACCTGTAAAGACACATAGTAAAAGTGTTGTTAATAAATTAATATTAATCAAAATAAATAATAACTTAAAAATAAAAATTCATCTTATTAACATGGAAGGCCTTAGAAATCGACTGTATTTTCGTCATCGGCCCATTTTAACATACAATTTATACGAACATAACTAAATTTACGTCTTTGAAAATGGAGAGGCCTCCAAAACCGACGGAGTGATTTTTTCATAGGCCATTTTAATAACATTTACTAAAAAGAAGAATTTAATAAAGCCCAAAATCTCTAAAATTAACCTCAAACAAAATGAGCAATCATAATAATATTAACAATAACAATAACTAACAGTAATAATAGTGATAACAACAATAAAAAGACTAATATAATAATAAGACTAATAACAAATAATCTAATGAGCCATAATAATAACGCCAGCAAAGCAACAACAAAAACATCCTAACAAACAATTAGCTTAACTTAGGCCCGAAATAAATTTCATCTAGACAATTAACAATTCAAAAACTTAACACAAATGAATTTTACTGAAATAATAATAATAATATTCAATCAACAATTACAATACCAAATGGAGGGGAAACAATCAAAACTGTATAACACCAAATAAAAATAATAATAAAATATCGTATAACTACAATAAAGAAAAACACATCCATTTAAAAATATCACCCAGGAAATAAAACAATACATAGAATCAACCCAATACTCATATCAACAGTAGTAAAAAGAAGAAAAAAAAATAAGAAGAACTAGAAAGCAAATACTACAATGTCTGAAACATCGAAACCACAACTAAATCGACCCAACGAATATGTATTTGGTTAAGAAAATAAAAATAAATAAATAATGTTATAGTCAGAGTTCAAACCTCCGGTTATTGCATCTCATTGGAGGAGTAGTGGCGGTAGAGTCTGATCGAAACGGAGGCTTGTTGGTTCACTGGTTTCACCTGAAAATGGAGATCTAAGCACCTGCAAAATAAACAAAACTCGTAGGGGAGGGAAAGGGGGAAAGGGGGGAAGGGTTGGCTTTTTCAGTGGTGGGTGGCGTGATGGTGGATCTAGAAGGTTTCTGGCTGGTTTGCTTAAGCTCGGAGTTTTGGTTACTGGAGATGGTAGTTTGGGGTTTTGCTCGTTCTAATGGTTGTTTCAGGTGAGCTCGTGGAGCTGTTGTTGATGAGCCTCGAGCTCACTTGTTGAGGTGGTCTGAAATGGTGGTTTGGTGGTCGTGGTCATGTAGTCGGGGGCAGACCCACGTAGGTAGTTTCGGGTGCTCGAGCACCCATTGATTCCGACAAAAAATTTGTATATATATATAAAATATGGAAAACACGGATATTAGATTTAAATAAGCATCGATTGAACAAAAGTTGTTGTGGGCGCTCTGGTTTTCGCATGAAAGATAAGGCACAGGGGTTGCGCGGGCGAGGGCTTGAATCCCGTCGGCCCCATTCTTTTTATGGAATTTTTGCATTCTTTTTTACTTTTCCTATACTTAATTACTTTAGGCTTCGTTTTCTGTGAATTTTACATCTTTTTTTACTTTTTCTATTCTTAATTATTTTAGGCCGAGTAATTTTTTCTTTCCTTTTTATTTTTTAACTTTATGCATTCTTTTTCTATTCTATTTAACTTTTTAAGTTGTTCAATTTTTTAAAACCTTTTACCACGGCCGTGCTTTTGCTTCTCCGATTTTTATTTAATAACACCACAAAATTCTTCTTCTTGTTGTTTTTAAGACAAAACAGCCAGCCGGCCAGCCCCATCAACCGACATCAAGCTTTTTTCTTTACAAAATCAAAATACAAAAGCAAGGTAATAAGATTTAATGTTTGATTAAAGTTAGAAAATGAAAAAAAGAATTTGGGTAATTAGGTTTGGGGATTTTCATTGCTTATGGCTAGTACTCTTATAATAGATTCAAGATACTCTTTTTGTTAATTGATAAATAGGTCTAGAGTCTCCGACATTTAGTGTTTTGTGATTAAAACAATATTTTTTTGAATACTTTAGTTCTTTTCAAAGATTGAAAAAAATAATTTTTTTTCTTACCAGCTTACTTGATTCAAAAACTTTTTGGGATGAATATAGATTGTGCAATTGAAAAAATTGTGGTCATTGCCTCATATATTGATATATTATTGTTTGTGATGTCGAAAGAACAAATAGATATATGAATTGTGGGTGCTCTGGTTTTCGCATGAAAGATAAGGCGCAGGGGCTGCGCGGGCGAGGGCTTGAATCCCGTCGGCCCCATTCTTTTTATGGAATTTTTGCATTCTTTTTTACTTTTCCTATTCTTAATTACTTTAGGCTTCGTTTTCTGTGAATTTTACATCTTTTTTTACTTTTCCTATTCTTAATTACTTTAGGCTGAGTAATTTTTTCTTTCCTTTTTATTTTTTAACTTTATTCATTCTTTTTCTATTCTATTTAACTTTTTAAGTTGTTCAATTTTTAAAACCTTTTACCACGGCCGTGCTTTTGCTTCTCCGATTTTTATTTAATAACACCACAAAATTCTTCTTCTTGTTGTTTTTAAGACAAAACAGCCAGCCGGCCAGCCCCATCAACCGACATCAAGCTTTTTTCTTTACAAAATCAAAATACAAAAGCAAGGTAATAAGATTTAATGTTTGATTAAAGTTAGAAAATGAAAAAAAGAATTTGGGTAATTAGGTTTGGGGATTTTCATTGCTTATGGCTAGTACTCTTATAATAGATTCAAGATACTTTTTTTGTTACTTGATAAATAGGTCTAGAGTCTCCGACATTTAGTGTTTTGTGATTAAAAAAATATTTTTTTGAATACTTTAGTTCTTTTCAAAGATTGAAAAAAATAATTTTTTTTCTTACCAGCTTACTTGATTCAAAAACTTTTTGGGATGAATATAGATTGTGCAATTGAAAAAATTGTGGTCATTGCCTCATATATTGATATATTATTGTTTGTGATGTCGAAAGAACAAATAGATATATTAATTGTTGTTTGGGTTGTTGACAGAAAGTTATAGGTTTCAATAAAATTTAATTGAATTATGTGAATTAAATATATGATAAAATTAAATTTTATTTTGCAGTAATTTATATTTGTAAATTGAGATGGATAAGTATGTCATAAGATTGAAAATTGTGCATTCAAGTTCTAATTCCGCTCATCCATCTACCGCTTCAACCATAGCTCCAAAAATTCAAAGAAAACTTTTATTTCAAATGTTGATTTAGAATCTCTTGAAGCTGACCCGGGAATTAGAAAGCCCATTGCAGAATATAATCCTAATATACGTGACGATATTAGGAGATATTATATTCTAAAAAAGCCTTGCCAACCTAAGGATCATGATTTTCCTAAAACTAAATTTGGGAAGGAAATGCGGCAATTTTTTCTTGATTGGTTTAAAGATCGTAAGTGGTTGTAGTATAGCATAACAAAGGATGCTGGTTTTTGTTTGTGTTGCTAATTGTTTAAAAATGAATGTGAAAGTCGTGGAGATGCGGTTGATGCTGCTTTCACAAAGAATGGCTTTAGAGGTTGGAACAAAGCGATTGAAAGATTTAGAGATCATGTTGGAGATATAAATAGCATCCACAATAAGTATTTCAACAGGATGCTTGATTTGATGAATCAATCACAGTCAATACGCACTTCCTTTGATAAAAATCCAAAAAAGAAAAAGGTGAGTCTCGACGCCGCTTGAGTGCTTCAACTGATGTGACAAGATTTCTCTTGAAATTAGGGTTATCATTTCGTGGACATGATGAGAGTCGATCTTCTTCAAATAGAGGTATTTTTCTTGAACTTTTGCAATGGTATGGAGATATTAATGAAGATGTTGGAAGCATTATTTTAGAAAAGGCTCCAAAAAATGAAATGATGTGTTCTCCACATATTCAAAAGGATATTGTTGATTCTTGTGCTAAGGAAACAATCAAATCTATTCTTGAAGACTGAGATGGGTATTATTTTGGGATACTAGTCGACGAATCAAAGGATATGTCACATCAAAGGATATATCACACAAGGAGCAAATGGCACTTGTTTTGAGATATGTTAACAAAGAAGGCGAAGTAATAGGGCGATTTGTTGGTATTATTCATGTTAGTGATGCATCTGCTCATTCATTAAAGGAGGCAATCTACTCTTTTGTTTCTGATCACTCATTAAGTCCATCCCAAATAGGGGGGCAAGGTTATGATGGTGTTAGCAACATGCAAGGAGAGCTAAATGGTCTTAAAACTTTGATTTTGAATGAGACTTCATCGGCATATTGCATTCATTGTTTTGCCCACCAATTGCAGTTAACACTAGTGGCTCTTGCAAAGAAGGATTCAAATGTAGATGACTCTTTTTGTTTAGTTACTAATGTGTTAAATATTGTTGGAGCATCTTTTAAGCGCATGAATTTGCTTCGAAAACAACAAGCTGAAAGTTAGAGGAGTTGCTCATATCAGGTGAAGTGCATACTGGGCGAGGATTAAATCAAGAACGTGGGCTTCAACGATCAGGTGATACTCATTGGGGTTCTCATTATAGAACATTAGATAACCTTATTATTATATTTCCATCCGTTATTCATGTGCTTGAATTTACTGGATGTGAGTGTCCAAACTATACTGACAGACTTGTTGCTAAAACTCTTGTGATTATGATTAAGAAATTTGATTATGCCTTTATGTTGCACTTGATGTGGAAAGTTCTTATGATGAAAAATGAGTTGAGCTTCTCATTACAAAGGATGGATCAAGATATTGTCAATGCTATGGGATTTCTTGCTCTTACAAAGCAAAGATTACAAAATATGAGGGATAATGAATTCGAATCATTAATGGATGATGTCTCTTCTTTTTGTGATAAACATGATATAATCATCCCGGAGATGGATGCTAGCTACTTTCCAGGAAAGTCAAAGCGTAAAGCTCTTGATGTTACATATTCTCATCATTTGCGCATTGAAATTTTTTATGTTGTTATTGATTTGCATCTTCAAGAGCTTAATAATCGTTTTTGATGTTGTAAGTATTGACTTACTTCTTGGTATGGCTAGTTTGAATCCAATTAATTCATTTGATAGTTTTGATAAAAGCAAGATAATGAGGTTGGCTGAATATTATATGAATGAGTTTGACAACAACAAGCTTCAGGATCTCAGTTTTCAGCTTGATAGCTTTATAGTTTATGCCCGTGGTTCTGACAAGAGGTTCTCCAACTTGAAGGGAATTATTGATCTTGCTAAAGTATTGGTTAAGTCATATTCGCATCAAACGTGGCCACTTATTTATTTGCTTATCAAGCTGACTCTCATTCTTCCTGTTGCTACTGCTTCTGTGGAACGAGCTTTCTCATCCATGAAATACATCAAAAATGAACTTCGTAATAGTATTGGTGACGATTTTTTGAATGGTTTTTTAGTTTTCTATGTAGAATGTAAGATATTCGCAAATGTAAGCAATGATGCTATTATTTATCGTTTTCAACATATGAAAAGTCATCGAGCACAATTGTGACTTTAAGACTAGAAGTCTCTTTTTTCTAATAATAATATTACTAGTAGGTCGTTGTGACTTATGATTAGAAGTTGTTTTTGGTGATGATAATATTAATCGTTGTTTTTTTTACCTTTTATATTGAAGTGTTTGAGTTAGTATATGTTTACACTATGCGATTGCTAACAACTTTATGTTAAAGGAAGTGAGCACCCACAACCTTTAAATCCTGGATCCGTCACTGTGTGTGGTGATGGGGTTTTGGTGGGTGAAGATGGTTTGGTGATTTTCGTGGTTGATTCAAGCTGTTTTGGTGGTGGTCGTTTCGCTGTTTCCGGCGGGTTTGGGGGCTTGTGATGGAGTTCTATTGGTTTTTTCTGGTGGATTTGGGAGTCATTTGTGTAGTGGCGATGGAGCTGTTTTCCGATGGCATTAAGGGTTTGGAGGTGGAGCTTTGGTGGTGTTTTTGGGTGGTTGGGTTTGTTTATTGTGTGGTTGGCCGGAAAAAATGGAGATGGGGTTTTTGGGATAGTGGTGGTTGCCGGATTCCGGCAAGCTTTCACCGGAAAAAAATATGAGCATTAAAAGAATTTCTTAAATCTGAAAATTACACCCCTTATCTAAAATTTTATCCACCACCCCCTAACTTAATGACCAAGCTATTGTTTTTATAGAAAATTGAAAACCACCTATAATACATTACCATTATCTTAAAATCATGGGCCAAAACCACTAGTTAATAAAATATCTGTGTATGAAATCTTATTCATATTTGAATGAATTTCTAGACTGCGCAAAAAATATTAAAATGAATATTAACAAATGTAACGAATAAAATGAATATTAAAAAATGTAACGAAAGTAACCAATGGCATGTAAAAATGTAATTTAACAAAAATAATGATTTAATCAAACTCACACAGTATTCATAACATTTTCACCTAATTGTGACAAAAATAATATAATCAAAATTAACTAAAATTCAAAGTAAACTAAATAAAAATCTTAATGTTTTTGAAAAATAAGAATAACTATTGATAAATTTATTTAAAATTATAAAAAATGTATTTTGAACTATTTAATAAATTAAACATAAAAATTATGAATTTTGAAAATGTTTGGCCAAAATTGGGTGTCAACACTGATTAGGGCGACTTGATGAAGTATACTGAGCCTGTTGACGACCCTTTCTACCCTTGCTAGCAAGCACAGGGAAATCCCTCCATCTATTCCCAGTCTTATCACAACTATAACATCCATTGGTCTTGGCTAAACACATTCACCGAGTTGCTCATACCATATCTTTGGCAGGGAAAAAATGTCAACTCGAAGAATCACTCTAAGACATAGGGTTTGGCACCCTATCCTTGATGAATTTAGCCACTGGATCACTAGAAGATGATGGAGCTAGGCATGAATACCTTTGTCTAAACTGAGAATGACCACAACCACCGAATCTCTAATAATAGTACTCAAGACTATTCGTCCGAGCCCTATTAGTCTCCCTAGCACTCCCTTTAAGCTTTTCTTCCTCAATCTATTGAGCATAAGTCATCAATCTAGAAATATACATCTCTTTGATCAATATGGAGGTTCTATACTCTTTAACTACTATCTTTGAGACACAGAAACAAATTTCCTCGTCCGAGCTGTAGAGTCAGCCACAATAACCGGAGCATATTTGCAAATTTGAGTGAATTTCAAACTCTATTCCTTTACACTGATATTACCTTTCCTCAAATTGATGAACTCTTGCACCTTATCCTCTCTTATCTCAAGAGAAAATAATCGATCTAAAAAATCACCCTTAAACTTGTCCCAATCCAAAGGACTCGCATCAACAACCCTTTTTTCCTTCAATTAATTTAACAAAATTTGAGCAACACCCTTCCATTTGTAAGGAGCAAAGTCTGCACTCTCCATAGGCATATTACCCATAGTCTCAACAATATTTTAAATCCCTTCAACAAACTCTTATGGATCCCCATCTACCTTAGAACCATAGACTTCTTGAGGATTTATCCGAGTGAAATCTCAAACCCGAGTCACTACCATATCCACAATTTAGTTCACAAGAGCTACAACCTCAAGGTTTCCATGAGAAGTCGTAACTTTAGAAAGCAGCCCTAAACTCGGCATTTGTGACTTTCTTAGCCAAAGGATCAATTGGATCTTGTTGAGCTTCTGATACCACATTCAAGTTCCTTCTAACTAGAGCTATACATGGACACATCATTCTAAAACACATAGAACATAAGTTACAAGGAAACCTTGTAGAATTAAACTCTATAGCATGACTTAAGAGTATGGAAAGAGGTGAAGTTTCTTAAACGTTTCATAGCCTTCGGTTCATAAAGGTGGCGCACTTCACACTCATGAATAAGACTCTATAAACGTGGCTAGTCAAACAACCTGAGACATTTAAACCTGATGCTCAGAATACCAAGATTTTCATGGCCCGAGACTACCCTCTAGACATTACAAGGTACTTAGAATTCCAAGAGACTCTAAGTGAGAAACATGGCATAATATGACACTAAGATAACATACATAACTAAAATAAAGAGATAAGTGAAATCAAAGTCCCAAATGAAATATGAGTACAAAAACATAACTGCAAATATACTAATATCCGACAATAAGCCTCTACTTCATAATGAGTGGCCAAGACAAGCCCTAGCTCATTTGAACAATCTAAATACATAAATAAGTCCGAATGAATTAAAAGAACTCATATGTGGCATAACCTCAAACCATGAGGACTTACCAAAGCGGTGAAAAGCTTATAGGATCTGGTACTAACCACTGAATTGGGAATATGGGAAAAGATAATAGTCACAAGAGATGTATGCAATAATTACTTGGAATGTACGTACCAAATATGGGAAATGATGCATGAACATAACATGATAACATGATAAGTCTGAAAACATGCCAATGCAATGACCAAGTAAACATAACATAAGGGTGATCATATGATTTTATTAAACATAGTACAAGGTCATGTATTTTTCTTTAAACATCATTATAATCATAACAAGTATCTTTAGTGGAAATCATAAAGGTTTGTGGGAGATACCGTTAACTGACATAAACCATGTGAGCTATAACATGGAGTTCAGTGTACTGCTCCCATATCAAAAAGTGTAAGGACCATAATCATGAGCTAAGAAGGATTCACTATTTAGTGTCTATCTGAGATAAAGTCCTAAGGGGGCACGCAGTTCTAGGACAAGGGATTTCTACTAAAGGTCTCAAGCCTCTACTAATGGGTGAGCCTTAATTCCAAGGTCCATTCAATGCTAAGTAAACTCCAAATGGAAAAACATGTATAATCATATTCATAATCCTTGAAATAGTAAGAATCTAGTAATACCAAATATTTATATTTACTCACTTAGTCATAAGAATAGCTCCTTTAAAAATCATGATTTACTAACAGACTTATATGAGACATTTTGATCAAAAGCATCTAAATCATTATATTCATTCACAATGAGAGATAATTCAATCAAGAGCATCACCTTTTCATAAAACTTAATTGATACTTTAGTTAAAAGTATCCTCGATTCATATAACCTTTTATATTATAATGCATGCATATCAAAATAGCTTGAATCATATCAAAAAATACTTGCATGGCATGGGTTCATGTAAATGTCTATTCAAACATTGACTTTTGATTAAATCGTGCATAATAAGATCAATCAAGTTGAATAAACTTAACTCAAAAGAAAATCATGAAACCCGAGAATTGGGTGACAATCATAATGTAGAAATTGAGGTTTCTTTGGGACTCAATGGATGAAGAAGAATCCATTGGTGAAGTTTCTACGTACTTCCATGAAACCCTAGATTAAAAGCTTGAAGTGGAGACTTGAAACTCTAGAAACCCTTGGAGCTTTGATCTTGCCTTAGGGAAGAAGACTTAAGAGGGTTTTGTAGTTCGAGAGAATAAGTGTGAATGGGGTCTTAGAATTATTAACAATCTTTCAAATTAGGCCTCAAATGACATAGTATAGGAATTAGACAAGTAGGAAAAGACCCAAATGACCTTGAAAAGTAACTGCCAAACAGTGACCACGACCACCTCTACGGTTTATACATGCTTCTATGGACCGTACTGTTGTCAACAAAACTACTGAAAACCACTTCTCTGATGAACAAACACGAACATGCTTCCATGAAACGTAGACCAATAGACGACTCGTAGAAGCCACTCATGCACTGCCTTAGAAGGATAAGGTCTGAGTCTTAGGTTTGAACAATGTCCCTCTTTCCACGACTCGTGCTCCATTTTATGAGTCGTACATTCTCTCTACAGTAGTCCACTACTGAATCTTATCAATTCTGAAGGTTTCATCCACGAGGGTAAGCCACGATTTGTAGTCCCTATTTTGAGTCGTTCTATTGGCTCGTTAAATGGTGTCAGAGACTTTGCATTTT
Organism: Solanum appendiculatum; assembly: GCA_018342035.1. Classification (NCBI taxonomy): domain Eukaryota; kingdom Viridiplantae; phylum Streptophyta; class Magnoliopsida; order Solanales; family Solanaceae; genus Solanum; species Solanum appendiculatum. The sequence goes on from JAGDQO010000087.1 coordinate 480,514, forward strand.
CTAATTTCCTGAACTCAACTCTACGAGGCATATCCATGAATCGTAAAACCATATGCGGCACGTGTACTGGTCCCATGAACCACTGCACTAACAACTTTTCTACAACTTTTCAATTTCCAATAGACTTTTATACTTTGGGGAGTTACATCTTAACCCTCATTGGTATATTCAAGTTGTAATTAACAAGTTATTGTTACTTATTCATATAAGGTTATTTGATTTTGATGCTAGGGTGACTTCTTTTGAAAGAAAGTACTATGAGAGTGACATATCATCCTTGAGGGCTGACCTGACTAGCATCCGTAAGGACATTCGGCATCTTTAGCCTGATCTCAGCTTGTTTAATACTCCTCTTCCTCAGTCTGTGGGTGCCACTAACATCTTACTCCCTATGGAGAGTTATTTAGTAGTGCGGAGGGGGGAGAGTGTTACTACCATTTCTAAGATTTTTTAGACTGACGAGTCTGAGTTTGATCATGAGGAGGAGACAGTGTTTGTATGTATGAGGGAGCATGAACAGGTTCAGATTGCTACTCGTTTGTCTCTTCAAAAATAAGCTACAAAACTATAGAGGGCCAGATCTAGTGGGCATACACATGACCTTGCTGCAGAAGCCCTGTTTCAGGAGGCTCCCACTACCACCGTTCCTCTGGGTTTCCCACCAGAGGCCACATGAGTTCCTGTGAGAAAGTTCCTAGGTTTTGTTCTCCTTATTTTTTACGCATTAGGGACAATGCATGTTTCTTTTGTTGTGGTTGGGAACTTGTTTTTTGGTGATGTAAATAGTCCCTTAACTATAAGAGTAGGTCTAAAATGGTCCCTTAACTATACTTTTGTCGGATTTAGTCCTTTAACTATTCAAAAACTTATCAACTTTGTTCCCTTAACTATACACTTACCGATTTTAGTCCTTTAAGTATTCAAGAATTTATCAACTTTGGTCCCTTAATTGTACACTTACAAATTTTAGTCCTTTAAGTATTCAAAAACTTATCATGTTTGATCTTTGTCCATTTTTATATACAAATAGTTTAGGTTTATAATAACGGAGCTCTTCTTGAAATTAAATATTATTACTCAAATTTTTCCATGTAAAATAAAATATATAAAATAATAAAATCATTCTATTTTTTTTAAAAAAAAGTTGCAAATCTACCATTTTATAAATTTCAAGTTCTGAAAAATTAAACAAATTTCCTTCAATAAAGTCGTTGGAGTACAATTTTTGAATTCAATGGGCAATAATTTTTTTTCTTTTAATAATAAAGTTTAGCATATTCAAGTCATTAATAGCAATAATATGCCTCATTTTATCGTCCGTTCAATAAAATTATGACTTAAATTTTCTTTCCTCGTGAATTTTATTTTGAATCGTTGGGGTTATGGTTCTATGCATAAGGGCAATTTGAAATAAAAGTAGAGGGGAGAGAGAAACAATTGAAAAAATGGCAAAAGGATTTAATTCTCGAGACATGAATTCCGTTAATATAAACTTAAGTTATTTGTATAATAATTGATAGAAACAAAACCTGATAAGTTTTTAAATAGTTAAAGGACTAAAACCGATAAATGTATAGTTAAGGGGCCAAATTTGATAAGTTTTTGAATAGTTGAAGGACTAAATTCAACAAAGGTATAGTTAAGGGACCATTTTAGACCTACTATTATAGTTAAGGGACTATTTATGTCATTTTTTCTTAAATTTTGATACATTTGGAGGCCCCTGTCGGGTTAGGTTTGTAATTATTTTGAGATTATGTGCCCGTGTGAACATGATGCTACACTTGAGGGTTGTTTTGTTTTATCCATGTGATGCCCTTGTTAGGCTTGGTCGTTATAATTAATTCACCCGCCGGGCTTGTGTTAAAGCTATATAAAGTATGTGCCTAAATTTCTTCTTGTTAATAGCACGTCAATAAACTCTAAGAGTTTTTTTCATACCATAGTTCCTTTTAGAGGAGCATTTGTTTAGTCTCTTTTATTTGTTTAATTATCAAATTGGGTGGCTTTTCCCTGTGATACATAGAGGAGGCGACTGTCAGGCTCCGAGCCTACACCCTGGATGCGGCCGGTACTCGAGAACCATTGTTGGTCCCCAAGCGAACCTTGTCTTAGATGACTACTAAGCAGAAGATTAACTCAATCATATACAAGGATCAAAACCGAAGAATCGTTTAAAATAATTTATTAAATCCCAAAACTATCGAAAAATATAGAATATTAAACATAAGTTCTAAATAAAATATTTGAAAATTAATACTGCAAGACAGACCAAGGTAATCTATCTATGAATCCTCTATTGTATAAATATAGGTGTCTGGACAAGAGTTACGACACCTCTAAATGCTACTACTAACATATCATAAAAACTGGAGTCCTCTAAAAGTAAGGAGGTCTCACCAAAAGCTTACGAGCGAATGATGTGATCTCAACGGAACTCATGTTGATGATCCTAAGTACCTGAATCTACATTATGAAATGATGCGGGTTGAATAGTATCAGTAAATTGAATTTATGAGTATCTAATAGGGCTAAATAAAATAAATAACTAAACTGAAGGACTTAAAGTAACTCAACTGAAATATAGAATAAATCATGATGGAAATCATTGAAGCGCTTAGTATAAGAATGCAATAATAGTAAATAGTGAATTGGAATATATATATATATATATATATATATATATATATATGAATACACTTATTTTACTTTACTGGGAAGTTTCTCCAACCGACAACCATTACTATGAGTCTCGTAATGATACAACATCTTACCCACATCACCAGAGCAACCCTATTCTTTGCCAGAGTATAGAAAACAACTGAACTGATGAATTTACTAAAAAGCCTTCTTGAGGCAGGTGAGGAGTCGTCCGTCTTGCGGTACTGTTCTATCTACACTGACTACATAGTTTATGGGTGCTATGAGTTATCTGAACTCTCCCCCAAATTGGTGCTCAATACTACTCCCAAAATACAAAACTGTATGCTCAGGTAAAATACTCATTGGGCTGAGATAATTACTCATAAAGGCTTCTTTAAGTGGTAACATAACTATACTCAATCTTTCTGAAAATTCTTTATACTTTTCTGAAAATAGTACTCTCTTTTCGATGTAAAAAAATACTTTCTTTAAGAGGTAACTGAACTTCTCTTTATCTCGTTGAATGCTTTTAAAAACTGTTTATGCTCTTCATAAAAATAGTAGTTCATTTTTTAATGTGAAAATAGTACTTTTTGAACCATTTGTGTTCCGTTAAACTCTTCTAAAAGGATACTTCAAAATACTCTCAAACTCACTTTAAAATTCCAAAACCAATGCATGGAAATAAATTCATAAAGACTTTCAATAAAAATATCATAGGATTCGTGTGAAATATAAGCATGAATAATAACTCAAGAATATCAATGCCCATAATATTGCAATCCCATAATATAAGAATTTAGAATTTGGAACAAGAACATAACTCAAATCAAGAATTTCATAAAACTAAGCATAGAGCCTTAGATTCAACTTGCTACTGATTGAATTGAGATTTAAGGCGTGAGGACGAACTAGTCCAACACTATGAATAGTCTTACATACCTTATACGCTCCAAATTATTGAGAAAGGTGAAATATTTGGATGAAAAGATGGCAAGAATCTGTTTCTTGAACCTTAGAGGTGGATTTTCTTGAAAACATATGGATTCCATGGGTAAAATATATTAATTGGTGTTTAGATGAAGAAATTATGAAATTTTATGGTCAAATCTTACCTTGGATGATGGATAAACCTTGGACGAAGGTAATTTCTTGAAAACTTCTTTTTCTAAGGTAAATTTATAAACAAGGGAGGTGAACTACGTCTTTGGGGGTTTATAAAAGACCCCATACACCCACGCGCCTGTGCAGAAAGTGCCTTAGGCGTGCAGCCAACCGCGCAGGAAGGCAGTAGCTGCTGCCTCAGCGTGCGCCCACGCTGAAATTGCCTCAGCTGCACGACCGGCCCATGGCAAGACAGTGTCCAGTAAAAGAGGCATAACTTTTTGCTCCGAACTCCAATTGATTTAAACTTGGTGGCATTGGAAAGAAGATTCAAATACCTTTAATTTTATAGGACATGGTCCATGTAGCTATTTATATACTGAAATATATGGTTATTTAAAGTTGACTCTTGCGTTAACTAATGTGAAACACTTAGCTGATAGAAAGGCTTTGAACTTGACTTAGTGTTAGAGGTTCCTACGAGCTTAAATCACTTCCAATACCATTTTTACACTGTGTAAGGGACCTTAAATTACATGATCCAGTAGTACATCACCCGGTTGAACCACATATACTTTAGACGAACGATTTAGATTCTGAGAGTAAATTTTCGGGGTGTTACAATATCTCTCCCTTGAATCATTCGTCCTCAAATGACGGTTGAACTTAAATGGAAGGAAAGATGTTACTATCACTATCTCTCTTGAATTATGAACTTGTCTACTAACATAGGCGAAACTAATTCATACTAAGAGTTTTGAACCATCTATGGAACATAAGTCACTAACGATATGGGTTTGCACATAGTCACGCTCTATCTGAAGCTATTTGACAAGAAATAAGGATATTTTGGCATGAAGTAAGAATAGGACTACTATGCCTTAAGTTATTCAAATGCTAGCTTTCAATCCTAGAAAGACCTCTAAACCATGCCCTTCCTTTTTATTACCACACCTCCTAAGGTGCAACTCATAGCTCCTATAAGGGTATATGACTACTCTTACAAGATCTAAGCCATATTGCCTGCTCTTATTATGTTCAAGCCTAACTCTATGTCACAAGGTGCTAAACTTAAGATGATTATACTAATCGAAATCACAAGTTTTAGGTTCTATACCTCTATAGGGAATCGTATCCCAAGAATACTATTCTTTACCACTCATTCAACAAACCTTGAGTCCTAATCAAGAACCACCTAATGCATCATACATTCATCCATATGTTATCAATACCACATTCAAGACTAGTACTATAACTACTCCATGGACTTCTACTAATCAATCCTTCTAAGAACTTCTCATTCTCTCATCATCTCTACCAACTAAAATTCCATGCATTACTACCAGGAAACAGACTAACTACTCTCATCTAACTATTATTCATAATAAAACCTCATCTCCTTCTTCCTCCATATTTATAACCTTAGATGGAATAAGCACACTACCACTATCATAATATGAAACATCAACCCTCTCCTATCTATAATCATACAACAACTATCAATAACATCACTCTAAAAACTAAAAAAGATCACTGAAAGAGCTTTAGGGTGAAAGATCATAAGTAGATTCATTTGGGAATTCTAATATAAGAATATGAATGACATAACATTATATTGCTAGCCATTGAGAGTAAGTCATGAATTCGCGAGACTGAGCATACTATGAGACATGAGAGGTTATCTGAATAGGTTCATACCAATAAGGCTGCTATTCATAACTTTAGGAAGTAAGTTTGAGATCAATGAGCTAAAGTGTTTGCTCTTCATTCTGGGAACTGAGCATAGATATGAATCTGTCTGAAGTGTATGAGGATGGGTCATGAACACCATTATGATATTAGAGGCATCAACAGGATGTTGTAATGACTGAACATTAAGGAATATGCTAGAGTGTGAATGGATTAACATATCACTATAGCTCTTTCTGAACGCATCACTATCTGGTTCTTAACACTTGACTTGGCTTCTCATCCTATCATCTCCCCCTTAGGTCTGAAGCTGATACTTCAAAGTTATGGATCTATTCCATCTTTCCTAAACTAGTCTATATTTGATTTAATCTAGTACTCGAGAAATGCTACTCTAATCGCTACTAAACTCTACAAGTGCAGATACTAAGATTCCTTCTATGGCTTCTTCCTGAGATACTTCTCTTAACCTCTTCCCGCTTCAATAAAAGTCTTTCTATAATCATTATCTTCATTAGCCTATAAGGCCACTTCATCAACTCTTTAGGGAACAAATAATGTGTACATCAGCCTAAGCTCAAAAATAGCATCTAGGCACACATGAAAATTCATAAATTTAATTAGAACTTTGTCTGACTACATATGATAGCGGGTACATCTCTTAATGCTCTTGTTAATCTAACGACTTAGCCACACTTCCTTGCTCTCATCTAAGATTCATAATACCACATTTATACTACTCACGTTTATCAAAACCCTTACCTTCTCACATAATTTATGTCAAACCTACTAGATCACATCTTAAAACTAACATTATCACCCTCTGTTGCCATCCTTTTTATCATGATACTCATCTCAAATTCATGCTTAGTGTCTAGTACTAAACATGGATATCAATATAATTACTCACATACTATACTAACTTATGGCTACTAGGTAAAATTTAACACACTCACCCACTAAGAGCTCGTGAAAAGTAGTCAATCTTTATCTCTTAGCCTACCTAGTTACAATTTACTGTCACATTTCCTTTCACAACTTTAGTACTATTTACACATTCACTACACATCATTGCCTAATTAGTTCTATTACCCTCTGAATATCATGGGGCTCTCTCTTCAAAAATTATAAGTTTATCATAGATTTATCACTTCATAAATACTCTGCTCTTTTATTCAACACCTATACTAGGTAGTAACTAATGCATTGACACATCAACATAAACTCATTTTTGGAACCAGTAACTATTCCTCTAACTTCTATCATGAAATCCACAAAAAATTATTACTTCTTATCCAACACATAATGGGAAATCACCTTATTAATAACTTAGTAGGTACATGACTAAAACTACATACTTCACTCTATAACTGTCCTCACCTCTTAAGTTATTACACTTCCAAATGCATACTTCTAACTCTAGGAACTTCGACTACTACTTCTTATAAGATCGCAACTCATACTACCTTTTAGATGAAAAATACTACCCAAGTATTCTAGAACACACTTCCCTCTTAAGTGTCTCACCTAGAACATGGTTTGGAGAAGAGAATCTGAGAGCACGTCTTGCTTTTAGCTCAAACGCACGATTTATATGAATAAGGATGTACTCCTTCGAATCAATACACTTAATGCACACTAACCGACTTCTCTCAAGCCATGTACAATCTCTTTACATTGTAAAGACTTTACTTGAGAGTAACTCATCGATAAGGATTGGGGTTTTCTCTTTCAACCACCTTGAGTATGAGGGGTAGTCGAATGGATTTGAGAAATGAAAGAGTCTGATTAAGTTCCTTATGACACAGTTCTATTGCACGATTTAGAGTATTAAAAAAAGAGAAACTTTTCTAAAATGTCTGTAGTCCCTCATTTATAGAAGTGGAGCCCTCACAACCATAAATAAGATCCTACTGACACGGCTTCATAGACACCCGAAGACACTTGAACTTTATGCTCTGTACTAAGTTTGTCACGCCCCGAGCCTACACCCTGGACATGGTCGATACTCGAGAACCATTCTGGGTCACCAAGTCAACCTTGTCATGGCTGACTACTAAGCAGAAGATTAACTCAAGCCTACACAAGCATCAAAATTAAGCAATCATTCAAAAAAGTATATTAAATCTCAAAATTATCTAAAAATACTGAGTATTAAACATAATATTTGAATAAAATATCTAAAACTGAATACTACAAGACTAACAAGATTGTCTATCTATGAATCCTCTATTGTATAAAAATAGGGTCAAGACAAGACCCACGGCGCTTCAAAACGCTACTGCAAACAAATCATAAAAACTGGAGTCCTTTGAAAGCAAGGAGGTCTCACCAAAAGTTGATGAGCGGAGGGTGTGATCTCAACGGAACTCCTATTGATGATCCTAAATACCTGAATCTGCATTATGAAATGATGCTGGTCGAATTATATTTGTACATTGAATGTACGAGTATGTAATAGGGTTAAATAAAAAAAATAACTAAACTGAAAGAGTGAAAGTAACTCAACTGAAATATAGTAAAATCATGATGGAAATCATTAAGAACTTAATATAGGAATACAATAATAATAAGTATTAAACTGAAATATAAATATAAAAATACACTTATTTTACTATATTGAGGAGTTTCTCTAACCAACAACGATCATTATGAGTCTCGTGATGATACAACGTTTTACCCAGGTTGCCAAAGCCATCCTATACTTTGCCGGAGTATAAAACACAACTAAACTAAAGGACCCACTAAAAATACTTCTTGAGGCAGGTGAGGAGTCGCATGTGTTGCGTTACGATCCTATCTACGCTGGCTACGTAGTTTATGGGGGCTGTGAGTTATCTAAACTCTCCCCCAAATTGGTGTTCAATACTACTTCCAAAATATGTAATTGCATGCTCAGGTAAAATACTCACTAGTTGTGACAATTACTCAGAAAGAATTCTTTAATAGGTAACTAAACTGTACTTAATCTTTCTGAAATATTCTAAAAACTCTTTATATTTTTCTTAAAATTGAACTCTCTTGTCAATCTGAAAGACAATACTTTCTTAATAGGTAACTGAACTTCTCTTTATATGGCTGAAATGCTTTTGAAAACTCTTTATACTCTTCTTAAAAATAGTATTTCTTTTCTCAGTATGAAAATAATAATTTTGGAACCATTTATGTTCTCTTAAACTCTTCTCAAAAGATACTTTAAAATACTCTTGGTCTCACTTTTTAATTCCAAAACCAATGCATGGAAATAAATGAACAAAAACTTTCAATAAAAATCTCACCAACGAGGGTTCATGCAAAATATAAGCATGAACAAAAACTTAAGATATCAATGCACATAATATTGCAATCTTATAATATAAGAGTTTAGAATTCGTAACAAGAACGTTAGTCATATCAAGAATTTCATAGAACTATGGGCAGAACCCTAGATTCAACTTTCTACTGTCTTAATTGCGATGTAGGGTGTGAGGATGAACTAGTCCAACACTATGAATAGACTTACATACCTTATACACTCCAAATTGTTGATAAAAGTGAGATCTTTGGATGAAAAGATCGCAAGAATTTGCTTTTTAACATTAGAGGTGGATTTTCTTTTGAAAACCTATGAATTCCGTGGGTAGAACATAATAATTAGTGTTTAGATGAAGAAACTATGAAATTCTATGGTGAAATCTTACCTTGGAGAAAGGTAGTTTTCTGAAAACTTCTCTTTCTAGGGTAAATTTATGAACTAGGGAGGTGTACTACGTTTTCGGGGTTTTTAAAAGACCCAGACGCCCACGCGCCCGCTTGGAACGTACCTCAAGTACGCAGCCAACCACGTAGGGAGGCAGTAGCTACTGCCTCAGAGCTCGGAGCGTGCCTGCGCGGAACATGCCTCGGCCACGCGGCCGACGCGTGCTAGACAATGTCCAGTAAAATGGGCATAACTTTTTACATCGAACTCCAATTTATATAAACTTGCTGGCGTTGGAAAGAAGACTCAAATACCTTTAATATTATAGGTTATGGTGCACATAGTTTTTAATATACTGAAAGATATGGTCATTTGAAGTTGACTCTTGTGTGAACAACTGCGAAAAACTTAGCCGGTAGAAAGACTTTGAACTTGACTTAGTATTAGAGGTTCCTTATGACTATAAATCACTTCTGATACCC
>JAGDQO010000089.1:0-29402 GCA_018342035.1 Solanum appendiculatum
TCACTTTTTGGATACTTCTATAGATTTTTATTTTTTTTCATATTAAACTCACTTAGACAATGAAAATACTCTCTTCGTTTCATATTATTCGGCTCTCATACTAAAAATAGTTATTTCAATTCTAATTAAAGCTTTCTTTAAGATATGTGTTGTATCAATAGGGGTAAAAGTAAAGTTAAGAGATGTGTTCTATCAATAGGGTACTATTTTAATAGAAACAAAAATTAGGCACAATTTTCGAAACTTTTTAATTAAGGAGAATGACAACAAAGTTTCTTGACCTAATAACCAATAGACTTTGACTTTTTCTGAAAATTGAACTTCATAAAGAGCCTAGTAGATTTGGTATAGAAGTTGAAAAGAGTTAATGAAGTTACAAATAATTTTGAATTATTCGAAAAGAGATAATTTTATTTACAATTTCATGGTTAAAAATATCTTTTATATTAACGAAGTAGTTTTAAAATGTCATCCTTACTAACGACCACTCCAGCTTTAACGAAAAAGAATGAATTTTGCTCGAAAACTATTTGAAATGATACATTTCATTATTCGTTCCCTAGAGTTTATAGTCAATATCGATGAAATTGAGTCTCTAGTCATTTAAACGGATTATAAACCATCCCTAATAATTGATTTCTTTTATTTAATGAATATTAAACAATATAAAATTCTTGCTCGTTATTGCAAATTTTCGTAAATTAATTCAATTTTTGAAGAAAAAAAATGCTTTTATATCGTCATTTGATGATTTCTTTTATATGATTATCAATATGTGTTAAGTAGTTCAAAAATGCTCTTCTCGATTATCAATTTGTGTCAATTGAGTTGTATAATTTTTGTCATATTTAGCAAATTTGAGTTTTCTTGTTATTTTCAATTTTAATTCTTGTGGGGGTCTATTCTATTTTTTTCTTTTATCTTTTTTTTAGGGTGGGGGTGGGGGTGGGGGTTCTATATGGCACCCATTAAAAGAAAACTTAGCAAAAGTGGAACTCAAAATAAGTTGAATTAGTTTGATATAAACGTTCAGTTATAGATATTTATCATCTCTTTATAGAATTAGTTTATATGTAAAAAATTATTAAAATTGTTATACATGACTGTAAAAATATAATAGATTCATTGCTAAGGTTCTTAAAAGTTTGAACCCACATACAATTTAAATTTTGAATCTACTATCGATGGACCATGCTAATTACGCTAATCTTAAGCTCTTAAATACTCTCTCTGTCCAACAATACTTGTCCATTATACTATTTTGGGATGTCCAATAATACTTGTCCACTTTATGAAATCAATGGATAACTTTACACTTAGTTCCTAATTTACCCTTATCATTAATTATAGTCATCTCCCTATTACATTTTTCAATGCATTGTATTTATTATATTCAAAGGGTAATATAGTAAAATCACCTTTCTATTTATTGTTTCTTAAGGGGTGTGCTAAGTTAATAGTGGACAAGTATTGCTGGACAGAGGGAGTATGACATTATCTGTAATTAATACGCATAATAATCACAAATTAGTTTGTTACAAAACCAAGAGCTGGCTTTGAAACCAACAAATCCTTCTCTTTAATAGTAGTGACAAAAAATTTTTAAGTCCCTTTGCAATGGTAATTGTTCTTTTTCGTTCATATTATCTGTCTTTTATGACTTTTGCATGCCTTTTAAAAGTATTGAACTTTAGAATTTAAACTAAACTAAATATATTCGACTTACAACTTAACACATTTTTCTTATCAATTAGTTAAGACGTAAAAATTTGTTCAAATGTTATTGGATTTTTATATTTTTATTTATATTTTGTGCCAAAAATATTGAATTTGAATGAACTTGTCGAAGTGTTGCTTAAACCCCCTTCTCATCAAAAGAGACATTTGATAATCTTAATCACTCAATTATTTATTTATACTAACCTTTTAGTTTTATTTTCTTAAAGATCTCATTTAATTGGTGCTCCAAGTAATTAAATGAAACAAAAAATGGATAAATTTGTAATAGAAAGAGCTATAAATGACTACTTAATTTTTTTTTAAAATACCAATATTTAGAAGTAGATTAATACGCATTAATGTTAAGGTTGGCAAAATCAAGAAAAGCCGATGGAAAATTAAAAATAAAAGCATCATTTTATTGAGTTGTCTTTATGGAGATAAAATCCTACTAATTCTTGATGTAAAATATGGTTACACATGTAATTTGAATTTTTTTTCTACCCAAAAAAAATGACACCCCCTCCCCCTTCTTCTATAATTTTATTTATCTTTATTTATCATTTTTCATCATTAAATGTTTATTCTATTATATGTCATAATTGAGGTGTTTGTAATCTTCAAAAATAATTATTATTGAAAATAAAATAGAAAAATAATTTTAAAATTTTAAAATAACAAGTATTTTGAAACAAATATATTTAATAAGGATGACAAGTATTTTAAAATGGATGGAGTAATAGTTTGATTTTACACATCGAAACTCTCTAATCTTCTCCTTTTCTTCTTTCATAGTTTGACAAGACTAAATATTCATATGTTGGTCCCTATGCTAATTGACCAAACACAGTATTAGGTGAATTTAGTCTAATGTTTAAACTACAAAACCAACTACCCCAAACTTCTAGTATTTGACAAAATAATTGAATTGCCAACTAGGCCAATAAGCTTCTTGAAAAATGAGATGCATATGACTGGTCAATCTCAAATCGAAATGAGAGACGAAAGTAAAAAGCTTTATAAGTTATAAATCAAGTTCACATGGTACACACGCTTTAAAAGATAAATTTGTGTGAGCCTAGATTCGAAACGAACAATATATGTCATAAGCTTAGTTCATGACAAAATACCACATTTTTAGAACTAACGCTAAAAATAGAGTTTAATTAAAGATTTAAAGAGAATATATGTAGTCATTATCTTAGTTTCAGATGCACACTGGGTAAATTCATTTATGTATAACAACTAGCAAATCACATGAGAAATGTAAATCACAATAAGTAAGTTCGATATGCAACGAACTCGGCTAAAAAGACGTTGACAAAAGAAATTGATCCCTAACATGCCTGATGAGATCCCTATCTGCTTTTACCTTTCGTTATCACTAATTAGAATGTGATGAGATAAATGAAATCCATTTACCCTTAATAAAAAGTCTAGAATTTAAGCAGATTCTCAATTAAAAACACCCTTCTCTAAAATAACTAGATTCTACGTGATGTGAAGATGAATTAATGATAACTAGGTATGATCTATGGAGGTTGGGGGATAGTCTTCCAAGAGAAGAAGTTTTGAATGGAATTAACCAGTTAAAACATAAGTAAATTTAAGGCATAATACATAAAGAGTCATTTAATTTGATTTCAGCTAACATTTACCTCTTTTAATTTTGAGTGTGCACAAATAAATATTTAAACTTATATTCTCTCCATTCACTTTTAATTGTCATGATTTCCTTTTTTAGAGTTAAACTATAAGAACTTTTACTAACATTTTAATGTAATTTAATTTAACTTTGAAAATTAGTCAAATTAACTTTTGAAAAGCGCAACATGACAACTAAAAGTGGACGGAAGGAGTATAAAATTAAACAAGTAAACATATATCCTAGATGACATAATACACGTGAGATATCACGCAGAACGCAAATTATCACAAGAAACATATGCCATAATCTCTATATAAACCCAAGAAATGAGCTCTAATTTAACTCTCAAAACAAATCTTGTAAGTTGTAACGCTTTTACTACTCTTTTGGATTTCACACTAAATCTTTCACATCTACATCTTCCCACCCACCCACCCCCTAGTAAAAAAACAAGACAAAAAAAACCAAAATTATTATTTTTTTAAAAAAATAATATTTTGCTTCTTCTTGTCTTACTTTCTTCACATTATGTATACAACACAAGAGGTATATGCATTGTCTTTTATATATATATTTTTTCTTTTTTCTTACAATTTTTTTTCGTTTTATACGAGAAAATGATTCTTTTATAACTAATGTTTATATATATATGTTTTTTTTTTTGTGAAAATTTTGTTTAGAAGGTGAGAAAAATGAAAGAATGGAGCTTTGTTTTTGGATTATTGGGAATTTTGCTTCAACTATTTTTGCTGGCTGAATCTTCATTAACAAAACAGTTAGTGTTCTTTACTTTTATTTTAATTAGTAATCTGTTATTTGACATGCATTTATTAATTAAATTAAGAATTGACTAAGATTGTGTATGTTTAGTAATGTTTGTTCCTGTCTTAGTTGAGCTGATATTTCTGTATTTTAAATAACTGTGATGTTTGAATTAGCTAGCGTATTTCAACTATTTCGTTGATTGCTTTTGTTATTATAAAAATTGTATAACTCCGTTATCAAGAATTTAGACAGACAGGAAAATGAAACACGAAAATGATCATTTTTTCGTTTTTGGAGAAATTTAAGTTATATATATATATTTTTAGAGAATTTACGTATAATACACCTTTTTAAATACTCTTCTGCATTTTCTTCTCCTCATTTGTGGTTCAATCCATACAGAAAAAGAATTTTGACAAAGAAAGAAAAAATTATGGTCTTCTATGGATATAAAAGTATGTTTTTTAATTTTAAAAATAATTTAAAAAGATTTTAGAAAACGATTTTCTTGATCCAATTTTCTATTGAAAATATTCATTCTACCATATGAAGATAGAGGTAAGGATCGAGTATTTTCTACATTATTCAGACTCTATTTGTAAGATTATACGAAAGTATGTTACTTTTGTTAGAAAATAATTTAAAAAATCGAGTGAATGACACTTTTAAAATTTATATGTATGTGATGGGAAAAAACAAAAGTTGCTCTAAGAATTTGCCATTATATTTCACACTCATTTTTTCGTTTTCATATGAGCTAACTTTGTCATCTTTTCCATTATTAAAAAGATTCATCCAAATTCCTATCTTTTTGTTTTACTTTTCACACCACACAATATAATCTCGTGAACATGTCTTTTTAAAAAATATTTAAAAAGGAGCAAAAAAGAAAATAAAACATTTTTAGGAAATAGTTTCTTTAACGTAAATTAAGTGATTATTTTATTCACTGAAAAATTACATGTTGTATATAAGTTTAAAAAATTATGTATAATTGTATGTTGAATTTCGTTGATTTTGTTCAACTATTACTTTTTTGATATTTTAATTTGTTATAATAAAAATTCTGACTCTCTAACTGATTTCGTGATTGATTCAATCAACACAGCCAGGTGGTTTTTGGTTAAAAGACAAAGAAGAATTAAATGAGAACCCGTGAATAAGGAATCTAACTTTTCTATGGTACTTATGACTCTATGCTACCAACTTTTGACCAAGGGTGTATTTTGTGCTGACTAAAAATATTTTCTTGTAAAATAAGTAATTTTTTAAAACTTTGTTCTAAAAAAATATTTATATATAATTTATGTTATTAATAACTGAGGTGGGAGTGGGGTAGGGGCGAGGCGGTGGAGTAGTGGGGATGCGTTTTGTATTAGTAGTAATTTTTTCATTCTCGGAGTTTAATACAAGATTTTTGATCAAGGTTAAAGAAATCTCATTCGTCCTACCATATTTATCCGGACAATTTCAAGGTTTCATATTATTTGGTTTTTAAATTTTTTGATTTTTTGCCTTTTTTTTTCTTTTTGGTATTTGTTTTGCAGGAATGTATTAAAGAAAAATAGCCAACTAGACCAGCAATCTTTTCCACCAGTGCAATTGCTAAGATTGGATGATGATTATGTAAAATCTTCTATTTCCCTTTTTTTTCTTTTTATGTCGGATAGACTTTTCAAAAATATTATCGTGTTTGTGTTGATTCTTTTAAAATGCACAATTTTTGAAGGATTTGACACACATCTGATAACATTTTTCAAGAATTCGAGCAACCTAAGTTGAAATATAGAAGATTGATAATTAAAGTTTAAAAATATTGTTTCCTTCTAATTTATGTTAATTTAAAATATTCTTAATATAGTATTTGTCTTCTTGTATATCTATGTGAAAATATGGTTGATTTTTTTTTTTAAAAAAAAGTAATTCTACTAGAAAAAAATTGAAAAAAAATTGTTAGTAAATTTCTAACTAATTTTCAATTGAGATAAAGCTAATTGATATAATATTTAATTTCCCTCTTATTCATTCATTTTTTTTTTTTACTTTGAAGGTTGTGGTGGATAATGGAGTGTTTAATATTACTTTTTCTGTTCCTGAAGGAATGGTCACTGGAATACAATACAATGAAATTGATCATTTATTGGAAGATGGAAATAAAGATGATAACAGAGGGTAAGTTTTTTTTTCTTATTTATTTATTTAATTTTTTTTATTTTTTCTTAGTCATAATATTCACTTAATTTTGTATACTTGAAAATAAAATTAGGTATTGGGATATTGTTTGGAACAAACCAAAAGAAAAAGGGATTTTTGACAAGTAAGTCTTCTTGTTCTCTATATGCATATATTTTATTTTTCTACAAATTTTGACTCTTAAATGTAATTGGAAAAGAGTCAAATAAAATTAGTCGAGTGGCATGTAAGCTTATCCAAACATAGTAGGATACGTTCATATCTTTTTATTTTGACGTATTTCGTCAATTCATTTCACTTTAGAGCTTCGTTAATTAGTGGCAGGAAAAAATATGAGACGATATATTAATGATAAAATTATTAGTAATTTCGAAGTATAATGAAGGATAAAATTGAATAATTTATGTCATGTGTATACAGACTTCATGCAACAGATTTTAAGATTATTATGGAAGATGAAAATCAAGTGGAGCTTTCATTCACAAGGACTTGGAATTCTTTAAATTCCGAACAACTTTCCATGAATATTGACAAAAGGTGCTAATTTTTGTCATAATCTTTTATTTAATTATAGTTTTAACTTTTATAATTTATTTAAGATATGTAATATTTGATTTTCATCATTTTTTTTAGGTTTATAATTTTAAGAGGAATTTCTGGATTTTATTGTTATGGAATTTTGGAACGGTTAGAAGGATGGCCAGATATTGATGTTTACCAAGGAAGAATAGTCTTCAAGCTCAAGGAAAAATTGTATGTATTTCCTTATCCTATTGTTAAAATTCTATTCTATTGATCGGGTTCGAGCCGTGGAATCAGTCATCAGTTGCGAAGTTGGGAATTTTGATAAGGATGCTCAAAACTTTAGTATATATCTCTAAAAAGTTGTTTTTGACTTATTTATATAGTATTATTTCTTATATACACAACATAATTTTTCGACGAAGGATATTCAAATGAGCACTATAGATCAATGTTGCTACGCCACTGGCAACAACTAATATTTGCATTAGCTAGGCTATCTACATCACTCCCTTCATAGTGAGGCCCTTTCCAGACCCTGATAACACGAGATGTTTTTCACTGAGCAACCCTTTTTTTTTTTGCCATATTTAGGTTTCCTTTATTATTTTTAAATTTTTTTTAGGGATGTGGATATTTAAAGTTAATATTTTTTATTGTTGGGCCAGGTTCCAATATATGGCAATTTCAGATGAAAGACAAAGGATTATGCCAACGGCCCATGATCGTCAAGTGGGCCAAAAACTTGATTATAGTGAAGCTGTTCTTCTTACAAACCCAAACAATTCTTTCATCAAAGGAGAGGTAAATTTCATAACACATTGGAAGTTACAAATATATATAGTTCGACTTATAAGTTTGTCAATATGATTGAAATATACACAACATATACACTATAGTATATGTATATTTTGTATACTAGATGGCCGAAGCATGCAGGGTCGTGATTATCCCTATTATATTTTAGTTCTTGTGCTCTTAATTTTTTTTTTTATTTGTTTGAAAATTTATGTGTTTTAGGTTGATGACAAATATCAATATTCTTGTGAAAACAAGGATAACCGGGTCCATGGATGGATAAGCCCAACTCCACGGACCGGGTTTTGGATGATTACGCCAACCGATGAGTTCAGAACGGGTGGGCCTGTAAAACAAGTCCTTACTTCTCATACCGGCCCAGTAAATCTAAATGTAAGTACCTAACTTATATACATAAGTAAAAATATGTTCACATCAAATCAATATATGTATGACACGTGTATGCTTTAAATTTTTCAATGAGAATGACTCATACCATGCCCAAATTTTTGAGACGTTGTGATGTCATGGGCTCTCATGTTTCACTAACTCGTGGCTGGCCTAAATGCGAGTCCATGATGATGGATGTAAACTCTCCTAATGCCATATCTTCTTATTTGGTCAATATATATGACTTGACCGATCAATAGATCAACCTTTGCCAATCAGAGTCGTTCTTTGATAAGTGGTCATACACTCATGGTTGTTACATAGACCGGATTATTTATCGAGTACTCACAATTTTTATTAAATTATGTAACAGATGTTCTTTAGTACACATTATGCTGGAGAAGTATTGGGACTAAAATTTAGAAATGGAGAGCCCTGGAAAAAAGTTTTTGGCCCTGTTTTTGTATACATGAACTCACTTTCATCTGATGAGCTAGACACTCTCACACTTTGGACCGATGCAAAAGAACAAATGTTTGTTGAGACTGAAAATTGGCCGTATAGTTTTCCTCTTTCGGAGGATTATGCTCGAGCTGATCAACGTGGAATTGTAAGTGGCAGATTGCTCGTTCGAGATAGGTACATTTACCATAAAATTGCCCTTTTATGTTAAAAAAAATGAGTGTTTTGTTAACAAAAAAATTGTCTTTTTTTTGTAGCTATGTTAGCCAAAGTCTTATTATTGCAAATCCAGCTTTTATTGGATGGCTGCTCCTGGAAATGTTGGATCTTGGCAATTAGAAAATAAGGTCATTTTTTGCAAATTGCTATCTTTTTTAGGTTATTTTTGCAAATTGTTATCTATTTTAGGTATTTGAATTGCAAAATTAACCATTTGTATCTTTGTTCTTTAGGCTTATCAATTTTGGACTCAAACAGATAGAGAGGGTTATTTCTTGATCAAGAATGTCATTCCAGGGAACTATAGTTTATATGCATGGGTGCCTGGATTTGTTGGAGATTACATGTACGATCCGTTTATTATTGTCACCCCAGGTCAGGAAATACACCCTTCGTTCTATGTTTGATTTAGTACGAAGTTTAAAAGAAAAATGGAAGCTTTTGAAACTTGTGGGCTTTAACATGTCATAAGCTTCTCAGTGCTGTTAAATCGAAAGGGAGGGAGTAATGTTTTAGTTACTCCTTCACTTAGATCGAGTAGTGAGGTGATATCTCAAAGTCAATGTTATTTTTACCTTGATTGTTAGACTTTGGTTAGTAAATAAGATATTTGACCTGAAACGTAGCGACAAGCTATGTAGCTCAGACTCTTCTAAAATGTGATCGGGTGCATACCAGATCCTCCATAAGCAGTGCATTTCTGGAGGATCTGACATGAGTGAGACATCATTTTTGGAGAGTCCCTAGCAACATAGGTGACAAGTAGAGTTCGTAATTTAGATTTGATGGTTTCAATATTCATGTTCTCACAATTGAATCCATTACATCCGTACAAATTTGGGTTTAGATCTTAGTACTTAAAAAAGTCTGTCTGGTGCACGAAGCAACTCATGTTCATGTAAGGTACCTAAAGGACGTGATGTAAATAGTGTGTCCTAATGCAAGTATCACTTGCTTATTCCACGTCTCACACTTTACTGTTACTCTAGGACTCCCTTTATAAGATCTTAGTACCTTTTGAAATTTTTATTGATTGGCTATAAGTAATAGTGTAATACTAAATTCTTTCTACATATCTAATATATTTTTGGATAAAACAGGATCAAGAAAAAGGGTAGAAACTCTTATATACGATGCTCCAAGAAATGGTCCAACATTGTGGGAAATTGGAATTCCTGATAGGACAGCTGCTGAATTCTTCATCCCTGACGCACAACCAAGACTCTTAAACCAATTATATGTTGTATATAATCAAGAAAGGTTAGAAAAATTGCATTTAAATATTTAGCTTTTATGTCAAGGTACGGATAAGGTCTACGTAGACCCTACTATACTGAATATGTTATTGTTGTTGAGAAATGTAATTTGAAGGTCGGAAACAACCTCTCTACCTTACACAAGGTACGGATAAGGTTTACATAGACCCTACTATACTGGATATGTTATTGTTGTCGAAAAATGTAATTTGTTGGCTTTTTCAGGTATAGGCAATATGGATTATGGGATAGGTATACAGAGATATACCCTGATGATGATTTGGTGTTTACTATTGGATTAAGTAGCTACCAAACAGATTGGTTCTTTGCTCATCTCAATAGATATTTTTACAAGTATGTTCACAACTCCTTTACACCCTTTAGCATCTTTTTATCTTATGTTGCTCGAACCCTCCAAAAATATTGTGGCACCTGTATATCATATTCTTTAAAAATGCATAATTTTTCATGCGATCTGACATGTAGCCGGCGAGATACTTTTGGAGAGTGCGAACAACATAGTATGCTTTAGCATCTTTTATCCTATATTGCTCAGACCCTCCGAAAATGTTGTCACCCCTGTATATAAGATCCACAAAAAATAATATTTTTGTATGATCCATTACGTATCTTGTGATACTTTTGAAGAGTCTGAACAACATAGCTTTTATCACAAGAACTTTCCCTTTGCCTAATAAGTGAAACTTCTTAATGTGCTTAGTATGATACAATTAGTCAATATTCATGAAAAATATTTTCTCATAACCAAACATTAAAAATGGACTTTTGTCGTATCAAATGCTCACTTTTTAAGAATCTTGATTATGACTTTGGTGATATATATAGTGATGATGGAAACAAGACTTATGCACCAACAACATGGCAAGTTCTATTTGATCTTGATGATGTTGATCAATCATCAAATTATACTCTTCAACTAGCATTAGCCTCAGCACATGAAGCTGAATTGCAAGTATGTACAAATAATCTTTCTCAATCATTTTATTTATGACTGACAAATAGCCACTTTTCAGTCCTGTGATTGAAAAATAGTCAATTGTCATGACATTGGCTATGTTTCAAAGACAAGGCCTAGAAATGGCCTGTGAACGCTATTTCTACATAGCTTTTTTCGACTAGTTGTATGTTTGTTCCAACGTTATAGGTTCGAGTCAATGATCCAGAAATCGATGCTCCTCACTATTCGACAGGGTTGATAGGCAAGGATAACGCGATAGCAAGACATGGTATACATGGAATATACAGACTATATACTATAAATGTTCCTGGCTCTCTCCTTGGTTTTGGAACAAATATTATGTATCTCACGCAAAGTAGAGGTAATAGGCCTTTTAGAGGACTTATGTATGATTATATTCGTCTCGAGGGTCCTTCATATGAAAGTGATTAATCGGAAGGAATTAATGTTTGACTTAAGCTTTTAGATGATATAGAACGATGAAATTTTGTGTTATACATGTTGATAGAATTAAAAGGATCAAGAAGAACAAAAAAAGGTGATATTTATTTCTTAATTTAATAATCTTGAACTGTTAAAATAAAAATGATATAATGATTCTTCATGTTTTGAACAGATTGTTGATTAGGCTAATGGGTAATGGGCATTGTAAAATTATTTGATAAAAGAATTAAACAAAATCTATATATTCTATTAAAGTTTTTTCTTTCTATTTAAATTTTCATGTTCAACTAATTTGAATTAGCATTGTGTATAAAAAATAACAAAGGGACGCCGATTAAAGGTTTAAAAGTATGTGATACTGAGAAATTCATCATATATATTTATGATTTGAATTTGAAATCTCTCATTAAACAAACATTTAGTTGATTGGAACTACAAAGCACTATTTTGGCTACGTAAAAAAGGAAAAAAAACTAATGAAAAATAAATTAATAGAACTAAATACAAATCTTTCCAAATTTGATGTAATTGTCTTATGCTTATATTCAAAGAAGTATAATATAAACTGAAATTTTCTTTTACCTTGTACTCCTTCTGTCCTAAATTAGTTGTCATGTTTTGTTTTTCAAGAGTCAAATTATGTAAACTTTGATGGATATTTTAAAATATACTTTTTTTCTCATCAAATTGAAATTAAAAAAAAATTGTATCTTTATGGTACTTTTCGTATAATTTTTGGATCCGCCTTGTGTGTTGAAAGAAATAGTACTAATTTGTCTGCGGTTTTCCTAAAAATAAATAAATAAAGTTCAACTTTCCATTTTACTGTAAAAAACATAATAAAATTGGTAAAATTCCATATTACCTTAAATTATATTTGGAGAAATTAAATAAGGAATATGTCCGTAGTGTACTTAACAATTTATTTATTAATTACATATTTAGGGAAAGTAAGCTCCTATATATACCCACATAAATTGTACTTATTTTTTTTACTAATTATTTTGTAATTCTTCTCCTTAGAATTAGAAAACAAGTTCTTGTTTTGTTTCAAGGTTCACAAACTTCTCTCTTTTTTTCCTCAATATTATTGGTTTTTGTTTAGCATTTAAACTACAATGTATAAATTTTGTATATCGTACAAATTAAATAATCATTAGCGAAGCTAGAATATTCAAAACTTTAGTATACATCTCTAATGAGTTGTTTTAACCTACATATACACAATATTATTTTGTGTATGTGTGCAATATAATTGCTTTTGAATTAATGTAGCTACGCCACTTCATACCTTAATTAAGTTGATTTACTATAATAGGCAATTCTTTATAATGTCACCTGAAAAAATAAATCATGTTTATATAGGTAGTTAAAGTGAATTATATTGATGTATAAATTCTCTATATTGTCATTTTTTTTCCCACCCGATAATCGAACCCCTGGGGTTCTGATTAAATTCAAACCAATTGAGGGTAAAACGTTATCTAACAAAGGTGATTTCATATTCAATACAAAGCTCAAATCCATATTTTAGAACTTTCTTGCTTGTGAATTGTTCAAGGGTGCAACATCATGACAATCGGTACGTACTATAAATAATAATAATAATAATAATAATAATAATAATAATAATTAACGACTAAAATATTTATTTATTTTTTATATTATATATACATATATTTATTTTTAATTTCCTCTTGTAATTAAATTACAGGAATACTTCAACCAAAGAAAGTCCCAAATTGCAACAAGTATCTCCTCCTGTCACATTGACGGTCACAAGTCAATACGTAAATAATTCCTTTATTTGTTCTTTCTGTTCGACTCCTTCAATACTTTATTCACTATTTCGACAGTTAAACGAGTTTTTCTTTGACTTTATGAGCTAATTTTTTTCATTAACTTATTTTTATCAGGTGGTAATTGATAATGGAATTGTTCAACTTTCTTTAACTAATCCTACTGGTGCTATTTTTGGAGTTAAATATAATGGTATTGATAATCTCCTTGAACCTTTACAAGAAACACAAAGGGGGTAAGATAAATTTTAAAAAAATTTTAATATATATTTTTTGTAATTTTAGATTAATAAATATATTACTCGATAATTAATTAGATTAATTCATCTGATTTATTAATTACAATGCAGATATTGGGATACTATGTGGGACGGTAAATTTGACACGTAAGATTTTTAATTATTTTTTTTACTTAATTTAATTTCTTTTCTTCTATTTAATTACATTAAAAAAATTATATACATATTTTCTTGATTTTTTTTGGTAGGCTTTTAGCATCAAAATTTAGTGTGATAGCACAAGATGACAACAAAGTTGAAGTTTCTTTCCAAAAAATACATGATCCTTTGAATGGTAACAATCCTCCTCTAAATGTTGATAAAAGGTGAGATTTTACCATAGAAAATTAATTAATATTACTTCTTATAGTACAGTATATATTGAACTTATATGAAAAAAGAAGGGTCCGGAGCCTTGGAACAACTGTAAAATTGTCTCCGTGTGACCAGACATCACACCTATTGGAGTGCGATCCTTTCTTGAATCCTGCATTATAATGTTGAATGCTTTGTACACTGAACTGTTGTGAATTATATATTATATGAAATTTTTTTATTGATTTTTGTGTTATTATAAAAATAAATGTATATAGGTATGTGATGCTACGTGGGAGTTCTGGATTTTATTCATATGGAATATTTGAACATTTAAAAGGATGGCCAGCTGTAAATTTGGATGAAGCTAGAATTGCTATTAAGCTCAGCAAATCACTGTAAGTTTATTCATCCTCTTTTAACGATATTTTATTATAACGGTCAAATTTTTAGAATCGAGTTTTCATCTTATACTATATTATATATTCTATATAACATTATTTCACTACATAATAGAAAAATATTCAAACAACCAATGTCGTTATAGAAAAAGGTTTGACTGTGCTTAAAATATTTGAGGATTATTGTCTCTCCATAACAATTTCATTATAACGACCAACACTTTTGGAACCATTAAATTATCAATAACGCTTTCCACGAGCAATTTTCTAATTTGTTTTTTTCGAAAATTCGTTTATAAATTAAAAGGACAATTATTATAATGGATATTAACTTTGTGTGTATAATTTTTTTTTTTTTCTAATTTTTATTATTAGGTTTCATTTTATGGCAATATCAGACGATAGACAAAGGACAATGCCAACAGAAGAGGACCGTGCAAGTGGTCAAACACTAGATTATAGAGAAGCTGTTAAAATTACAAATCCATCCAACCCTAGACTGAAAAATGAGGTAAAATATTAATTATCGAGTTTATGTTTTGTACACTGCTAATATAAAACATTCATAGTAGTCATTTTTTTGTGTCAAGTCTGATATGATCAAATTTTGTATTAATAGTGTTTTGCACTGTCAATGTATATAAGTTAAACGTTTGCTCATTTTAAGTATTTTAATTTGTTTACCTTTTAGGTTGATGACAAGTATCAATATACAGATGAAGTTAGAAATATTAAAGTTCATGGGTGGATAAGTGATACTCCACACATGGGGTTTTGGGTAATTTCACCAAGTTATGAATATTGTAATGGTGGACCTATGAAGCAAGATCTTACCTCTCATGTTGGTCCAACATCTATGGCTGTAAGTATTAATAATCTTATAATTACTAAGAAAATAACGCGTTTAACTTGTATACACTGATAGTATAACAGTCAAACTTCATGAAATTAGAAGTGTTGTGTATATTTTACTAGTATCACTAAAAAGGAGCGAATATCGGATGAACATTCTTGTCGGAAATATGAAACTTATATACAACGATAGTGTAACAATCTTTTACTTTGTCAACGTTCTTGTTGGAAATATGAAACTTTGATTTATGTTCATCTTGCCATTTGCGGTCGTTATTTTCTTTTCAATCCTATTTTGATTTCACTTCATCAGAAACAGTCTCTCTAATTCACAAAGGTAGAGATAAGATCTCTGTACATCGATCCTATCCTCCCCATACCCTACTTGTGAAATTACATTAGGGTTATTATAGTTGTTGAAATTATATATAGAAATTAAACTCTATGAAAAACGATATACATATTACTTCTAGTACTAAAAAGGAGCGAGTTTTCAAGTTTTGACTAATGGTCCTATCAGAAATATGAGATTTTTGATGAAAAGTCTATTGAAAACGTTTTGTAAATGAAATTATAAATATTTATAAATGTTTGAGCAATTTACATTTTTTTTTCTGCAGATATTTTTTAGTGGGCATTATGCAGGGCCACAATTAGGAGTTTCATTAACAAATGGAGAAGCATGGACTAAAGTTTTTGGGCCTGTATTTTTCTATGTTAATTCAGATTCAACCAATGATCATACCATACTTTGGGAAGATGCTAAAAGACAGGTAAATAATTAATTAATTTTTAATTTTACTTAATTAAATATTTTTTCTAAAAATAAATTCTATGAGTGAAAATTAATATTTTGTCAATTTATGCAGATGAATGAAGAAACAAATAAATGGCCCTATGATTTTCCTGCATCAATAGATTATCTTCATGCAAATCAACGTGGCTCAGTTAGTGGTCAATTAATGGTTCATGACTGGTAATTATTTTTAATTTTTTTACTTATTCTATAATTAGTGAGTGTTTTAAACTAAAATCGAGTTTAACGTGTATCCACTGATGACAATATAAAGAACAAAAAAGAGTAAAAAATACCCTTTAACTTATTGGATTTGATTTATATTTATCATTCGTTAGTCTATTGGTTAGCTCATAGAATCGCCCATCGTTATCTTTCGTCTCAAATTTACCTAAGAATAATTAAAAATTTCCAAATATACCCTTTGTATTAACCGTTGAGCATTTGTTACTAAGTATGTATGGATGATTCTTCATATCATCAGTGTATATAAGTTAATTAGATTATTTATAACTTAATGAAATGTATTTTAGGTACATAAACGTAGATGTTTTTCCTGCATTAAATGCATATATTGGACTTGCTGAACCTGGACTTGTTGGATCTTGGCAAAGTGAAACCAAGGTAATATTTTTTTGTCTATATTTTCATTTTGTTATATAGTGACTTGAATATATGGTTACATTTTAAATTAATTATGTTGCTTTATTTATTTATTATTGACAGGGTTATCAATTTTGGACTCAAACTGATGATTCTGGTAACTTCAAGATAAATAATGTTAGACCTGGAATTTATGGATTATATTCTTGGGTCCCTGGAGTTATGGGAGATTACAAATTCTCTTCTAATGTGATCATCACACAAGGTATTTTGTCCGTTTCATTTTATATGACAGTATTTAATCAAGTGAACATAAAATTTAACCAAAAAAAAGTACTTTTGACACGTGCCA
Organism: Solanum appendiculatum; assembly: GCA_018342035.1. Classification (NCBI taxonomy): domain Eukaryota; kingdom Viridiplantae; phylum Streptophyta; class Magnoliopsida; order Solanales; family Solanaceae; genus Solanum; species Solanum appendiculatum. The sequence goes on from JAGDQO010000089.1 coordinate 16,792, forward strand.
ATAGTATGGCATGTCGTTTCAACGGTCAAAGATTGAATGTTCATGATTTAAAGTTTATGGATTTTGAAACTTAGCTTTTTAGAGTTACGTAAATTAAATAAATACAAGATTTGAACTCATGTTGAACACATGTTTTTTCTTCGGCTCCTACCTCTACCTCAATTTGTAGCTAAAGAGTTTAACATTAAAGAGTTTTAAAAAACATTGTTCTTTTTTCTTAATCGATTAAAAAGGAAAAAGTGTTATATAATATAGAACTAATTAATAAAACATTATAGTATAATAAAATTTCTAACTTATATAATTTAATTTTTGCAGGAAAGGACACACAATTAGGTCAAATTATTTTTGAAGCTACAAGAAATGGTCCACCATTATGGGAAATTGGATTTTCAGATAGAACTGCTAATGAATTTTTTATACCTGATCCATTGCCTGGTCTTCAAAATTATTTGTACACTAACGCTACTATACATAAGTGAGTACTACGAGTTCGAGCAGTCACTAATATTTGCATTAGTGTAGACTGACTTGCGATCCTTTCTCGAACCTTACCTGAACGTGAGATGTTTTATGCACTCGGTTTTCTTTTTTTCTAATTTGATTATCATGATATGTTGCTAATTACAGGTTTAGACAATATGGTTTATGGGATCGTTACACTGATTTATATCCTAATGGAGATTTAGTGTACAAAGTTGGTGTTAGTGATTTTAGAAAAGATTGGTTTTTTGCCCATGTAAATAGGTAATTATTAATGTTTTTTTAATTATTTATTTGTCTAATTTTTTTTTGAATAATCACTTATTATAATATCATGTTTTTAATATTTTTTTTTTTTTAAATATTAATTGCAGGAGAAATAAAGACAGGAGTTTTTCACAAACAACTTGGCAAATTGTATTTGATGTTAAAAATGTGGATCCTAGTGGCACTTATCATCTTCATATAGCTTTGGCTTCTGCATCTTATGCTCATTTACTAGTATGGAATCTTCATCTCTACTCTCATTAAATTAACATATTTTAGTTTATAAAATTCATCAAGAAAAAAAATGAAAAAAATAAAGAAAATCAAATATCAAACGAGTTTAAGTTTTATGTACTGAATCAATAACTGACTAGCGACCAAAAGTTTATAGTACTTCTGGTCGCTAGTCAGTTATTGATTAATTCTTATTTTAGTTCTTGTGATATATGACTCAACACATTTGAATTTTAGTTAGTTAAAATGTTTGTTATAATTGGTCCATTTTTATGTAAGAAGTATATTATATTTGGACAACTTTTACATGTATATATTACCCTCATTAATGGTATAATAGTTAATAATTCTAAAAATCTTATTTTAACTGTCAGTTCTAACTTTTTCTTGATTTTTATTTTTATAGGTGTGGATAAATAATCCATCAAAACCAAGGCCATGGTTTGATAGTTCACCAATTGGGATGAGTAATGCAATAGCAAGACATGGAATTCATGGATTATATATGATCTTCAATATTGAATTTCCAGGGACACAACTTCATATTGGTGAAAATATAATATATTTGAAGCAAGCATCAGTTTATGGCCCTTTTACTGGACTTATGTATGATTATATTCGTCTCGAAGGACCTTCAACACGATAGGAAAAAGGGGGATTAATATATTTATAGGAAGTCATTTTTTTTTAGTTTTCCTATTCAATTTTTTTAATAAAATGAATGTTTTTCCTGAGAATAATGTTTTATTATATACCATAGTCTAATAAAATTTTCTTTCTTCATTGGCATTTTGGTTCTGTTTGTTTGTCTTGGGTTTAATTTATTATCTCTAATAATTAACTAGCCTTTGTCTTACACTCTTACTAGCTTGCTTGTGTATCGAGGACATGATCAATATAACCATAGATAGGAAGATTTGGAGGTTGAAAATTAGGATATAAGATTGTCGTTGTCTAGTTTTCTTATTAGTATTGTTTTATTACACTCCTACTATCTTGTTCTTTTATTTTAGCATCCTCTTAACTTCGATTATCGTATTATTTATTGTTTGTGTTATTCTCTTCTCTATTTAGTTTTCGTAAATTTCAAATCTTCGATCCTACTTCTTGTTCTCACGTGTGTTTGATCTAAGTAATTATAATTAATAAAAATAATTCAAATTCTCAACAGTTTTTTTAAAATAAATTTTTTGGCTGTGGTTGTACATATGAGCAAGTAAATGTAACAAATCCGAATTACTCACTATATACATTAATAAGAGAACTAGAATGTGATTACAATTTTAGAATCTAAATTGCAATACTTAAACTACTAAATTACAACAGAAATATTGAAATAACAAGTAATAGAGATAAGAATGGAGACGAGAAGCTTAGACTCTAAAAGAAGAAGAAGAGAGGACATACATTTTCTTCAATATGCATAACTCATTCTTTCAAACCCACTCTCCCTTTTTAATGAGATGCTAATTGGGCTTGAATCCCAAATAAAATCCTCAATATTTTACTCGGCCCAATCCCGATCACCACTTCTGACCCATAAGCCTTGACATAGTTAACTTGGTTCACAACAGTAAATAACGATAAATCTTTTTTGTCATTATATATATATATATATATATATATATATATATATATATATATATATATATATATATATATATATATATATATAATCGGACTTTAGACCACCAAATCACCAACTCTTTCACCAACTCTATTAAAAGAATAAGACCAGAGAATATAAACTACTACTACTATATGAAGTTTAAATAGTTTGAAATGATATATATATATATATATATATATAATCGGACTTAAGACCACCAAATCACCAACTCTATTAAAAGAATAAGACCAGAGAATATAAACTACTACTACTATATGAAGTTTAAATAGTTTGAAATGATATATATATATATATATATAATCGGACTTTAGACCACCAAATCACCAACTCTTTCACCAACTCTATTAAAAGAATAAGACCAGAGAATATAAACTACTACTACTATATGAAGTTTAAATAGTTTGAAATGATATATATATATATATATATATATATATATATATATATAATCGGACTTAAGACCACCAAATCACCAACTCTATTAAAAGAATAAGACCAGAGAATATAAACTACTACTACTACATGAAGTTTAAATAGTTTGAAATGATATATATATATATATGTATATATATAATCGGACTTAAGACCACCAAATCACCAACTCTATTAAAAGAATAAGACCAGAGAATATAAACTACTACTACTATATGAAATTTAAATAGTTTGAAATGAGATGCTTAAAGTGAAGACAAGTTTTACCAAAACAGTGGAGTACGTATGAACAAGGCGACTTCAAAGAAAAATGATCCATTTTTTTTATCCGTCTAAATTATCACTCAATTTATATTAAAACATATCTTAATATTGAGTTTACTAAAAATTTATTCTTAATCGTCAATAAATATGTGTAGATCAATTCAATATCGAGGTATATTTTAATACAAAGAAAGTAATAACTCAGATAGACAAATAAAATAACATATAGTTATAATAGTTTAAATATATTTTTAACTATTAACTTTAGATTTTACTATATTCACCCTTGAGCCGCCCCTGAATCGACATAGATGTATATTTTATGTTAGGCTTCTTAAATTATTTTATTTCTATTCAAAGAATGACATCACCTAGTGATTTATGTTCTTTTTGTTGTTTAATGTGATTATTTTAAGTAATGTTAGCTAGCGTTTGACCCCAAGTTTCCAAATATTCTTGGCAAATAATATTTGGGTTAAGTTTTTGGTGAAATTATACCATGTGTTTGGCTCCAAGTTTTCTCAAGAATATTTGACTATTTTAAAAAAATATGATTTATACCCATAAATTCTAAAAACTATTAAAAATATCCATAAATTTGTATCATCTATTAATAGTGCATATGTTCCGTTAAAAAATAACCTTATAACATAATTGATAACAATCAACAACAACAAAATAACAATATATGCAAGAGCAATACATTAATCGCATATTCAAACTTGTCATTGATTCGGTTATAATTATAACCCATTAAAAACAAATTGTTCTTTTTTCTCAATTTTGGAACTCTAATTAGAATTCGAACTTTTCCGAAGGAGGTAGTAACAAACTATTCCTTTATCTTACCACATTCTACGAACAATCTCTTTCCTACAAGCTTTCATTTCTAGATCAGATGACAGAAAGATGAGACAATATTGTTACTTTGAGTCGATTGTTCATTATCTTTATTAGTAACCATATCATCACGTTCATGTTCATTGAATATTTCATCATTGTTTTGATTATCAGGCAAAAAATTATGTAATACGGCACAAGCAGCTACTATTTTCACCTGCATGTCTAATTCATAGTTGTTCATGTCTTGTCGTAGTATTCTGAATCTACTTTTTTCACGCACCAAATGTTCTTTCAATTACATTACTCAAAGAGGCATGTCTATAGTTAACTAACTATTTTCTATACTTAGGCTCTCTTTCACTTTCCCTATAGTCCTGCAAATGATATCGCATTTCTTTGTTATTTAATAGATAGAGATGTTTAATATGGTTGGTGAGCATGTTGTTTAATAGATAAAGATGTTTAATATGGTTAGTGAGCATGTTCTTTAATAGATAGAGGAGTAATCTAGTTATTTATTAGTAGTAATAGGTAAATATTATGGATATTTTTTATAAAATATAAAAGTTTGGGGTAATTTTTAAATTTTTTTAAATTTTCAAATACTAGAACTTGGCCTTCAAACCATTTTTTTCTAGTATTTGAGAACTTGAGATTCTTGACAATATATTTGCCAAGTTATGTAGCCAAACGCCACTGACCAAGTTTTTTCCAAATTTTCCCAAATTTTATTTGGGGTCAAACGGCACTGGCCAAGTTTTATTTGGGGCCGGGTTCTTATTCCAGAGTATTGACAAAATTGATTCTGTCGAATGACGTGTGGGCTTACCCTATTAAGAAAAAGAATATCAAATAAAATAATTAATGAATCTATTGGATGTGTTTCTTGTTAATAAATTTAATTTAATACAACAAAAAATCTGAATTAATCAGATCAATTAAGTATACCTTATTTTATTTTATTTTTATTTTATTTTTGTATGTACTATACTATATTATAATTAATAAATATATTATTTTCAATTGGTAGGGTCGACTTTCCATTTATTGTCCACCATCCTAATTATAGTTGTATGGAAAATGACTCACTCACTATTTTAAAGAGCTAAAATATTTTTTGTTTTCAGATTATTATTTGTCATATATATTGATCTCTAATTATTCTTGGAATTATGGGTGTAGTCAACAAATTACTATGCGAGTTGCAATTTTGTAAAAATAATATAAGTAACAATTTTTTACATGTTAATTTGATAAAAATTTACATAGTTTGATTAAAAAGCGAAACATAACAATCAATATAGAACAAAAAGAGCAATATTTATAGTAATATTACAAGTACACTATTTTGGTAAAATTCTCTTCATTTTTCTTTATCTTTTTTAAAATTATTTTGTACCTCACATAATATATATAAGACAAAAAAAATCCTTACAAAATACTAAAGTTTTTTCTGTTTGGTCCCTTGGCTACTTGCTCTCAAAATAAAATATCTATTTTAACCAACATGAGTTGTGGTGCGATGGTGAGACTGCTCCATCCTTAATTAAAGGTCTTGAGTTCGAGCTCTGATTATGGAAAAGATCATGTTCGGAACGTCACCCCCAAATGGACCTAACATTGCGCGATTCAAATTTAATCGAGGCTTCAATATAGACTCGAAAAATCGAGTCGGAAACCAAAAAATAAAGATCTACTTTTAATGAGGAAATGACAACCACTCCTTTTTCCTCTCCAATAATATTGCTTTCTCTTTCTTATATATTAAATGCTACATAGTATAGTACATTACTCAAAAAATCAAGAATCACCTAAAAAATAATAATATGGAAAAATCACATGAGAATGAACATCCAATTAAGGCATTTGGATGGGCAGCTAGAGACACTTCTGGGTACTTTCTCCACTCAATTTTTCAAGAAGGTACAAATTTAATTTATTCATTTTTTCGACTCGTGAAATTATATTGAATACGTTATTGTTATTGTTGTTGAGGTTTAATTTGGATTTTGAAATGGATGCAGGGTAACTGGTGAAAAGATGTGCAATTCAAAGTTATGTATTGTGGAATTTGTCATACTGATCTTCATCAAATCAAGAATGAATGGGGCATCACAAAATATCCCATTGTACCTGGGCAAGTTTACTAGATCTTTATTGGTTTTTTTAATTTTTTTTTATGTTCCTTATTTGCGATCATCGGAAAATTTTACTGTGTAGTATATAAGTAACAAAATTTGCACGTATTTATGCCAAAAGTGTTGAATCGATTATATATACATAGAGAAGTATTTGAAAGCATCCTCTGAATTTAACTCAAATTATTAGTTCCATCTCTGAACTATTGACAGCCTTAAAAACACTTTCTATTTGACTAACTAAACTTAAATATATCCTCGATATACTCCCGATCCATCACATGACATAGCAAGTGGTCAAACTCTTGTAGGAGCATGAAACTCTTAATAAAAAATCAAAAAAAGTGTTGAAAACATCCCTAAACTTGGCGAGAATTTATGGGTGTATTTCACTCATGTTGCAAGATCGGGGTGTATCTATATACAGTTAGTCAAGTAAAAGAGTGTTTTAAGACTGTTAATAATTCAGGGATAAAATTAATAATTTTCGCCAAGTCTAGAGGTGTTTTCAATACTACTCTCTATATATTTTTATTAGAATTCTTGTCTCTGCCACTTATAAAATATCCATTTTTCCATTAAGATCTGCAAGAATATTCATTGCTGTCAGAGATACTACAAACATATTGATATTTGTGGGGAAAAAAATAATCCTAATCTGAGCTAGTTTTAATTTCCTTTTGTTATCTGTTTGGAATTATGTTGCTCTGCAAATATACTTCCGGATATGTATTGTATCCTCCAAAATCCGATACGGTGTTTCAATAATTTTGAAGGATTTGAACAACAAAAAATTTGCAATATACAGTAAATAATTTTGACCCTCAAGAAGATTATGTAAGTGGATGTTGTCTTTAACACCCACAAAGATTTTTAAAAAAATACTTGAATGGAGGGGACAAAGGGCGGATTGATTTCTAAGATGATCACTCAACTAATAGTTATTATTGCAGAAAGTATATAATAATTATTTGTTGAATGATCATCTGAGAATCAACTTGCATAGAGATGTGTAGTCAAAATCCAAATGTATAGTGATACTGATTTACAAGTTATGCCTTGAAGGTCATTATAGTTTTAAGTTCATGAGATCAAAAAATATGTCAATCTCAATTGTTTTTTCAGGCATGAAATTGTTGGGGTGGTAACTGAGGTTGGTAACAAGGTAGACAAGTTCAAAATCGGAGACAAAATAGGCGTTGGATATCTAGTAGAATCATGTAGCCAATGCGAAAATTGTTCCAACGATCTCGAAAATTACTGTCCTGGTCAGGTAATGACAGCCAATGGTACTTACTCTGACGGAACCATCACTCACGGTGGTTACTCCGATCTCATGGTTGTCAACGAGCATTTTATCGTTCGTTGGCCTGATAATTTGCCAATGGAAGCTGCTCCCCTGTTATATGCAGGGGTCACAACTTATAGTCCTTTGAGATATTATGGGCTTGATAAACCTGGAATGCACATTGGTGTTGTTGGTCTTGGACATATGGCTGTGAAATTCGCCAAGGCGTTTGGAACCAAAGTTACTGTCATTAGTACATCTGTTAGTAAGAAAGACGAAGCAATTGAGCGTTTAGGAGCAGACTCATTCTTGGTTAGTCGTGATCCTGACCAAATGCAGGTCCGTTCAATCAATCAACTTTGCTTCAATCACAAATTTACAATGGTATTCATGTTGACATAAGAATAATAGTGTATGAATTTTCGTTTGCACGTGTAAATACGAGCAGGCTGCAGGGGGTTCACTTGATGGTATCATTGATACTGTTTCCGCGGTTCATCCTATTTTTCCTTTGCTTAATTTATTGAAAACTAATGGGAAGCTAGTGATGGTTGGTGCCCCAGAAAAACCACTAGAGTTGCCTGTATTTCCCTTGCTTTCAGGTACATTTCGCGTAGTATCTTATTCTTCATTTAAGTTCTTACATGTCTGTTTGATTTAATTGATAACTCAAGTATATAATGTGGAAAACAGGACGGAAGCTAGTGGGAGGGAGCTTGATAGGAGGGGTGAAAGAGACACAAGAGATGGTATACTTCGCGGAAAAGCATAACATAACACCAGATGTTGAAGTTGTACCAATGGAGTACGTGAATACAGCGGTGGAACGTCTCGTGAAATCGGACGTTAAGTATCGTTTTGTGATTGACATTGGCAATACTTTGAACAAGAGTTGATATAGGGACATCTTGTTCTTGTTGTGTGTTTGTATTTTAAGCAAGAAAAAATGATGCGAGTTCATGAAGGAATTACTAAACATTCCTTTCTATTACTCTTATGTTCCATTTTATATGACACGATCATAAGTTTTCGTATACAATTTTTTTTGTTGGTTTTTCATCTAGTCTTTGATATCTGCGTTGGGGTCCGACCACTAGACAGTTGAAAAACGATACGATCTAGGACCAATTCTGGTTCTTCTTTCTATTAAAATAAATCGAATTCGAAAACACACCACCTTTCTTAACTTTATAACCAACCTCTGACCCATGGTGCTTTTAGAATCGGAGGAAGAATTATGGCTATAAAAGTCCTCGCCCTCTTAGGCACATGGTTCTAAAGATTAAATCTCAAAGCGGTACTAAAGATTAGGCAGAAGAAGAACTATAACTAGAATTCTGCGCTCCTCCCCTTATACCAAGAAGCAAGTTTGAAACATAAGGATAATGAGCTCGTCTATTATAAGTTATTATTAGTTTACGGAGCTATCTCAGATATCTCGAGTAAGAAGACGGGACGAGTTTGAAAATCCGTGTTCACATCGAAAAGTCTCACATTCTTTCTAACAAAAGCAACTTCAAACTCAGGCTCGAGACTTGAATCCGAGATTTTTGATTAATGATAAATAGTACCAGTCTACCACAATCCTCGTTGGTGTCATAACTTAAATTTTTGTATAAACTAGGAATAAGAGCATTTTTGGTCCATAAACTATAGGTATATTCTGATTTTGGTCCTTGAAATATTTACAAAGCACATTTAACATTCAATTAATTGAAATATGTATTTAATCTTTTTATCTAAGAAGTATGCCGTATTTGAATTACTTTTAAAGTTATATTCCTCTCAAATATGGAGTAATAGTACCAACTTCATAAAGATAAAAGAAAATGAAAAACCTATTTAAACATGATATTTTTTTGTTTAAATGATACAACTAGATATTTCAAATAGCTGTCTTTTTTTTTTTTGCTCTTTATTTTATTTTTTGAATTGACCTAATGAAGGACCCATATTATTTCCTTCTTCATTCATATAAACAAATAAATTACTAGTACCGACAACTAAAACCCCCCAGCTTCAACTTTCTTTTTAGTATTTTGATTGAAATTTAATTTGATCAAGATATTATATATATTTTTTTCTTTTTCAAATTTGTGAATATTCTAAGCAATCAAACATAAAAAAAAATAGAAATCTTTACCAAACACACCCAATGTTTTTTTTTCTTTTCAAATTATTGCTCATCGTCTTTTCTGACTGGAAAGGGTAATCACCAACCATATATCCTAATTAATTATTGTGGAAAAAAATTAAAGTGGCATTTTAGAGGGCTAAAATGTCTATGTTCCTTTTAACTACAATTTTTTTTTCAAACTATTTTTTGTCACTTATTATATTTGGAAACATGTTATGTATAATATAATCCAATCGAGGGAGATGTTTAGCCTAAACTTTGATTATTAGATAAACTAGTTGAGTTTGTTTGAATGAATCAATAGCTATAATTAATCTAAATACCCCCTCCGTCCAATAATAGTTGTTCATTATTGACTTGATACACCAAACAATAAGTAATAGGGGTAATATCACTATATTATTTTTTGACTTTATTCAATTTAATGCTTTGAGAAATGTGTTATATGATAAATTATAGTATTTAATAGCAAGGATAAAATAGACACAAAAGATAAACTATCTCTTGATTTTTTAAATTGATCAAGCATTATTGAACAACTATTTTTAATATAGTGAACAACTATTATTGAACGAAAAAAATAAAATTAATCTTTTGATATTGTCTAGGAATCAGTAAAATAATAATCGAAATAACAAATTAAATAAGTAACAATATAGCAAAAGACAAAAAAAAACTCTTATTTAATCTCCTAGAAACAAGAGATGAATGTTGCTTACAAAAAGTAATGAACAGTCGTGTTTAGAGAGAAAATAGTTAAGTTCTAAATATTGAAAGATCATGTATTCAGTCAAATAGTCTTCGCTCTAGGTGTGTTCTCCAAGGAAAATGATTTGAAATTGGACTATTACCTGTTTCTAATTTCGAGAATAACACACGCCAAAAATTAAGAAAATTTTCTAATTTCTGTAAATTGGCCCCTAAATATTCAAAATAGACTCTAAAATGGTATTATTGTACATACTTCTCCCCCAATTTCCTATGGAGGGTTCTGTAAAAGTTTCGCAAAGAAATCATCTGGAAATCATATCACCAAAATATTCATGGGTAATATATGCAAAAATCGAGAAAATTGCTCAATTCCTGTAAATTGGCCCCTAAATACTCAAAATGGACTCTCAATATGGTGATACTGTACATACTTCTCCCACTACTCTGTACGGAGGGTTTCGTAAAGGTTCACAAAGAAATCATACGGAAGTCATATCACCAAAATATTAAGAGGCTAACACACATAAAAATTTTAAACAATCACTCAATCCTTGCAAATTGCCCCTAAATGCCCAAGAAGGACTCTGAAAATGGTGACACTGTACGTACTACTCCCCCAACTCTATACGGAGAGTTTAATAAAGATTTCACAAAGAAATCGTCCGGAAGTCATATTACCAAAATATTTACGGGCTAACACACAAAATATTAAGAAAATCGCCTAATTGTCCCCTAAATGTCAAAAATGGACTCAAAAAATGGTGAAATTGTACGTACTACTCCCCCAACTCTCTATGCAGGGTTCCATAAGAATTTCACAAATAAATCATCCGGAAGCCGTATCACCAAAATATTCCTAGGCTAACACACACGAAAAACTGAGAAAATTGCTTAATTCCTGTAAATTGGCCCCTAAATATTCAAAATGGGCTCTGAATATAATGAGACTGTACGTACTGCTCCCCCAACTCCCTACAGAGGGTTCCATAAGGTTTCATAAAGAAATCGTCCGGAAGCCATATCACAAAAATATTTTTGGGCTAGCACATATGAAAAATTGAGAAAATCGCCTAATTCCTATAAATTGCCCCCTAAATACCCAAAATAGACTCAAAAAATGGTGAGACTGTACGTACTGCTCCCCCAACTACCTATGGAGGGATCCATAAAGGTTTCTCAAAGAAATTATCCGAAAGCCATATCACCAAAATATTTATGGGCTAAAACACACAAAAATTGAGAAAATCGCCTAATTTCGGTAAATTGACCCCTAAATATCCAAAATGGATTCTAAAATTGGTGAAATTCCACGTACTTCTCCCCCAAATCCTTACGAAGGTTTCCATAAAGGTTTCGCAAAGAAATTATCCGAAACACATATCACCAAAATATTCATAGGCTAACAACACATACAAAAAAGTAAGAAAATTGCCTAATTTCTATAAATTGGCCCCTAAATACCTAAAATGGATTCTAAAAGTGGTGATATTGTATGTACTGCTCCCTCAACTCCCTACGTAGGGTTCCGTAAAGGTTTTGGAAAGAAATCATCTGGAAGCAGTATCACCAAAATATTCATTGGTTAACACACACGAAAAATTGAGAAAAATTATCTAATTCTTGTAAATTGGCTACTAAATACCCAAAATGGACTCCAAAAATGGTGAGACTGTACGTACTGCTCCCCTAACTCCCTACGGAAGGTTCCATGAAGGTTTTGCTAAGAAATCATCCAGAAGCCATATAACCAAAATATTCATGGGCTAATATACACAAAAAAACTTAGAAAATTGTCTAATTCTTGTAAATTGTCCCCTAAATGTCCAAAATGGACTCTGAAAATGGTGAGACTGTACGTACTGCTCCCCCAACTCCTTATGAAGGGTTCTGTAAAAGATTTCGCAAAGAAATCGTCCGTAAGCCATATTACCAAAATATTCATAGGCTAACACACACGAAAAAGTGAGAAAATCACTTAATTCCTGTAAATTGCACCCTAAATGCCAAAAATGGACTCTGAAAGTGGTGAGACTGTACGTACTGCTCCCCCAACTCCCTATGGAAGGTTCCATAAAGGTTTCATAAAGAAGTCGTTCGGAAGCCATATCACCAAAATATTCATGGACTAACACACATCAAAAACTAAGAAAATCGCCTTATTCTTGTAAATAAGCCCCCTAATTC
>JAGDQO010000090.1:0-15830 GCA_018342035.1 Solanum appendiculatum
TTGTTGTGTATTGTGTGCTTCTAGAGTTGGCTGGGTTGTGTTTCTAATTGCAAAAATGGTAAGGTGATAGCCCTGATGCTTCTAGAACAACGTCAAAGTGCATGAAAAAGAACTATGCCTAGAGCATGATCTTGAATTAGCCCCGCGGTGGTGTTTGCCTTTTTAAAAGAATTTGGCGTCATTATTTGTATGGGGTACTGTCGATGTGTTCACCGATCATTAAGAGCCTCCAATATGTTTCACACCAAAAAGATCTCAACCTTGAGACAATATGAAGGTGGCTAGAATTTCTTTAAAGATTATGACTGAGTGTGCATTATCAATCCCGGTAAAGCTAATGTGGTGGCGGGATGGCTTTGATGTAGGGTGTCTATGGGTAGCCTAGCGCATGTTGATATTGGTGATAGGGAAATGGCTAGGGAGGTACATCGGTTGGCTAGGTTGGGGTTAGGTTGGAAGAGGTTGGTAATGGTGGTGTGGTCGTTGTTGATGGTGCTAGGTCTTCCTTGGTTGATGAGGTGATAGCAAAACAAGATCTGGATTCTTCCTTGTTTGAATTGAAGGCCTTGGTGAAAGAGAGCAAGGTGGAAGTTTTCTCCCAAGGGGGAGATGGTGCCCTTAGGTACCAAGGTAGGTTGTGTGTGCCTTGTGTTGATGGTTTGAGGGAGAAAATTCTTGAGGAGGCTCATAATTCCTCCTACTCCATCCAACCCGGTTCCACCAAAATGTATAGAGATATGAGGGATGTGTATTGGGGGGGAGGCATGAAGAAGGACATTGCCAAATTCGTCTCCGGTTGTCATAGTTGTCAACAAGTCAAGGCCGAACATCAAAGGCCGGGTGGTCTAACCCAAGACATACAGATTCCTACTTGGAAGTGGGAAGAAATTAATATGGATTTTGAAGTTGGTTTACCCAAGACTAGAAAAGGTTTTGATTCTATTTTGGGGGTGGTTGATAGGATGACAATAATGCTCATTTTCTACCGGTAAATGACAACATATGGGGCTGGAAGATATGCAAGTTTATATTTCATGACTTGGTAAGGTTGCATGGGATTTCCTCTATCCATCATATCGGACCGTGGTACCAATTTACTTCACCTTTTTGAAGTCTTTCAAAGGGGTCTGGTACGAGAGTTAAGCTTACTACGGGCCCTTCACCCGCAAACGGATGGAACAAGCCGAAAGGACTATCAATACACTTGAGGATATGCTTAGGGCTTGTGTATTGGAGCTTAAGGGTAGTTGGGATGATCATCTTCCATTGATTGAGTTTGCCTATAACAATAGCTATCATTCTAGCATCGGTATGGCTCCTTTTGAGGCTCTCTATGGAGGCGTTGTAGATCACCGGTTGGGTGGTTTGAGGTTGGTGAGGTGGCCTTGTTAGGACCAGACCTAGTTATGGAGGCTCTTGAGAAGGTTAGGATGATTAGAGAAAGGTTGAAGGTGGCCCAAAGTCGCCAAAAGTCCTATACCGATGTGAGGAGAAGGGCTCTTGAATTCCGAGTTGGTGATTGGGTGTATTTGAAGGTGACACCCATGAAGGGTGTGGTTCGTTTTGGTAAGAAGGGCAAAGCTTGAACCAAGATACCGTGGTGTCCTTTAAGGTGATGAGGGAATTGGCAAGGTAGCTTATGAGTTGGAATTGCCTAGCGAGATGGATTTGGTTCATCCGGTATTTCATGTGTCTATGTTGAGGAAGTGGTGGGTGATCCGAAGCCATGTGTCTCTTGATGTTGTGGGTGTTGTTTGAAGATAATTTGGACCTATGAAGAGGTTCCGGTTCAGATTTTAGATAGACAAGTGAAGAGGTTGAGAAACAAAGATGTGGCTTCCATTAAAGTCCTTTGGAGAAATCAACAAGTTGAAAGTGCTACTTGGGAGGCCGAAGCGGACATGCAAAGGCGATACCTTATCTTTTCCACTCCACTCGAGCCTAAGGTATTGATCTAAGCCCTTTATAAAATCTCAGGTCTTAAGTTCAGCCCCCATGTCATTGCATACATTCATGGTTAAGTTGACAAGTTTATTGTGGTTTTACAACTATATTGAGGTTTTGGAAATAAGGTGTAAGTGCATTGTTGCATCCTTATGTGGGCTGAAATTGACATGTTTGTGTCTCTCATGTACGTTTCTTTAACATTCGGGGACGAATGTTCCCAAGGGGGAGATATTGAAACGACCCCAAAAATGCCCGAAAATGTGCTTCGGAAACACCTATAATTGTAATTTCCTTATATCTCAAAATCCGTGCATGATTTCGGAAAATTCGACTTCATATTCTTATTCGTGGGGTCAAATTGAGTGGGAAATGGGTCTAACCCGAATTTTAGAGCAACCGTATCAAAATTCGAAAATCGCAAAAATTGCGATTTGGAGGGTCAACTTTAAAGGGGCATATCTCTTAGCACACAAGGAACTGGAAGGCTGCAACCTATCAAATTAAAGCTCTTTGAGTTATCTTTCCAATGCACTTGGTTTCACCTTAGTCCGAGTTAGGATGAGGGAGTTATGACCATTTTCGTAAAACCTGTCTGTGCAGATTTGCAATTTCCAGTGAGCTTTTTTTTAGGCGGGTTGGAGACTTTTTTTTTATAAAAAGGGGATATGTCCCATACTTAGTCATTTTTCTTAACTCCAAAAACACTCTCTAAGCCCTCTCCAAAAATTCCCAAGATCTTCAACCAAATTCAAACATCTCAAGCTCTAATTCCGGATTCAAAGACTCAATCTCAAGCTTCGATTCTCCATTCCAATCTTCATCAAGGATTCTCCAAAGTTGAGGTATGTGGGTTTGATTGTGGAAACCTTCCTTTCCACAAGTCCAACCATTTATCCTCTATTTCTACTTCAAGTTTATGGGTCCTTATGATTATTTATGAACTCTTGAATTATGGAATTACTACTAACACACCCTATTATGGTCCATTTTGCATATTATCGAAATGGAATTATTATGTGATGTTTATGGTTTACATGCTTCCATGATCAATTATGAAGGTGATAATATATGTATGTTGTTGGTGGGCTGATTTATATGGATTTTGGAATTGGTTGGACTTAGTATTCTTGAAATACATGATTTCATTTACATGAACAATTGCCCACCATGTGTTTGATAAATGCCCATTTATAGAATTCTTAGGAAAGGGAAGGTCCAAGGTACGTCCTATGAGTCGGATAGTTATATAATTACTGAAATGATGATGAAATGGACACATGTATATGATTTTCTCTATAGAAGTGTTGTGAGTCGACCAAGCCTAGTACGGGGGGTAGTAGGCCCGTATAACCGTATCGAGGGGTTGGTACCTTGGTTGCCTAGTACGGGGGGTAGTAGGCCCGTATAACCGTATCGAGGGGTTGGTACCTTGGTTGCCTAGTACGGGGGGTAGTAGGCCCGTATAACCGTATCGAGGGGTTGGTACCTTGGTTGCCTAGTACGAGGGGTAGTAGGCCCGTATAACCATATCGAGGGGTTTGTACCTTGGTCCCTAGCTCGGGGGGTGGTAGGCCCGTGTAACCATATTGAGGGGTTTGTACCTCTTTCGCCTCTCCAAGGGGGTGGTAGGCCTTGGAAATACTATATTGATGGTCACTCGCCACACATGTACTACGTCCCACTAAATATGATTTTTATGTAAGCATCATTATACATATCATTTCATTAATATGCTATTTATCGGGTATGATTACGCATTTTCCCTATGATGTCCATCTAATGTAGCATTGCATTGCATCCCATATACTTAGTACATTCAAATGTACTAACGCATACTCTATGCCTACATGATGTCACCATGTAGGGACCGGAGCACCGCTTGACCATCCTCCTCCGCGTGGCTAGTACGATTTTCTATAGTGGTTATTGGTGAGTCCTCCATTTCGGGGACGTTGCTCATGATCTTTTGCTATGTATAAAACTTTTCCTTTCTAGTTATGTTTTGACTATGAGGGTGAGCCCGGTAGTTTGTCTTGGCCCCCGCTAAGTACTCATGTTTAGAGGTGGTGTTGGACAAGTTGTGTATTATGCTTGAGCTTGACTCATCTATGGTATTTATGTATCATTTCTTTTTTTTTGCTCCCTTAGTCCCGATTTCCCCCTTGATTATGCTTATCGCTTATGGTCATTTAATTGCTTCCGCGACCAAGGATGTGTAATGATACGCTATGAGGCTTGTTTGGGGTTCCTTCGGGTTCCCAATTCGCCGGTCACATCTAGGCCCTAGGCTTGGGTCGTGACACTATTCCAATCATTTAGTTCAATTATTTATTCCACTTCAACCATATTACATACTCGTACATTCCAATGTAGAAGCGGCATCACTTCACACTCATATAGGTCCAATCATCAAGTGTATTCTGCATAGCAATACACCACCTATAAAGAATATGACTTGGATTAAGAGCTTAACTCAGACTCACTTTGCCTTGCAGACTGTTGCACTATATTCACACATCATAGGAGGGACATAATTTTATAGTGCTTACTTGATCAACTAATGATTTGTTATTACCCATATGAGCCTAATTCATGGGATCTCCAATCACATAGGTTGGGTTACCATCATTGTTGATCTTTCTCAAATGACAATAAGTCTTACTCCCTTCGATGTTTCTTTTTGTCTGTGAATTGATCATATTCACCCTGACTCCACATAATAATTTCATTACACAACAACTGTTTTATCACATTATGTCTCAAACACATGTATCTAATTTTACCACAGAAAATAGTTTTATTCCAATTGGAATCCACACTAAGAGTTGTCTTAACTACTTCTCATCACCAATCAACTCCACAACAACTAACTCTACTTAGTTGATTTTTTTTAATTATGGCACCGTCACCAATAATAATTCATAATTACTAGTGAATTTTGAGATTCACGTTGCATCATTGTACCCTTCTAGTAAAACAAAATATTCAATTTATTTGGTATTATACTTATGGTACCTCTCCTGTATATATCAATAACTTCTTTCCAAAATTAACACATCAAGTAACAATATCATTTTCAACAAGAACATGAGAAATATGATCACTTATAAAATTTCAACAATGATCTTTTTTCACTCTAACAGTGCATTCAATCACATCACAATTGATTATCACAAATATGTATATGTAATATTTATTAGCATCCAATCAAAACTTAGATCTGATTTTTCCTTTCTTGGAATCATGTAGCACAACCTTAACAAGTCACCCCTACACTTTCAAATATTTCATAATAGAAATATTACTTTTCCACAGTTTATAAAATTTTCCATTTTATATGAATAAAACCAAACACTTGTTTTCATAAATTGATAAATATTAATTACAAAACAAATCATGATCATGATACTCATTGCCCACAATAACATTTGTTAACACATTATCAAAATTAAATTAAATCTTCATTCAATCTTTTTTCATAATTTTACAAGAATCAAGTTACAAATATTAATATCATATACTACCTCAGATAATGTAAATATTTTTTTTATATGTAATAAGAAGAATTTTTTCATCCTAAGAACTTGAGTAGTTCTAGAATCACCAACATATAAAAATTCTTCTTCTTCTTTAACTTGGGTGTAGAACACAAAAATTTTAAATCACACAAATGTGTTCAACTATGTCAAAGTCTAACACCCAAACATTCACATATTAGCCACAAGATTCACTTGAGAAATGACCACAAAAAATTTATATCTTCCGCTTAATCAAATTTAATTATACAATTATAGTACAATTTATGATAGCAACAACAAAAAAACTTAGCCTAGGAACAAATTATAATGTTCAGAGGCAGATTCCTCATGCTTCCAATCTATGTTGCTCGGTCTCTCCAAAAATGTTGTCTTACTCATGTCGGATCCTCAAAAAATGCACTAGTTTTAGAGGATCCGATATGCATCAAACAACATTTTTAAAGAGTCAAAGCAACAAAGCAAAGAAAATAAAAATGTGTGCATATTATACACCTCACTAACCAACTATCATTACTCGGATTCTCCAAAAATGTTATCACACCTGTGTCGGATCCTCTAAAAATACACTATACTAACACACGAACAAGAAGAAAGACGAATTCAAACCTGGTCTTTGTAAAGATCTTTGTTCAACACATCCTTTAAAGACCAAGAAAACACCAAATCAACTAAGCCAGGAATAGTTTTCTCTGTTTTCTTCTTTGTAGTAGTTGCCATTTTCCCCTAATATTAATCAAAATTATTTTTAAAAAAAGATTAAAAAAAAAAACATGTACAACATGATCATCAACATGCAAGAACAAATAGAAGGGAAAAAAATAATTAAAACTTTACCTTTGTATTTCTTCTTCTAGGATTATGATCTTTAAGTTAATAACTTTAAATTATATAGAAGCAACAAAATATTCTCTACTGCTGCATTCAACAAAAATGATGATAGTTTAGTAAAAACACATGTGGACAGTGACAAGTAACTTTAATATAGCAAATTGAAGAAAGCTTTTATAGAGAAATAATTTATTTTGTACAATCATAAAATAAAAAGGAGAAAAAGTGTGGAATAAAGATTATAAAGACCTTCCACTAGGTGGATTAATAGTCAACAACTAAAATAAATGAAAAAAAACAGAGAGGTTATAAGGAAAACTTATAATATATAGTTTTTTTTTTCATTTTTTAGTTTGCCAAAACTTAGAGGAAAGTTGTATATATATTTAAAATTCCATGTTAATGTCAATATCAGTGTTTTATACTGTACCAAAAGTGACAAAGATTCCAAAGGCTAAAAGGAAGAAAGAGGAAGATGATGAGAAGTTATAAGGAAGACTTAGAATTGAAGTCTTTAAACTATATATAAAAGGGCAAATAGTACGTCGTCCTCCGTCTATTTTTATTTGTCCAGTATTAATTTATCACACCCTTTAAAAAATAATAAATATAATCAGCAGCGAAGTCAGAAATTTCGTTAAAGATATTCAAGATTTAATATATACACATGAAAAAAAAAAGTTCACATATATACATCCTATAATTTTCTATATACATAGTGTAATTTTATACTGAATGATGTTCAATTGATCACCCTTTTGAATATAATAAATACCATACTTTAATTTGGAAAATATATTGAGAAATGATTATCGTTGATGATAAAAATAAATTAGAAACTAATGTATATTAAGACTTGTTAACTTGGTAAGAATATATTTAAAAGTATAGGTAACTTTACTTGGTAGTAATAGCATAGAATAACGAGTTTAAATTTATGTAAAGCAAGTAATTACCTGATCTGATAACGTAAAAATTATTTATATTTATTATATACTTTTAGTGCAACATAATAAAAAATAAAGAAATTAAATGGTGTGGAGAAAAGTGAAATCCAATATAGGGAAATGTAGAAAACAAGTGATTTTTGTGGGGGGGTCGTTTCGTTTCCTTCGTTGGGAATTAAAGAAAAATTCAAATATTTCCATATTCACTTTTGTTTTCTCATTTGCCATAAAAACTTAGAGGAGTGAACTTACTATTGTACTATGTGCAACTTTGTTTCCCTGCCTACCTCTTTTTCTATGACTAAATTTTATTAGCGGTCGTTTGGTATAATGTAGAATGTATAAAAATAACGTTAAATAGAGTATATTAATAATACTTGTATTAATTATATATATATTATTCTTATGTATTTGTCGTATTTTGAGTTTTGATGACTTAACAAAATGTAAAGAAATGGGACATGATATAGGGACCTAGTAGGAGTGTACAAAATCGAATCGAAAATCAAACCAAATTGCAAATCGAGTCAAACCGAAATTTTTTATGACTAATGGTGTGGTTTGACTTGGTTTGTTATTGGAAAAAAAAAACCCGACTATTCTTGGGTTGGTTTGGCTTTAACTAAAAAAAGTCAACCCGAGACCAAACTAACATGACATTATATATATAATTTTTTAAATTTCTTTTATACATAAAAGTATTTACTTTGATGTAATTTCTAAATATTACTTATACGTTTTCATAATTTTTATCTTTTAACATATTTTTTCAAGTTTTTTTGAGATTTAGAATTTTGAATGGTCCAATAAAGGTTATATTTCATATATATTAGTAACTCTAATAAAGCTAAATTCAAAATCAAATCAATACTAATGCTAATAAAATAAATTAATTCAACACTTAGAATGACAATAATGTTAAATATTTGTTCTTTAGTTTTACATTGGTTTAGACATTTAAAATACATAACCTAATTTTAATTTTTCTTTAATGTTTAGTCATGTAACTAATACTTATTAGACTTATTTTAGCATGATTTAGTACTTTTAAATTATGATCATTTTCATTATAACTTATCAATTTGTAATATTTATTTTATACGATTTCATTATTATTTTTTATTGAATATTTTAGTGTCATCACTCATCTCATATTTCATGTTATTTACAAAATGCATATTATCCAACTATTCTACCAAACTATAAAGTTGTGAATGTGAGCAATGACATAGTACAATAAACTTATGGAGTGTACTTTAAATATATCACATTTGCAACTTGGATATATGAAGATCAACATATTCACTACGTAAATTTTACTTCTATCTTTATAGCAAGTTCATAGCAATATGGACATCGAACAATCTTCATGGAAAACGCAAACATACAGAGGAAAAACACAACAATAAGAACGCGATAAAACCTACACGTTAACGTCTTCAATGATTCATGAACTTATCTACTCTGATATTGTCTTTCCTTGATAGAAACTTCATGCAAATTGGTGGATTCACACCTGATAAAGTTAGGAAAAGTATTTTCCTATTTTCTAGAAAAAAGAGAAAAAGTAACGTTGGTTTTTTCTTGGTGAAGGTAAACGAAACGTGTGTTTCTTTTCTTGAAGGAAAAGGACTTGTACTTTCTTCTCCTTTTTGGATGATAGAAAGTTATTCAGTTTTCTATATGATACTTGCCCACTCAAGTATTGAGAGAGTTCAGTTGTTTTTTATCACGGTAGAAGACCGTGGAGCTGAAGTCTGATTTGCTTCAAGATATTTGTACACGCTTCAAGAAGTAATCTTTGAGTTAATTTTAGCATACTTTGTATGTGATACGTATTTGTGATTGTTGTCTATATTCATGTAAGATGTATGAGATGTGTATGGTATTTTCCAACAATTATAACATGTTATTTATTATCTGCGTATATAACTTAAATCCATTGATGGAATCTACGGATTACAATTCGAGGAAGCATGATCTAATTTATAAATCTATATATACGTTGTCGTACGTACACGAATATAGGACAATATGAAGATCAGAATGAAGCCAAAATCTAATATTAAGATCTTAGAGTTGTATTATAATTTTTATATATATGGAACCAAGCTACATAGTAAATTAACATGATGAAGGCAGTAGATAGAACCAAGAATCCAAGCTTTTCAAGCAACAAACACAGAATTTAACGTTAAGAAATGTCGTAGCTAGTCAAATTAAGACACTTAAATTGAACAATAGGACGTAGTAGATATGACATTATATTTAACAATGGTTAGATTATAACTTTAAGGCCTCCTATACCTTCCTGAAGATCCTGGTTTATCCCTCAACTTCATTGCTTCCAATTGACATGCCAAGTTGTCGTCTTGGTCTCTATTAACTGAGCTTGTTGAGCTAACACTTCCATCAATTAGCCAAGTCATTGGAAATACGAATTTTCTGAAGAAAATAAGACTAGTGAAGTTAGCATTTCAATGGTCTCTCCGTTATACTAAAATATATACGAGAGACAGCTAGACATGTTCATGGAGTACTTCCACAATTTTACTCTGTCAGTGTATGAAAGCTAAATCGAGGAAAAAAAGAGAAAGACATTATGTACCGTTCCACACGTTTGTATTTGCAACGATTCATCATATCCACTGTATATTGACCAAAATGGATGTCAAGATCCTTAGCCAACTTTGGTATATAATATCCCGGTAAAATGTCCCATATCTTTAGTACTTGAAGATATGTCAAGTTCTGCTTCAGAATATCGATGGTCCAGATCAATTTTAGGTGCTTTACATTGTAGACCTCCAACAGTACAGAAGAATTCCCGCTCTTGTTTTTGAACGTGTTGTTCTTTTCTGACTTACGCCAACCACTCGAAAGCTTCTCTAAAAGGGAAATCACTTCTTTACTTAACTCTGCATCCTTTATTCTGGCAATGGATTTAGTGAAATCCTCACTAAATATAACCTGTTGAGTTAAAACAGCAAAGAACATGTTATTTCTCCGTTGTGTAGAATGTACAAAATGTCATTTAATGTTCTGGCCTTTAACATGCCACGTGGAAAGTTAGAATTAAAGAAACTTCTTAAAACGGACTAAAAAGGAAAGTAAGACAAACAAATTGAAACTTAAATATTCATGATACCTTCCACTTGGCTGTTTGGAATAAAGGGGAGTCTGTTGTGAGTAAAGTTTCTATATGCTGAAGTTCAATGGTCGCGTTCAAAGTTGCTTGATTCAATCGTTTGTCATCAGTAATATCAAAGTAACAACCACGAGCCTTGGCGTCAATGACCAAACCCTTCCATATGGAACCACTATTAACCAAAGTTATGCCATTTCCCAATATCCAAAGGCAGTACCTACAAAAGAAGCAGAGGAAACAATCAAGAACATGTTTGTTCATCAATTATCTTCTTGTTGAAAGATGATAATAAATAAGAATATCCAAATTCGAACCATCCTTAGTACCTTGCTCGTGTCAATGCTACGTTTGCTCTCTGAAGATTAGAAAGAAAACCAACTGATCCATTGCCATTACAACGAACAGTGGATATAATTATCACATCCTCTTCACCACCTTGAAAACCATCAACGGAACGTACATTCACAGAGAAGTCACTCTTAACATCTGTACAATATTTCTTTCCAAGAATTTGTTGAATAGCTAAAACTTGAGCCTTGTAAGGAGATATACAACCAACACGGACTTTTTGTCTTGAAGAGACGTATTCTGCAGGTAATATAATATTATTAGACCTGCCAACATGTTCATTCATCGTAGGCAGAAATTAAATCCTTGAAAGATAAGTGCATTACCTTTATGAAGGTTGGCAACTATCTCAGCTACAACGAAAGCTTCTGCCTTATTTGTCGTGCTGTGTCTGTCATCTTGCTCTTCATTTCCACTACTTACGTTAATAAATGAATACGAGCCAAAAATATCTCCTGTAAGAAATCTCTTCTCATATCTTTCACCTTTCACATTAGGACCATCCATAATTTTCTTCTCATAGAACCCGTTGTTTGGGAACAAACTTATATTCGGATGCATCCTATACTGAACATTAAGAAGGTGCTTCTTGTGTCCTAAAATTACCAGCCTCTCAAATAAGCTCCTCTCAAACTCAGCCTTCTCGCAAATCTGTCCACAACAGACACTAATTATAAATTATGAAAGAACAGCAATGTAAATTATGAACATTCAATACTAAGATTATTTGAAAACCTTGCTCTGAACCATAGCAGGCAATTGTTTTTCATCTCCGATAAGTATAGCATGACGGAGACCAGGGAGTTGTAATGGAATAGTGGATTCACATTCTTTCAGCTGAGCAGCTTCATCAATTACCACCATATCCAGTGGCGGCATTTCTTCCATGTTCAATTTTGATGAGCTAGACGCCGTGCAGAAAATCAAGCATGCACCTTACAGACAAAAACTCCGAATAGGGGGCTCATAATTCTTACTGAAAGTTGGAAGAGTGAGATGCTCGTTAAGGAATTTCAACATTCCAAGGCATTCTGTTTTACTTTCATGCAAGTTAACAAAATGCCTCGCCTTATTTGTTGTATCAATACCAAGCAGCACTTCCTTAAATCTTTCAAATGTTTTTGTAGTAGCAAACAATGTTTCAAGAGTTTGAAGATTCTTAAGAAGTCTGAACATTACGTTAGCCGTTTCTAGTGGCATGAAAGAAGTAGGTACATGTGTATACAAACTTGGCAGACAAAATAATAAATGGTTAATGAACCATTTGAATTTTTTGATAACAAACTCCTCAAATGTCAAAACACTGGCTTCTTTGTCACATGACTCCCCTTCTGCTCTCGAGTTGTTCCTCCGTTGAGAACTTTTTTTATCTTTTGAAGCCTTCTTCTTGTTTTCTTTTAAGGGTTCAAGAACAAATTTCTTCCACAACCTATTCTTCCTATACTTTTCTACTAGTCCTTGAGCATTGATCTTCCCATCTTTGTTGCTCAAAATAGATTCATCATTGGTAACGCTACCTTTTACTTCCTCTTCGTCATCATCATCATCATCATTTGTATCCTTATTATCATTCGTGTCATGTTCCTTATTTTCATCTTTTTTTAAGTACTTACGATATTGCTCTTCAGGATCCTCGAGCAAACATATCATGGATTGTACACTACTTTTCCATCCATCTTTTAGTGACAGGCAGCTAGCAAGAACATCAACACGGTTCTTAAGAAATACATCAAACAGATCTTCATGATCACCGATCTTCATTCTTTCCCCGTTTCCAAATAAAACAATGTCTCCTAAACCATACGTGTCATATTCTAGACCTCCTTGTACATGCTGCATCAGCCTCTTTGCAACTCCCAAAACAGCAATGTTCGTAGGAGCACAAGTCAAAGTTCTGCATTTCATCTTTAACAGGACATAAAGTAAGGAGGCGACTGTTTTAGTCTTCCCGGTTCCTGGAGGACCCCAAATTAGCTTAACCATATTCCGATGATCACATTCCCTTGTTGCAATACAACTTAGAATAGCCTCCTGTTGAGCATCATCTAGACCAAAAGACTGAATGATTCCACTTGAATTTGATATAACATCAGTTTTAGTTTCTCCACCGGAGCAACGTGTGCAGTCTACTTCACCCTGCCATTGATCAAAATTTAATAAGCCTCAACATGGATGCTAGATTAACAAGAGTAAGAAGGAAAAAAATGTCATGAGTATGTTTAATACGGCAAAAGACATTTTTCATGGAAAACATTTTCCCGGAAATGACTTGTGACATAAACACATACCCGATAACTTACATTATTTAGATCACTTTGCAACACAGTCTTAATGATCTTCCGATTTGCACTATCCGAATCTGAATGCAAAGCATTCCATATTCGAATATTTGTTGTCAAATTAGAAAGATAGACCACAAAAAGCTTGTCCCCTTGTTCACCCTTTTCATTGTCTTGTAGCTGAAACGGAATAAGATTTGAAGACAGTATAAGTATCCAGTGATCTTCATCCTCTTCATTGTCTTCATCGTTCATGTTTTGAACTATGGCAATGAGATAAGATCTCTCAGGTCTGTTCAGATCATCGATTATTCATGGTCTCACATCTGATAATGCAATCAAATCTCCCTTCTCTGGTTTATATTGTGTTTCAGTTTTCTCTTCCTCTGTAGCTCTCTTAATTAAAATTTGGTATTATAAATGTTTGGGAGCCTTAAAGTTTGATGATGTTACAACATCAAGAACCTCAAAGAAAGGGTCTCGCGACACTGTGGAGATACATGAGAGCAAATCAGCATGTGTTTCTTCAACAAGTGGAGTAATGTATGACTTCAAGTAATGATCAATCGACCCGAATGTCTCTGGAATTTCTTTCACCTATAACACAGATAGTATTGATTAATAACTTAGAAAATCACTTACAAAGGAATAAGAGAACACAAAACAGTTCAACGCAAAACTACACTATATATATCATGATAAATTACTTTATATATAGTAGATGTTAAAATCCCTCGACTTTTTCTTGTGTTTACTTCTTCATATTTTGAACTCCCTAGTACAATCACCACGAACTATAGTGAGCACGCGCATTTTGTCAATAATACTTGCTTGGTTTACTAGAAAAGTAAAAATTCAAACCTTGTCTCTGTAAAGATTTTTGTTGAGTACATCCCCTAAAGACCAAGAAAACACCAAATCCACTAAGCCATGAATTGGTTTCTTCTTTGTTGTTGCCATGATCTTCCCCTAATTGTCATCAAAATAAATAAATAAATTAAACATCTTCATCTTACACATGCAAGAACATAATTAAAGAAGGGAGCTTAATTACCTTTTATTTCTTCTTATGAGATTAGGAGTTTCTACTAGCTAAGCAAATTAGAAATTAAAACAGGAAAAATAACAAGTGAATTCATGAAGAGGTTAATTTTCAAAAGTCTCCTCATTTTCTTCCTTGGGAATTATAGAATTTACACAATTTCCATGCACGGATGGGATACCTATATTGACAACATTAATTAAAAGTTACTGTTCCATGTCTCAATTAGTTACATGGCACTATTCGGATTTACGAGTCAAATTTTTTAATTTTGAGCATAAATTGAACATAGAATCGTTATGTAATTTTTCAAATATTCCGTCCGTTCATTTTTACTGGCACACTGATGTTAGAGAAAAAATGCATCCTCGCATTTTCGCACTTTCTAGTCAATCTTGCATATTGATTCTATCATGTTGCACTTAATGTGTCGATTCACTAATATAATGAGGATAGAAATATACTACTCCCTCTGTCCAATAATAGTTGTCCACTATTGACTTTGCACACTTTATAAGAAATTATAAATAGAAGGATAATTTTACTATACCGCCCTTTGAATATACTCCCTTCATCCAACAATACTTATCCAGTTTAGAAAATCAAGAAATAATTTACATTTTGTGTCTATTTTTGTAATACCCCAAATATTTCTAAGTTAAGACTCGAACCATTCTTGAAATTCGTATAAGGTCGTACCAAGTGATTCTTAATTGTTCTTGGATTCTAAGGTCAATTCTTTAGTGTGTGAATGAATTTGAATATGAATTAAGGCCACTAGAATCCCCTAGCACAAAGTTGAGTTGAAAGCTTTCCTACCGATTGAGTTTCAATAGGAGATCTTACTTGGGTCAACTTCAAACGACCATATCTCTCAGCATATAAGGAATTAGGTGGCTCTCAGCTATCTAATCGAAGGTTTTTGAGTCCTCTTTCCAACGCCACCAAGTTTGCTAAATTTTGAGTTTGGAGTAAAAAGCTATGCTCATTTGAGTGAAGCCTCTCTATTTAAGGCATATCATTCGTTTTAAAAAAAGGGTATTTTGGTCTTTTCCTTTTTCCCACTAGGTTTAGCACGATTTTCCTCACCCAATTAAGGGTCTAATCAGATGCTGAACCATTCTTTGTCGTTCCTAAACACTTAGAAAAATAAGAGAAGAGTTCAAGA
Source organism: Solanum appendiculatum (assembly GCA_018342035.1). Taxonomy (NCBI): domain Eukaryota; kingdom Viridiplantae; phylum Streptophyta; class Magnoliopsida; order Solanales; family Solanaceae; genus Solanum; species Solanum appendiculatum. The sequence continues at coordinate 15,247 of JAGDQO010000090.1, forward strand.
GGAAAAAGAGCTAGGTTTTGAGCGTTCGTCAAGATCCCATCGATTTTCTCCAAGAATATTATTCTTTCCAGGTATGTAAGGCTTCCTACAGTGATGGATTTGTTCATCCTCACGCCAAACATGTAATCCTTTCATTAATTTGCCCATATAATCATTTATGTAAATATTCTTGAAGAGTTCTTGAGTTTTAAACTTCATTCTTTAACAATGGAAGTTTTGAGTTCTTGAGGTGAGGGTTTTGCGAATGAGTGGTGTTTCTTGATAGAATTTGAGTGGGATTTCGATAATTTTGTGTTGGATTTTTGAATCAAAGAGAATTTGGAAGAAACCAATTGATTCTAGATGAGTTAGGACCCGAAATTGAGTAAGAAAATTCGTCGGATTCCTGGGTAGGGGGCTGGGGCGGCGCGCCACCATAGCGCCGGAACTACTGGTCAGTAGTTTTGGGCATGGCGTGCCACGCCAACAATGCGCCCCAAACTCTGGTCAGTTGTTTGGGGCCTGGCACCCCACGCCAGAAGTACGCCAGGGGTCGTCTGGCCTTTTTCCTTCCGTGTTTCATTCCGAACGTATTCCTTTGAATC